>BPLQ01000994.1:85000-403798 GCA_021605075.1 Caerostris darwini
ACACCAAAATTCCTGATACCATTCATTTTAAAGTTAATGAAATTCCTCATGCTGTCCTCCAATGTACTTTCGCATGTGTCACCATATTAATTTATGCAAACAGGAGAAAAACTCGCTGATGTATTATATTTTAAAACATGAATTGAAGTAGTTATTTAAATAGATCAGCAACAGCAGCAACAGCAGAAGTGCTCCATAGTGGCCCAATTCAGTCTGCCTACTAACAGATTCCAAAACATGAAATGCTTTTATTTTTACGAGATAGGGGTTTCAGACCTACACTCAAAGCTTTACAGTTTTATTAGACTGGGACATATGGTTTAAAGTGATTCCAAACCACTACAAACATCTATGGAATCGCTTAAACTCGAACCCAAAACTTGGGGCATCGAGCGCCAGAGCGCTAGTCACTCGGCCATCAGGCCCCTATTTAATATTTATTAATAAATTCTTAAGTATATCGAATTTTGGAACATTATGCATTTCCAGACAACGAGAAAACTAAACAATTAGTAAATCCATGAGTACATCGATTACATGGAGCATACTGTATTTGGTGACAACGAGAAAACTGCCCAACAACGATTATCAACTTAAATTAGCACGAATCTCATAATACTTAACATGGGTAATTGCCGAAGATAGCAAAACGTAGTAAACCATAAAGTTACCAAATTAAGTACTTCCACACACAAATTTGAAGTACCAAGCTTCCGCAGTCTTTATTCCCGCTAAAACTTGATTATCTTATCATCGAATTGCTCTGGCTGCCGATAGATAATTAATCAGGCTCTAGATTTCTCGCGTTCAATATGGCAGAGATCTGTTTTCTTTGCTAGCATCTCATACTTTATGACACAATAATTCCAACCGAACTGACCCTATCGAGAATTTATCACTCGCCCTATCTCTCTCTCACTCTCTCAATTTAATTAAGTATCCAAACCAACTTTGCTCCCCCAAACCCGATTTTTATCGCCAAATCTCATTAGAAGAACGTTGCGGCACAGTAAATGACGAGAGGTGAAGAGAGAGAGAGAGAGTGCCAGAGAAAATGTTTCCCAAATTTCGTTAAAGTAAACTAATTTAAAGTTATATGACACCGGATATTCTTTTGTAGCGGTTTCATCATTGGCGTCAAGTGCAGGGGTTTGTGGCGAGGGCCAGTTTTCAATATTTTGCACAACATGTGTTATCTGCTTGGTGTAATTAACTAATTAATTAACTAGACATCGTGGGTCAGCTGTTAGGCTTATGGTTGTTTTTTTTTTCTTTTTAAATTTGTTTATTTCTCGCTGGCATAAAACGTTGGTGGTTAATATAAAGACATAAAGCTATCATGAGTTTTCTAGTCCGTTTTGGAAAGTTGGGTCATAAATTTTGAGGTCTGGAGAGTAATGTTTTGATAGGAATGTATGGCAGTGTCATTTTAGAAAGACAGTTTTTATTGCGATTTCCTAACAAATGCGCTTCAAAAAAATGGAAATGACTCTTGCATCTCTAAGCTGTTCCGCTTTCTGTTGTGCTTTGGTGAATGTTTTGATGTTTAGTTGGATTCTTATTCATATGCTGTATCTATCATATGCTAAATCTATGCTCATATATCTCATTCACATATCTTGTCTGCATTTTAATGTATTCTTTACTTAAAAAAAAAGGATTTAATATGTTGTTAGAACAAATGAAGAGAATCATTGAATGTTGAAGAGAATCCTTTCACTTCATTAAGCTTTAAAAATTTTAATTTTCTAAAAATGTTAAAATGATACATTTTTATTTCCTCCAATGAAGATTCATTTATAAAACAAAATTATTTGTTAGATCAAACGAAAATATTCTTAAATGATAGAAGATTCTAAATGCAACTAATAAAATGTAGTCATATTTTTCAGATAAACTGTTTTTGATATATAAGATAACCTTAAAATTAATTGATTGATTGAAATAAAAATATTTCAGTGAATCTATCTACATCATGATGCTTTAAAAACAAAAACCCGATTTGGGAGCATTTGTTAATCAATTTATTAATAAATCCAAGAGTACATCGATTTTGGAACATGCTGCATTTCGAGACAACGAGAAAACTTCCCAACAACGATTATCAATTTAAATTAGCACCGATCTCATAATACTTAACATGGGTAATCGCCGAAGATAGCGAAACGTAGCAAACCATAAAGTAACCACTACAAGTTACCACATTAAATACTTCCATACACAAATTTGAAGTACCCAGCTTTCGAAGTCTTTATTTCCGCTAAAACTTGATTATCTTCTCATCGAATTGCTCCCACTGCCGATAGATAACTAATCAGGCTCAATATGGCAGAGATCTGTTTTCTTTGCTCGCATCTCATACTTTATGACACAATAATTCCAACCGAACTGACACTATCGAGAATTTATCACTCGTCCTATCTCTGTCTCAATTTAATTAAGTATCCAAACCAACTTTGCTCCCCAAAACCCGATTTTTATCGCCAAATCTCATTAGAAGAACGTTGCAGCACAAGCAAATGGAGAGAGAGAGAGTGCCAGAGAAAATGTTTCGCTAATTTCGTTAAAGCAAACTAATTTAAAGTTATATGACACCGGATATTCTTTTGTGGCGGTTTCATCATTGGCGTCAAGTGCAGGGGTTTGTGGTGAGGGTCGGTTTTCAATATTTTACACAACATGTGTTATCTGCCTGGTGTAATTAACTAATTAATTAACTAGACATCGTGGTTCAGCTGTTAGGTTTACTGATTTTTTTTTCTTTTTAAATTTGTTTATTCCTCGTTGGCATGAAACGTTGGTGATTAATATAAAGACATAAAGCTATCATGAGTTTTCCAGTCCGTTTTGGAAAGTTGGGTCATAAATTTTGAGGTCTTGAGAGTAATGTTTTGATAGCAATGTATGGCAGTGTCATTTTAGAAAGACGTTTTTATTGCGATTTCCTAACAAATGCGCTTCAAAAAATGGGAATGACTCTTGCATCTCTAAGCTATTCCGTTTTCTGTTGTCCTTTGGTGAATGTTTTGATGTTTAGTTGGATTCTCATTCATATGCTGTATCTATCATATGTTATATCTATGCTCATATATCGCATTCATATGCCTTGTCTGCATTTTAATGTATTCTTTACTTAAGAAAAAAGGATTTACTATGTTGTTATAACAAACTCAAATATTCGCAAAAAATAGAAGTTTTGAAATGCGTCTAATAAAATGTAGTCGTATTTTCCAAATAAGGCTACATTATTAAGGTTACAAAAGCATTTTAAAATTAATTATTTGATTGAAATAAAAAGATTTCAGAGGATCAATTATCCTCATTAAGCTTTAAAAATTTAATTTTTCCTAAAAATGTTATAGTAAAGTATTTTTTTTTAATCTTATGAAACTTCATTTATAAACTTTAATATGCTTTGCTCTCCTTTTACTTTGCGTAATATATTATTCCACTCAATAATAATTTGTACCGACTTAATTTTCATCTTTCAATTACAGGAGTTATAATAAAGCATCATTATTGAAAAAAAAGTGAAATGCATTAATTAAGTATAGGAACTTAAATACTGTCTGACTATTTTTATTTAATAGTTATTTTTTTAAAATCATTAAATCATTACAATTATAATAATTATGTGCAATTATGTAAATTAATATTTTCTGTGAAGAATGTTTTAAATATAGAGAATTGCTTTTTTTTTAAATCATGTTATTGGTATTCGAAATTTTCATGAAATCACATTTTTGACATGTGGCGTTATTGTTTAGCTCATGTTTTAATAGAAACATACCTAGCTAATTATCAAAAAAATTTTGGTTCGACTTTTGCGATTGATTAAATTGCAGTCATTAATTACGTCTTGCCCTACTAAATGATGTGTCTCAATAGTGTTTTAATATATATTGCATTGTAATTCGACAAGTATTAACGATGAAGCACAAAGGAAATTATGTTAGATAAAAATACCGCCTGTAATCTAATTTGCCTGATAGTTGTATGTATGTCATTTACATGTTATACTAATAGCCCATTGATAGAGCGGGAAAGTAGCAAGGGATCAACTCTTGCTGATAATCACTCTATATAACAATCACTCCTTTTTAAAGAGTGATTGTTATATTCAGTAATACAATATGACACTATAATGATTGTTATATTGAGTGTAATTCTTGCTGATGGCGAGAGAATGTCTCGTATCATTAATCATATTCCTTGGTTTGAGTTCTCTGTGTTATCCTCCTCCTTGAATAATGTTGTTTTTATTGCTTAAATTACTCATTTATGCGGAAGTCTCAGAAGTAACGAACAAATCAATAAAATAATTTTTTAAAAATGAAGAAATGAAAATTGAAAACTCATGACAATATTAAAAAAATCTTTTTTAAAAAGTGAAAAAAAGAAACAAGTTATCTAAATAAGTATTAATAAATTCACAAGTCTGTTCTTAGCAATAAGTTGGAAAAAATTTAGCGACCATTTAACTTCTGTAAATTAATTTCAGTTAATTCAATACATTAATCAGTACTTCCTCTGATACGGAGTTTCAGTACTTTCTCAGATACGGAGTTTCAGTACTTTCTCTGATACGGAGTTTCAGTACTTTCTCTGGTACGGAGTTTCAGTACTTTCTCTGGTACGGAGTTTCAGTACTTTCTCTGGTACGGAGTTTCAGTACTTTCTCTGGTACGGAGTTTCAGTACTTTCTCTGGTACGGAGTTTTTCTCTGGTACGGAGTTTCACTTTCTCTGGTACGGAGTTTTTCTCTGGTACGGAGTTTCAGTACTTTATCTGGTACGGAGTTTCAGTACTTTATCTGGTACGGAGTTTCAGTACTTTCTCTGGTACGGAGTTTCAGTACATCCTCAAATTTTTTAGGCTTTTCAAGTATGAGCTAACAAAATGTGGGGTCATTGTTTCGTACTTCACTTATATTACAGTTTCATATACGAACCACATCTTACGCTGAGTAATTCTGAAATCGCAGAGACTATGAATAAAAAGTCTCTGCAAAGTATAGGGAAAGTAATTCTTCACGATAAAGTCATACAGATGTGTGTGTGTAGATTAGCAGGTTTTCATGGAACACATACATAAAATAATAAAGGAATCTCTCTGAAATTATGCAATATAATATCTTTTATGCAATCCTTAAATAAAAGCTTACTAAATTATTAAATTGTAATTAAAATAAAGATAAATTACCTTTTTATCACGGTTTTTTTTTCTTTGTGTTTTGCTTCAATTTTCTGTTAAATGTTATACCATAAACATAAATATATAAAAATTAATGTTAATACTTTATTTAAAGAAATTTTTATAAAAGAAAAGTATCATTTACTTCTACCAGTATGCATACAAAAATGTTAGTTCCAGTTAGGGAGATTCAATACTTCCTCATTTACGGAGTTTCTGTACTTTCGCAGATTTTTTAGGATTTTCAAGTATGGACTTGCAAACCATGTGGTCAATATTCTGTACTCAATTTAGATTGTAGTTTCATATGCGAACTATACCCTAAACTGAGGTATTCTAAAATCGCAGAAACTATGAATAAAATTCTCTGCAAAATATAGGGGAAGTAATTTTTCGCGATACAAGCATGCCAATTTAGTGTTTTTAGATTAGCACTTTTTCATGGTAGACGTACGAAAAATAATAAAGACACTTTAGAAAAAGATTTTTCATATCTCTGAAATTATGCAAAATAATGTTTTTTATGTAATCATTAAATAGTAACTTACTAAATTATTAATTTGTAAGCAAAATGAAGATAAATTACCTTTTTATTTCGGTTTCTTTTTTCTTTTTGTTTTGTTTCAATTTTTTACTAAATGTTATACTATAAATTTACTAGTAAATTTATAAAAAATAATGTTAATACTTTATTTAAATGAAATTTGGACAACAAAAAAATATCCTTTACTTCTACCAGTATACATCAAAAAACGTTAGTTTCAATTTCTTTCACCATTATTCTCTTTGCTTCAGAATCTCTTTTACATAGCTGGCAACTTGATGATTTGATATCGTACTAACCAAAACTTTTCCGAGACCCATTCGGCAAAATATCAAAACACCACGATAACCCTTTTCCTTAAGCAACACTTTTATCCCGCATGACTTGTTACGTCGGGAACTTTAATTTCCAATTTTATGTGACTGCCATCAACTCAACGACCACCGACCGAAACTCGTAGGGACACCAAAAATTTTCATCTCTCTCGGTTCCAAAATGCGTCTCTCTGAGATTGCAAAGTATGGTCAACCCATTAACTTGCAAATCACCAAGTTCCCGTCGAATCGACGTCATTTGGCCGTTTCCACGTCATCAGCGTCACGTGATGTCGTTTGGCGTAATCGTGTGGCAGGTTCGGTAACAGCAGCAAGTAGGGAACCACTCAACTCCCCTTCAAAATGAGACTTCTTTTGATTTGAGGTTCGGTTTTATGGAAGGAAGATATCGGAGGCCTTTTAGGGGAAACGGTCCAGCTGTCTCTAACCGATCTTTGAGGCTCATTTTTACTTAGTATTTATTCTAGAGTCTTCTGATTACAGTGCGCAACAATACTTCAATTCATGGTCTTTGTCTTTGTAGAATTGTTTTCCCTATTTAATGTTTTCCACCACTGTATTATTGAAACAATATTGTTTAGCTCAGATTTTCATAATAACGTGAGTTTTATTTATTTATTTTGTTATACATTGTTAGTTTTTATATTCCGTTTGTATACATAAATATAAAATGAATGATCCACAGACAAATTGCGAAAGGAGAACATTATCATCCGGGAAGCGTTTTAGGGATAATTGCGCCTATTTGTGTATCGCATGGGAGAAAATTCTCACAAGACAGCCTGAATCAAATACTTTTACACATTTTTGCCATTGCCACAGTGTCCCCTTGTTTCTGAATGGCGGCCTGATGACCAATTGGCTAGCGATCTGGTCTTTGGTACCTGAGGAATCCTCACCACCAGGATTCGAATCTGAACCAAACAGTCCCCACAGGCTTCGGGTGCGAATCCCGCTGGTACCATGGATGCTTGTAGTGGTTCAGAATCCACTTTAAACTGTACGTCCCGGTCTAACGTGATCTTAGAGCGTCACAGAAACCAATCAGATTTCTTCACACCACATCGTTCCCAATCTGTAAAGGGGCAACTCAGCTCTAGGCACAATGATGTGTTGTGGTGTGGTGTAGTAGTAGGTGTTCGGAATTGGGGTCTATGGCCGCGTGGCTAACGACACTCGGTACCACAAGCTTCGGGTTCGAATCGTGATGGTGCAATGGATGTTTCTAGTGATTCGAAATCCACTTTAAGCTGTAGGTCACGGTTTCATATAACCGTACAGCTTCACACAGCCCAATCGTACTTTTCACTCACATCATTCCCAAATTGTAAATAGACAACTCAGCTCTAAGCCCAGTGATTAGGTATGGTGTAGTAGTAGTGGTTCGGAATCCATGTTAAATTGTAGGTCCCGGACTAATTAGCCCAAACTGCGCATAAAATGACCGTAGAGAGACATATCAAACCAAACCTCGTTTCTGAAAGAAGTGACTGCAACGGACGTCATCAGCGGATTCGAAACCAAACCCTCTTGCATGTTAGCTGTGAGCGTTTACATTGAGTCTCAAATTAGGAAAGTTTTATTTCAAAAGGATATTTTCTTTTATAAAATAGTTATCCATCTGACCATTTGAAGTAATTTGATTCTTTTTGATTTTATTAAATTTTTTAAAAAAGAAGTGCTTTTAAGTTAATGCAGTTATAAGTTAATACAGTATTTAAGTTAGTGCAGATATATATTTATTTAAAATACAGTATGGGGGCCTGATGGCCGAATGGCTAGCGCTCTGGCGTTCGGTACCACAGGTATCGGGTTCAAATCCCGGCTTTGCCCATGGGTGTTGTAGTGGTTCGGAATCCACTTAGGTCCCGGTCCTAATAGGATCGTAGAGCGTTGCAGGGGCATTGTTACTCCGCGTCCGTGGCTTACCATCAAGTTACACGCGCCCCCTGGGTAATGCAAAGTGAGTAACATCGGTGCAGCCTTCATAGGGAAAGATCACGGTCTATTTGCCAGCTGCATTAGAAGAAAAAAAAATACAGTATTAAAATTTAATTACATTTAAAAAAAAAATGCTTATAATAAGGGAAGCATTAAGCAACGCAATAACTTAAATATGTATATTTTTTATAAATTAATCTTCATAAAAGTACGGAAATTTTGTGTTTATCTTAAATAGGCAAATAGTTTTTTAAGACTGGTTCAATTCATTTTTGTAACACTAATTCTTCATGAAAGACGACGAATGCTACGAATTTGAAGACTGCATTTTTTAAAAAGACAATGTTTGAATTACTTATTTTTGCTCATAAATAAAACATGTCGACGATCTATAGTAAAATTTAGCATTCTTTATTAAGAAATTCGAAATTTTATTTTCATTAAATATGTGATAATTTTACAATGATTTCAAAAAATAATTATTCAGATATTAATAAACTCAGCGCTGTAAACAACATGAGAAAAATTAAAAATTATTGTAAATTTTAGATATTTACTTACATTTTTTTTAACCAAATTAAAAATCGTATAATATTTGGCATCGTATTCGATCAAATTACATTACTAATATATTTCTTAACAAAATACTAACTTATTTATGTTATCAATTTTTTTTAGTGTAGTTGTTTTTAAACTTTTTACGTTCTAATGAAAAATACTCAAATTATAATTTTTCTAATGAAAATAAAAACACACATCTTTAGCGACTTGTATTTTAAAAAATTCATATAAATCAGAATTATTTTTGTAATAACAAATATTTTTATTTCAAACTAGGTCTATTAACATTAATTTAATAAATTATCTTATAGAAAATAAGCTGCAGCAACTGTACCACTTCATCAGAAATATCGACATGATTAATTTAATATTTGATATTTTATGGATTTTCCTTTCTTTATATTTCATGTTTTTTGCTATTAAGTTAAAATCATTCAAAAATTAATTAATTTTTAAAAGATAATTAAGTAGACATATGCTATTTCATCATTTTTCTTGCAAATTCTAAAATATCTGAAATTTAAAATAGATTTATTATTAAAAAATATATATATATATCTCAATAAAAGTATCGAATTTAAATAAAATAGAAATTAGTTTATAGCAGCAATTTTTATGAAAATTTACTAATTTTATGCCACGCAACCTTAATTTTCTAGTTTTACCTTGCTTTTGGGAAACATTGTATACAATATTTTTTTTTAATGGAAATTAAACGAAATTCGAAAAATAAGAAACAATATTTTCAGACGATAGAAACTTTATTTTTGGGGATTTATAGGCTCCTTCGAAATCACTTTTATTGTTTTTTTTCATCAAATATAAGTTTATTTTCAATAAAAAAATTAAATCATGTATATTTACCAATAAATCTTTTATTTATTTAACAAATAAAGTAGTAAAGTCACTTCTTGAGTTGCTATTTAAATCATATAGTTTTATTCAGAAAATATTTTGAAGCTGTCAAATATTCAAGAAATTGGAGTGGAAACTTATTTAAATATTTAACTTATTTACTTATTTAAGTTTAATTTATGAATTAAACTAGTAAATGTTTAACTAATATTTAACTATACGAATTAACTAAGTGTTTAACTAATGCTTAATTATCTTATTGCATTTTTATATAAGTGAGAAAACAGATTTAAAGATTTAAAATTAATAATTAAAGACATTAGTAGTATTAAAGTTATAATATTTAACATATATTAGGGGCGTGTCTTTATATACTACATTATAAAGATATATTATTAAAATATTTAAAAATATATTTACATTATAAAGATATTGTACGTTAGAATTATATTTTATATTATAAACATTATAAAGATATTTTTATTAACATAAATAATAAAGAGGAAAACTAACTTTATACAATAGTAATGCATTTTATTGATTCAAAAAAGGACTATATATTATTAACGATAGATCATCAAAAATAATAGTATCCAATACATATTCTCTTCCAATAATCATTCCATAATCTTTTTATTGTCCGATATTTTTTTATGTTTCAAATTCTTTCGAAGATTTATTTCATGTATGTAGACATACAATACAACATTAAGTTGTGGATGGTTTATAATTTAAATATAATATTTATTTTAGAATGCTTACAGTTTTAACCAATGCTTACCCTACAAAAGCAGTTTAAATCTTCTCTATATTAGCATGAAAAAACTTTCTTTTTCAGATTACTATAATTTTCTTTATGTAAATGGATAATAAAAATGTTGAAATTTCGCTGTTTACTTCAACTGGCTGAAGTTTTTATGTACTTAGTATGCTCATTGTAATTGATATGAAATTGAAGACTGTAAACATCTTTTATAAAGCATTAAAAATAATCTTTTAATAGCATTTTTGTATACTTGATATTGTCAAAATATTAAAATTTTATTTTCTTACTAATAGTTACGATGATAGAAATTAAGTTGATAAAGATAGATTATTTTGAAATTCACATTTTGCTTTACTTATTATTTAACATTAATATTTAATAAATATTTTTTAATAAATAATATATATTTTAGAACTGATGAAATTATATAAAGTGAGGATTTAGATTCAGAGATAAATATAGCAGTGTTGAAATAAAAAATGAATTTTATACTTCTTTACTAACGAATTAAAATGTAAAATGTTTAAATTAGTTGTAATGACATGAGAAATTATTAGAAAAATTAATATTAAAAAATTAAACGAACTGCTTTAAAGTTTTTAAAATATAAAATTTTATAAAATGGTTTTTTTTATGAATGAGGGCTGCTTAAAATATCACAAAATCCTAAATAGAGAAATATTTTAATCCATTAATAATAATTTGGAAACTTTAAATTTTTCACCTGTTGAAATATTTTTCTTGTAACAATACTTTTAAATATTTAGAAAACAGTATTTGGATAAATTCGAAAGTCGAATTATCTTAGCATAAATAATAATAACAATTATGATTATCCTAGTGTAGTTGTGGACAAAAGTTAACATTAAAAAAAAAAAAAAAAAAAATTGTGCATAAATATTTGACATTTTTCAATAATTAGGTTTCTAATATTGTATTATGTCTAAAGATCTAGGTCTCATGGTCTATCACCAATAACGATGGAACAACTCATGGTGTAGTCCATATTCCACCTGTAATTGTTTCGACCTGTGAAGGTTCCACAGACAATAGTTAATTTCATGAGTCTCATTATACATGATACCCATTATATATGAATATCTGCTATCAGATTTAAGTGACAGGTTATTCTCATTAATACAAAGCACTAATTTGCATATAATACAACCAAACACAACACTGCTTATCTGCTGTCAAATTTGACTGTTAGTTTATTATTGTGTACTTGTCAAAGAGTATACATTTCTCTCTAATGGGTAAGAAAGGCCACAACTTTTCCCGTGAGAAATATGCTACAACTGCATTAGCAACTGATTTCGACAGAAATGCTTAAAATAGTGCATTATTTTAAATTATTCATGGTATTAATTCATCAGAGTTTTATATTCCTTCATGTAGAGTTACTGACTTTTTACGAAACATAGTTTGGGAAAAAATTGCTCCAATCAATTTTTGATTTTCTGCTGAAATCGATTATTTCTGCACGCTCAATTCGTAACAACAAAATATGAACATTATACCATAGTTGGAATTAAAAAACTTACTGTAAATAATCATAAAATACTTATGCATGTGCAAACATTCAAGATCAATTTTCAGCAACGGTGACATTAAACGGATTTCCAATCCCAAAATTGGGCCAGAAACTCAATTGATGATTCGTAACACAACATTAGCAATTTATTTCGATGCAACATGCTTAAAGTAGTACATTATTTTAAATTATATGTGATAATAATTCATTACACTTTTATACTTTTCATATAGAATCTTACTGACTTTCTACAGAACATAATTCGGGAAACACTGCTCCAATTAATATTGGATTTTCTGATGAAATCGATTGTTCCTGCACGTTCAATTCTTAATATTAAAAATATGAAAATTATTGCCACAGTTGGATATTCTATTGTTATAAAATACTTAATGTAAATTATTATAAAATATTCATGCAGATTATTTTATTATTATGCAAATTTCTCCCAGAGACTGATAATCAATTTGAGGATTCGTAACACGACATTATCAATTGATTGCGATGCAACATACTTAAAATAGTACATTATTTTATTTCATAAGTGGTAATAATTCATCATAGTTATATACTTCTTCATGTAGGCTTACTGATTTCTGCAGAACGATTGGGAAACACTGCTACAACCAATATTTCCGATGAAAACGATTGTTTCTGCACGTTCATTTCTTAAAATCGAAATATGTAAATTATTATCATAGTTGGATATTCTATTGTTGTACAATAGAATACTTACTGTAAATAATCATAAAATATTCCTGCATGTACATTGTTTCTCAGACTGTTAACTTAATCAAGGTTTCGTAATATGGCATTAGCAATTGATTTTGATACACGTGATTAAAATAGAATATTATTTTAAATTATACGTGATACTAATTCATCAGAGTTTTATATTTATTCATGTAGACTTAGTCCGTAAGTCTACTTGAATAAATATTATCAGTAAGTCTACATTCTACGGAACATAGATTGGGAAACATTGATCCCACCAATCATGGATTTTCTGATGAAACGATTGTTTCTGCATGTTTCTTATCAAAATGAAAAAATTATTGCCACTGTTGAATATTCTATTGTAATACTTACTGTAAAGAATCATAAAATATTCCTGCATGTGCAAATATCGAAGGCCATCAGGGAAGCTAAGTTTACTTTCATGAGCATCATTTCAGTTCAAAATCGCCACTAAAAACTAAAAATCAAACAAAAAGTTCGAAAAAAGGGGAAAAAGAGAAGGAAATTCCGTTCCGTCTTGGAACGTGGAATAATGGCTATGTTTCCGGACCTTAACGATGTTTCCGAAAATTCCGGAAGACATTACTGGATTGAGGTGGAGAATAATCCGGGGGTCTTCGAACAGAAAGGAACGGGCGGGATCGTTTGATAACTACCCCCTGTAGTACGGGGTTGGCTGGAAATTGATCTTCACCGGAAATATTACGGAATGACACAGATGGGATATTCTTTCGTTTAAAATCAGTCTTTTTTACGACCTTCCAGCACAAATGTAGCTGTATGGATTTTCGACAATCGATTTGGCAGAACGTGATCCTCCACCAAAATGTCTGATGAGATTTATTCCGTACCTAAGATTTATAGCGATTAATTGATGGTTATGGTTATGTTGTCATAGATGAGGTTAGTAATGATGGGATTTAAATTTAATTCATAGCGTAAGTGATAACCAAAGATTTTGTTAATGGCCGTGTCAGATATATGTTATTTATAAATATAACGACTAGGAAACTAAAAGTATATAATTGAAGTGTGTCAAATATTTCATATTGTACATAATTGAAGAAACGAAAATAAAAGTTGATGCTGGTGTTGAATATTGAAACATTACATTTGTTTTTTCAATTATAACTAATTTATATAAAATATTGATACCAAAGCTGTTTTGCATTCTCACTGATAAACATTAACTATTAGAGGTAGTAAGATTACAATGATTTTTAAAAATGTGCGAACTTCAAAATTTCGTTTTTATATTTTTTTTACATAATAATAATAGGTAAAGTCCTTTTTAGGCTAAATTTTAAAGAGAAATCTGTTAATAATTAAAGAATGACTTTTATAATGCATTTAATTATAAAATAATTTAATTAACTTAATTACAAAATATATTATTTATCACTATTATATCTTTATTTATAAAACTCGGTTAAAAGTTTGGTTTGTCGCTCTACGGTCATTTCGTTCACACTTTGGAGTAATTAGACCGGGACATATAGTTTAACGTGGATACCGAACCAGTAACAAATTTCCATGGTATCCATATTCGAACCTGAAGCTTGTGGTACCGAAGACCAGAGCGCTAGCCAATTGGCCCTCTAGGCAAATTTATTAAATTACAAAATAATTCAGATTAATTATTTATAAATTAATCATTAAAATAATTTTTTTTAAAAAAAATTATTATTTCAATTAGTGACTAAAAAAATAATAAATTTTGTTTTATTTATCCTTAACTCCCAGACCACTTTATAACACAAATTTAGTAATTTTTATTTCTTTTGATTCCGAATTCGACAATGTAACTAATTATAAATTAACTTTTTTGACTATATAAAAAAATACGTTAAGTAGAAAAACGCCCGTGGGCGTTCTTTAGAATATAATTAGCTTCCACATTACAGTATTTAGAATAGATTAATAGATTAATGCTATCCTAGAAGAATTTCATTTTCGTATAAAAAAAGCCCAATTTAATTTAAAAATTTATTTAACTACTTTCATTTATTTTTTTAGCGTCATACTTTTAATCATATATTCTTTCATTATTCTCAAAACTAATTTATTTTTATATACTTAACGGAAAACTAGTTATTAGCTTAGCAGCAGTTTAACTTTAAAACAAATAAAATTATTAAAAAACTTTCCCATTTAATTTCCGTTGAAATATTTGGGTATTAAATTGACCTTTACAAAAATTCATAAAATATTTAATAATTTTTGAATAAACAAAATATTTTTTTTAAAATGAAAATAAATTAATTTAACGTTTGATTTTTCATTTAAAGAAATAAAATTCTAATAACTCAGTTTATAAATTTTATAATTCAAAAAGTGTTAAAAATTGTTTTTAACTATAGACACTTTAGCTAAGAATTAGACACTTTTATTTTCAAAATCATACCCTTTGATTTCAAAAACAAATTTGTGAACTGCATATTACAGATCCATTTTGTACCTTAGCTCATACATTGCATATCAAATAGCATGGGGAATTCATTCATATGTAAAGGATATAATTCAATACCTCGTTTATGTTCAGTGCTTGGTGCAATTTAATGATCTTATATTAATCGAACAAGCATCATGGAAAATCCCATGTAAAATTTGCTATGCTAATCCTTTTTGCTTTCTGGTAAGAGAAGGATTGAGATGATTCAAAACATTCATGATTAGGTCATTATCATTTGGTAAAATGTTATCATTATATAAATTCATTAAAATTACATTTAAAGAGAATACTTCAATTATCTCTACAATTATCATTGCTTCATTTGCATCGAAACCGATTCACTATCTACACTATGTGGAAGAAAGTGACGGGACACGACACTATAACGACATAAACCCATATTTATTAAAATTAATAGGAGGTAGGGCCTCCTTTGGCTGCGATCACAGCTGCAACCCTTCTGGGCATGCTTTCCACTAAATTAGCCATAGTGGCAAGAGGAATTTCCTTCCAAATGTTTAACAGGAAGTTCCATACTTCAGGCTTGTTTTTGGGGAGTGGGGTGCAGGCCCTCAACCGACGGTCCAATTCGTCCCAGAGATGTTCAATTGGGTTAAGTTCAGGGCTCTGCGCCGGCCACTCCATGCGTTTAACGTTGTTGTTCACATACCAATCAAGAGTCCTCCTTGCAACATGGCATGTTGCGTTGTCGTCTTGATACCAGCAATCATCCATACCATACGTTGCCCACAAGGTAGGAAGGACATGATTGTCGAGAATATCACAGTATCTATCGGCATTCATCGCACCATCAACCTTCACCAGTGGGCCAGCCGTATACCAGGAGAAACAGGCCCATACCATCAATCCTCCTCCACCAAACTTTACAGTTGGGACGACACACTCGGGCAAAAGGCGTTCTCCTGGTAAACGCCATACCCAAACACGTCCATCGGAACGGAAAAGGGTAAATCGTGACTCGTCACTCCAAAGGACGCGTTTCCAGTCATCCAGATTCCAAGTACGGTGGTCTTTGGCCCATCGAAGGCGCGCTTTCTTGTTGGTTTTCGTAATCAAAGGCTTATGGGCCACCGAACGTCCAGTGTAACCTAACTTATGGGCCTCGATACGAAGAGTCTTGGTCGAAACGGCCACACCTGTGGCTTGTCTAAACTCATTAGCGATGTTATCCATGGATATTTGGCGGTTACTTCGAATCTCCCTGCCGAGCACCCGCCGGTCCCTGCTGGTGGGAACTGTAGGTCTTCCACTTCGGGGTTTGTTCTGACAGTGTCCCTCAGTCTTGTAGCGACACACAACACGTGCTACAATTGATTTTGAGCAGTTACGGAGACGGGGTACCTCTCTAATTGACACCTTGGCAAGATGCAATCCAACCAACACACCTTTCTCGAACTCAGACAACTCTTCCCGTGGCGGCATCTTGACAAAAAACCACTCTAGTCGACTCCACAGAGTATTTCTAGGATATAGCTGATACTTGATACATATTATTGCGCATGTGCCAGCTGTATTGTCGACTTTCCTACTATTCGAGGGGTGTCCCGTCACTTTCTTCCAGATAGTGTATGTTGAAATTATAAATTGAAATGATTTGATGATTAGAGAATTCAGTAATTTCAACAGTATGAACAATAAAAACTATATTTCTGAACAATGTAAACCACAAAATAGTTTTGAAAACTACTATTGGAATAAATATTCCAACAATATTTTAAATAAGAGATGTAGTTATTTTATACAATATAAATTTAAAGTCTAAAATTATTGTATAAAATAAAAACCAAAATAAATAATAATAATAAATAAAAATTAAAAAAAAAAAACATTTAAAATATACAAATAGTCTATCAAATAATTACGTTAATTTTGTATTTTGTATTTGTTATTTGATATGGCTGATTTCTTTATTTTTAAAATCAATCAAGACATTCTCATTAAAAATACAAATAAATATATTATTTATATATTATAAACAAAATCATTCGCTAATTGTATATTTTTTTCACAAAATTCAATCAAATGCCTTTCTATACTAATTAAAAACTCTGACATTATTTCAAGGACACCAATTTCCATTAATAATTTATCATTTAATTACTAAATGCTAAATGAAAACAAAAAAAAATCACATAGAATCCTATGAAAATAACATATTAACATATTTTCCAACTGAAATCAGAATGAAAAATTATTTTATTGTGACTTATCCGTTCAGAAATTGCATTTTAACTAATGTTCATTTTCTCCGTAATATCGTATTAATTAGTTACCGCCATGTATGAACTCATCAATTCTACATTACTTCACGGCCGTTCCAAAATACGTAGTGATGAGTAATGGTCAAATAAAAATAGAATCGGGTTTTCCAACTCTTTGATCTGGCTTATCAAAACCGTGGATGATTGATGATGTAGGGAACAGCCCCTACGTGGTCTTGTTGGACCTATTTTTTATTCAGGCTGTCAGTGGGTACAAAGGATTTGAAGAAATAGTCCCTGTTTGTTTTTTCCGATTTCGGAGATGGTAGATGGAAATCTATTTGGCTGCCATGAGGTCTAATCCCCATGATTGACGTGATAGCATTTTTAGTATTTCTGATGAAAAATTCAGAAATTGATTTTGGAAATTTCGTATAGTTTGGAAATAAATGGTTCCATCGGAATGGGAAGGATATAATAAAAGCTAATCTTTAGAAGGTTAAATGTGTATGATATGTTTAAAGACAATAAGTTGGTTCTGGATATTGAAGATTTTTTTTTTGTTGTTGAAATTTTTGTTTCTTTAACATGAAGCATATTGGTCCTAAGAATAAGTTATGAAAGACAACAAGAATTATTAATTTTAACATTTCTAACATTTTGTAAATTATACAAAAAAGAAATTTAATACGTTTTTCCAAACTTTGATCTAGCTTATCAAAACCCTACATGATTGATGACGTAGGAACGAAATAATGAAGGTTTTTTTGTAGATGAAATTTTTGTTTCTTTAACATGTAGTATATTATTGGTCCTAATATTTGAGTGGAAGAGTTTAAAGGCTATTCTTGGTGGCGTTAGGGAAAGTGATTGTTGGAGAAGCCTGTACAACGCAGAAATTTATAAATGTTATAAAGACCCAGATATTATAAAATTTATTAAGATCGATAGATTAAACTGTGATGTTCATGCATTTAGAATGAATGATTTAAACCCTGCAGAAAAGATGAAGTTGAGAAAGGTTATGCTGTGCTAAAGGTTAAGAATTGCAAAGAACCACTATCACTCAGAAAAATGCACGGAAATCTCTTCAAATGAAAGGGGCCTGAATGGCAGAGTGGCTAGCGCTCTGGCGCTCGGTACCACAGGTTTCGGGTTCGAGTCCCGGCGGTGCCATGGTTGTTTTTAGTGGTTCGGAATCCACTTTAAACTGTAGGTCCCGGTCTGTTTAGCCCAAAATGTGCATAAGATGACCGTAGAGCGACAGACCAAACCAAACCAAACCAAACCTTCAAATGAAAGCCATAGCCTACTCTGGGCTGTCATCTATTGAATAATGGTGTTGATGATGATATTGGTCCTGAAAAGCTATTTTAAAGGACAGGTTATAAAAGATACAGAGAATTATTTTTAAAAAATTACAAGTGTATTTAGTTTCTAACATTATTTTTTAAATTATTCAAAACTCATTTTAATTGATTGATGATGTAGGGAACAGCCCCTACGTGGTCTTGTTGGACCTATTTTTGTTATTCAGTCTGTCAGTGGGTACAAAAGATTTGAAGAAATAGTCCCTGTTTGTTTTTTCCGATTTCGGAGATAGTAGATGAAAATCTATTTAGCTGCCATGAGGTCTAATCCATGTGATGGACGTGAAAGCATTTTTAATATTTCTAATGAAAAATTCAGAAATTGATTTCGGGAATTTCGTATAGTTTGAAAATAAATGGTTTTCATCATATTGGAAAGGAAATAATAAAAGCTAATTTTTAGAAGGTTAAATTTGTATGATATGTTTAAAGACAATAAGTTGGTTCTGAATATTGAAGATTTTTTTTGTTGTTGAAATTTTTGTTTCTTTAACATGAAAGCATATTGGACATAAGGATAGGTTATGAAAGACAACGAGAATTATTAATTTTAACATTTCTAACATTTTCTAAATTATTCAAAAGAAATTTAATATGTTTTCCAAAACTTTGATCTAGGTTATCAAAACCGTAGATGATTAATGATGTACGAACTAAAAATAATGAAGAATTTTTGTTGATGAAATTTTTGTTTCTTTATCATGAAGTAGATTGGTCCTACTATTTGAGCGGGAGATTTTAAGGGCTATTCTTGGTGGTGTTAGGGAAAGTGATTGTTGGAGAAAACGGTACAATTCAGAAATTTATAAATGCTATAAAGACCCAGATATTGTAAAATTTAGTAAGATCTATAGATTAAACTGGGCTGCTCATGCATTCAGAGTGATTGATTTAAAACTTATAAAACGGCTCATTTTGGCAAAGCCACAGGGACAAAGAGGAAGAGAACGACTCCAGTTGAAATAAATAGACGCAGTTGAAAAAGATTTTGCTGTACTAAAGGTTAAAAATTGGAGAACTCTTGTCACCCAGAGGAATGCATGGGAATCTCTTCAAAGGAAAGCCTTGACCCATTCTGGGCTGCCATGCTATTGATGATATTGGTCTTAAAAAGCTATTTTCAAGGACAGGTTATAAAAAATATCAATAATTATTTAAAAAATTACAAATCTATTTAGTTTCTAACTTTTTTTAAAATTGTTCAAAACAAATTTAATAAAAATATTATATGATGTAGAATGTCAAGCCTGAGTTAAAATGTATAGCAGAAATAGATAAAAAAAAATAGCGAATTTAAAATATATGCTGCAATAAATTTAATTTTGTATGTCTAAAGTTGTCTAAAAACAATAAATTTGTACTAAATAGTGAAGAATTTTTGGGGATGAAATTTTTTAAATGATATGTATTGGTATTAAAAAGCTGTTTTAGGAGATATGTTAAAAAAGATAACGAGAATTGTTTAAAAAAATTACACGTGAATTTAGTTTCTAATCTTCTTTTTTAAATATTTAAAACAAATTTAATAAACTATATGATGTAGAATATTAAGCTTTAGTTAAAATATACGCAACAGAAATAGATAAAAAAGATGTAACGAATTTAAAATATTCTGCAATAAATTTAAGTTGGTCTGTCTAAAAACAATAAATATGTTCTGAAAAGTGAAGAATTTTTGTTGTTGAAATTTTTGTTTCTTATAACATGAAGTTTATTGGTCCTAAAAAAGCTATTTTAAAGAATAGGTTATAAAAGATACACTTGTAATTTTTTAGAATAGTTATCAGTATTTATTTTCTAACATTTTTTCAAAATTATTCCCAAGCAAATTTAATAAATTATATGATGTAAAATATTAAGTCTGAGTTTTAAAATATGTAACAGAAATAGGATAAAAAATGTAACGAATTTAAAATATTCTGCACTAAATTTAAGTTTGTACATTTTTCATAACCAACGTTCTTCTAGATTCCATTTGGGAATACTGGTTACTTAAGATGTACACTAAGTTTACAGAGACAAGATTACTCATAATTTAAAATACAGAATTCTAAGACATAGGAAATTACAATTTTGAGGTTTGAATTTTATTTTCAGGCTTTTAAATATTCACAAATGAAAGCATTGCGCTGATTTAAAATTTGTTATTTCATATTAAAAAAGGTAAGTATAACAGGTTGTCGATGAAATTTTTGTTTCTTTAAAATAATGTGCATTGGTACTAAAAAGCTATTTTAAAGGCTAGGTTATAAAAGATACCGATAATTATTTAAAAAAAATTACAAGTGTATTTAGTTTCTAAGAACATTTTTCAAAATTATTCAAAACAAATTTAATAATATATATATAATATAGAAGATTAGATCATTATTCTCTATATATCTGAAAACATCATAAAACGATAGAGAAATCTTTTCATTCTTATATTTGATTATAATAAAAAAAAATGATATTCATTTAACTTTAGATCATATTATATTATATTATAATATATTATGTTTAAGTGTAACGAATGTATTAAAATTCTTAGAATTGTTAAATAATCCGTAATTTTACTTACTAGATACAGTTATAACGTTATAAATAAAAGTGATTTTTTTCCAGTATTACCCAAGTTAAAAATATTATGTGCAAAAAATATATAATTTTTTGAACTATATAATATTGTAATTAATAATAATAAAATAATGAGTGTAATAAAAAAAATATTGATATAAAAATGATTATAATTAAAAAGATATTATATTGATTATAAAAAATATTGATAAAACAATGATTATAATTAAAAATATTGATATAACAATGATTGTAATAAAAGATATTGATATAACAACGATTATCATAATAAAAAATATTGATAATTAATAAAAATGATCATAATAAAAAATATTGATAATTAATAATAATGATCATAATAAAAAATATTGATATTTCTTAAATATTGGTATTTCTTAATAATATTGTATTCTGCTAAAGTATAACAAATGTATTGAAATCCATAGAATTATTGAATAATATATTATTTCATTTATTAGATACAATTAGCGTTATAATAGTGCTTTTTTTTCCGGTATTACCCAAATTATAATATAAATTTAATATTTTTAATCTCTTAAACTATACAACATATTCCGTTATTTAAATTAATTTTCTTATGAAGCGTTTTAAGAACTTTCTGTTTAGAAAAAAGAATTCAACCTATGAGTAAAAGCAATATCTGTGCGATGCAGTTTTGATGTGAAATGGGTGTACCAGACAACAAGTGAATGAGAGCGGATGTGGCCCCACCTAACTGCCGAAATTTAATGGCGCTTTTCACAGCAGAAAGAATACTTAAGTGACAAACTTATCTTTAGCTTTGTTACTTGACACATACGTGACGCCTATTTGCATGCGATGCTGAAATTTCTTCTCGAATTATGTATTAATTATTCAAATTTGGCGTTACTTTTTTTATCATTTGCTTGATAGTGCTCACTAAATTTAAGCAGTATTATTTAATTTCTGTCCATTTTTTAAGGTATCGTGCATTACAATGTATAATGCTCTATAATTTATAACATTGAGAGTAAATTATAAACACTGTAGCATTTTAAAGTATTATTAAAATTATTGATAAGAGTAAATTTAATATTTATTACATTTAACACATTTTTGCAGTAAACAAATATCTTAAAAACTATGTTTCACGAAACAATGTCGTTTTCAAATGTATCTATTAATTAAATGCACACAAATATGTGTTCTTGAACTTTGCTGTTTCAAAGCGTAGCTATTGGGTAGAACAATTCACAGGCTAATCAGTTACGAATCTTAAAGTCATTTATATTAACATTCACTGAGGTTTACATAAAAGTTTCTGTTGTTTAGCGATATCATAAGTAAAAATGAAATTTAATCCAGTTCTTAGAGCAATTCCAAAAACTATTCAATTTTCTGAATTAAAGCATTAGCCGTTTTAGCAATATGTATTCATTAATGTTGCTAGATAGACGTATTAATTGGGGCCTTGATGGAGGGGCTCTGGCGTTCGGTGCCACAGGTTTCGGGTTCGAATTCTCGGGGTGGCATAATGCGTGTAGGGTTTCGGGATCCATTTTAAGCAATAGGTTTCGATCTTATATTACTGTATAGCATTGGGATGGCAATCCTATACCGTAAAAAGAAAACATGTCTCGAAACCTGACAGTCGGCAGACGCCCTTGGACCACCATTTAGCTGTTACTCCAATAACGAAGAAGCTTCGGCCTGATGGCCATTTGGCAAAGCTCTAGCCTTTGGTGCCACAAAACTTGAGGTTGGAATCCTGGTTGTAGCATGAATGTTTGTTCGTGATTATACTGCAAGTTAAACTGTAGGCCCCTGTCTAATTAGCCTAAAGTGTGCAAAAAATTACCGTAGAGAGATAAACCTAACCAAACCAGAAGAAGATCTATTAATTGTCAAAAAATTTCTTCGCCAAGAGTATGTGTTAAACTGCATCCAAATTATACTAAATTAAAATTAACACGTTACTGTAGTTGCTAAACTTATCTATATTTCCAACCTCTGTAGTATATTAATAATTCTGGAAAAGACACTGTCTTTAAAAATGAAAAATTATATTCTCATCCTAATAAATATTAATTTTGTTTTCTTCCTTCGAAATTATTTAATCTGTTTAAGTGGAATTCTTTCTTGGACAGGGCCATGACCTACTTCCATGATTTTAAGATTAGAAATAATTAATAACAAATGTAAATATCATTAAAATCCATTATCTTATATAACATGGTATATATTCCACTGAATGTAATGGAAATGAATGGGGTGTAAATAAATAAAACCTTTTAAAAAATCTAGAATTACCGGAGCTTTTTTTTTTCATTAAAAGGACCAACAATAAGTCTTTTGAGAATGGTCCATATATAACATTTAGTTTCCTTAATTCCATACTGCAGATAACGAGCTGAAACTACAAAATTGTTTATTCCATTGACAAATATGTTTACAAAAAAAAAAAAAAAAAAAAAAAAAAAAAGAAACGATATATTAAATAAAAAGAATTTTGCCATTCAGTGTTGCACATTCTTTTCTCATTTTCAATACTGTATATTTTAATGATTTGGAAGGAAAAAAAATTGTTATTCATCTTTTATTCACTGGTGTATAATTACATGGCCTTAAAATCGAATGCAGGTGTTTGTAAACTTATTAGAATTTATTACCGTAAAAGTTCTGGGACAAGGGATCCATTAGGTTACCTCTTCGTCTGACAAGTAAGACTTTCAGTTTTGTTAAGTACTCGAACTTAATGGACGTTAGAAGACCTCAACACCTCTAATGGTTTTCAATGATCACGCGCTGGAAAATTTAAAAACCTTAAAGAATTTTCTTTGCTGGACTTTTTTTAAACTATTTTGTAATCTGTATTTATATAATGTATTGGTATCAAAGAGAAAGTATTTTTGATATCATATAACCTATACTATTAAGAAAGGAAATTGCTGAACCTCATGTTTTAATTAATATTCTAATATAGTTTTCAGTTAATAGGTTATTTCTTTAATATTTGTGACTATTTTGTATTATTTTATAATAAGAAAATTACTGTAGCAGAAGGCATATTAAATTTTATTCTTGTAACAAAATATTATTAAAACACACGTTTCATCTTGATGGTGTTTATCAGTTTAGACAATATACTGAAATTAGCATAAATCAACTTTTTAAATGATCATTAGTTATGTAGAAGCTCGATTTTGAAGTGTTTAAACCTTCAATATTTACCAATTTACAGTACTGAGCTCATGGCTTATGGAAAATTCTGAGTATTCAGTGTTCTAATTTCAATTATAGGATTCTTCACTGAAGAAACTGACCAGAAAAACTTATACTCATATTTGATAAATTTTAATTCATTTTCTTGTCATTTATCGACCTTATAAGTTTGGGTATTTATGTTTAGTTAAGAATACTAAGCTAATTAATTTATGTAATAGAATTATTAATAATGTTGGTTACTATTAACTAACAAAACTGTAAAGTCTCGGCCTATACTAGACCTACACTGAAGTGACAAAAGTCATGGGATAGCAATATGCAAATTTTCAGATGGCAGTAGCATCGCGTAGAACAGGTATAAATGCGCAGTGCTTTCTGTTTAAGTTATTCACGTGAAGAGGTTTTGACGTGATGATGACCGCACGACGGGAATTAACAGACTTTGAACGCGGAATGTTAGTTGGAGCTAGACGCATGGGTAATGCCATTTCGGAAATCGTTAGGGAATTCAACATTCCCAGATCCACTGTGTCAAGAGTGTACCGAGAGTATGAAATTTCAGGCTTAACATCCCTCCATGGACAGCGCAGTGGTCGACCGCCTGCACTTAACGACCGGCGACGTCTGCAAAGAGTCGTAAATTCTAACAGACAAGCAACACTGCGTCAAATAACCGCAGAAATCAATGTGGGACGTACAAGGGACTTGTCTGTTAGAACTGTGCGGAGAAATTTGGCTTTCTTGGGCTATTCCAGCAGAAGATCGACTCGAGTGCCTTTACTGACAGAACGACATCGCTTGCAGCGACTCTCGTGGGCACGTGAGCATATCGGTTGGTCCCTAGATGAGTGGAAAACCGTGGCCTGGTCCGATGAGTCACGATTTTAGTTGGTAAGAGCTGATGGTAGGGTTCGAGTGTGGCGCAGACCCCACGAAGCCATGGACCCAAACTGTCAGCAAGGCACTGTTCAAGCTGGTGGTGGCTCCGTAATGGTGTGGGCTGTTTTTTCATGGCATGGACTTGGTCCTCTGGTGCGACTGGACCGAACATTGACTGGAAATGCTTATGTTCAGCTACTTGGAGATCACTTGCAGCCATTCATGGACTTCATGGACCCAAAAAACGATGGGAATTTTATGAATGACAATGCGCCATGTCACCGGGCCACAACTGTTCGCGATTGGTTTGAAGAACATTCTGGACAATTCCAACGAATGATCTGGCCACCTAGATCGCCCGACATGAATCCCATCGAGCATTTATGGGACATCATCGAGAGGTCTCTTCGTGCCCAAAATCCTGCACCATCAACGCTTTCACAATTATGGACGTCTATCGAGTCAGCATGGTTCAATATTTCTGCAGAAGACTTCCAACGACTTGTTGAGTCCATGCCACGTCGAGTTGCTGCACTTCGCCGGGCGAAAGGAGGGCCGACACTATATTAAGAGGTATCCCATGACTTTTGTCGCTTCAATGTATAGTAGCTTCAAGAAGAAGGCCACTTTCAAGCTCATGGGAACATTTTCGTTTTTATTTATAGAGAGAGAACACTGAGTTAATATATTAATCAGTGTATTATATATAATTATTAATTCTATTCACAAGTGCAGTTTACTCTAAATTTGGATGTTTTTAGAGTTCTCGAGTCTACGACGATTCTAATGCAACAGGTCTACGTAGATAATCATATTATTATCACATACGAAAAGTGCTCACATTGTAAACAGGCGGAATCTTCAACCTGTTCAGTCACTTCACGGAAAAAGAGAAAATTCTTATCCAATCATCACAGAAAATCATCCTTCTCCAAAATCTTTCCGTTAAGAAAATCCTGTGTAGAGAAGTAGAGGTCAGTTTCCCTCACTTTTCATTCGAATGGACACTTCCTCAGCCCATGGTCTATCAACAATCATAATGCAGCAACTCATGACGTAGTCCATATCCCATCTGTAATTGAAGATCGAACAAACAATCGCTAATTTCATTATGTATCATTATCCATGACACAGGTTGTCCTCATTAAAGCAAAACACTAATTGCATGTAGTATAAATATTCACGATACTGTTTATCAACTATCAGGTTTGAGTGATAGGTTGTTAATATACACTTGTTAAACAATATATATTCCTTTCACCTGGAAAAAGAAATGCTATATCTCTTCTCATACGAAAATGCTACAAAACCGTTTTCCGATTTATGTATTTCTACACTGTTTATACTTTTATTCTCATATATTTTGTGTACCACTTCCCTTAGTGAGCAAGATCTTGCATTTTAATATAATGCAATTGATGGTTATATGTGTGTATGGATAATAGGGAGAAGTTGTTATAAATGTTTTAAATAAAAATATCCATTCAGAATTAAAAGCCCAAAAATATTCAGGTAAATTTTAACTCCAACTTTTAAAAATCATACCATTTTCTATGAAAAGTGTACTCTAAGTACTTTTTGAAAATTAACATTTATGAATGTTTTATGAAATAAAAATCTTGAATGTTGTATGTTGAATAACATTAATAAAATAAGCTATGAATAACATTAAGTTGAATAACATTAATATAATATGCATTAGATTAGAGATGTAATACAAATTTATTTTTTTCTTTTTGCAATTCATTTTTTTCTTTTGGCGTATGAAGCTATTTGGATTTAAAAGCTGTATGCATTGTAAAGATGAAGTTTCTTTTCAACAGATGGAAATAATTTCACCAATTCAAAATGACTAGAACATTTATTTTATGAATATATGCTTATTAACCCTTTGGACTCGAGAGCTCCGCAGCGGAGCCATTTAAAATTTGTCTTCAAGCTCGTGGGCTCCGCTACGGAAACAATGCAAATAACAATATACATAATGCGTTTCTTTTAATGCGTATATCAAACTTATATGTGAATATGATCTTAGGAAAATAATAAATAATTAAATAATTTAAATGGCTCCGCTCCGGAGACTTCGAGGGCAAAGGGTTAAATAAGGATATTGATTATTGTAGGTTGAATAACATTAATACAATAAGCTAGTCAATATGCATTTGATTAGGGGTGTAATACAAATTTATCAACACGATATTCAGCTCACTTTCTTATATTCTTATCAAATCTTTTCAAAAATGCATCAGCTTAATTACAGAGGCCACAAGACCACCCCATTTTTTTCTTATTCTTTTTTTGCAATTCATAACACTGGCGTGTGAAGCTATTTGGATTTAAAAGGCTGTATGCATTGTAAAGAAGAAGAAGATTCTTTTCAACAGATGGAAATAATTTCACCAATTCAAATGACTAGCAAGGGGATGGGTTGGGGTGGGGGGGGGGGGGGGAGATTTACTGCCATTTTGCTATCGTTTTGGATTATTGCTTTTTCCAAGGTTCTTCTTTTCGTTTTGACAAGATAATTGCGAGAGGTTAGTTCCAAATTTAATTTACTGGAAAAATAACACGCGGGAAAAGAAACGTTATTTTCTATCAGTTTATCTTTAATTACACCGTTATCCTTTTCTCTCTCTCTCTAAATTGTCATAACGATTGTATGGCTGTATTGCGGATTCTTTTTGTTGTTGGACAGATTTAAAAGTTGTAATGGTAGTTAGGGGGGTGCTGTTCGGACATGGTGGTATTTTTCCTCTGATTTATGGGTTATAAATAATTTTAATTGAGATTTAATCAAAGGCTTGTTCTTGTAATTACCTTTTAATGCGAATAAATAATAGCATGGTTTGTTTTGTAGTAAGCATCTTTTATTTTTATTCAAAGCATTTTTTGTTTTTTGGGTAGTTGTAAGTATAGTTATGTTAGGATAGTAATATTCTTTGAAATGGAAAGTAATAAAGATTTAATATTTTAACTAGATAAAACTCTACATTTTTTATTTTCGACATCATAATTTTACTACTTACCAATAATTAGAATAATTGTTTTTTACGTTTCCTTGTATATTTCAAAGATATGGTGTTTCATTTATGAGTGGCAAATAGTAGTGCAACGTCTCGGCCTATATTATTCCTATAATAGCTACAAGAAGGCCACTTTCAGGTTCATGTGAACTATTTAATTTTTATTTACATTTACCTTATATACATAAAGAACTCTGTATTATTATACAAAGAAATAAAAATTAGAAATATAAATTTTATCACAAGTGCAGTTCACACCAAAGTTGGAGATTTTCGGAATTATCGTTTCAATGTTGAATCTAAGTGCCTTGGTCTGCGGCAGACCTTAATTATTACATGGCATGATGCACAAAGCTACAAGGTGGTCACTTTGAAAAACAGGCGAAAACTCCGTTCTATTCAGTCATTTCAGTGCAAATAGGAAAAATAACACTTTTGCTCGACTAGTCGCAGAACTCTCTTCTTCACCAAAAAAAACTTTTTTTAAGACCAGCCGTCGTGAGCTTCCTTAATTTCTCATTGGAGTAGATATTTCTCCGCTCGTGGTCTATCACCAATCACGATGGAACAACTCATGGTATAGTTCATATTCAATCTGCAGTTGATTCGATCTGCGAAGGTCACTCAGACAATCGCTAATTTCATAAGTCTAATTATACATGACACTGAATATCTGCTATCAGATTTTAGTGACAGGTTGTTCTCATTAGTACAAAACACTAATTGTAGTCAATATAACAATCCACAACACTGCTTATCTGTTGTAAAATTTGAGTGATGGGTTGTTATTATATGCTTGTCAAATAAAATACCTTCCTCTCTCCTGAAAATGAAATGCCAAAACTCTTCCCGTGAAAAAAAAAATGCAGCAGTCTATTTACAAGAAGAAAAATGGAGTTGCATTTTATGGTATATGTCCCACATTCGCGTGTTATATGAAACTAAACAAGGAAAACTGTCGTATCACAGTCTGTTCAACACTTTTAGTTAAAAAAATATTTGTTATATTATGATCTTATACATACATAAACAATCTGAGAAAATTGGCATATTTTACTTATTTTTTGATAAAAATAAATCAATTATCTTTAGAGTGATTAATTTTATGTTATAAATAAGGTTATATGTCAAAATTCTTTTTAACCGAAATTTTACTGAAAGAACTGCATTTTTTACAATTTCTCCATCGCAAGAATTATAATAATTACAATTTATTCAGCATTTTTTAAAAAATTTCTTCAAGTGTAAATATCTATCCTGTCTTAATCCTTAAACATAATATAGAAACTTTAAAACGTTACGAAAACGAAACTTTAAACGTTTTTAACGTATCATATTAATTAACATTTATTAATGTACATTATTAAGTTTTCACATTTATTAAGATTTAACGTACAAAATAATTCACATTTATTTAGTATTTTTTTAAACTTCTTCAAGTGTCAATATCTATGCTGTTTGTGTTATTTAAAAATTTATTTAAGGTGTAGTTTTAACATGTCAAATTAATTAACATTTATTAATGTACATTATTAAGTTTTTACATTTATTAAGATTTAATGTACAAAATAATTAATATTATTGACCATTTTTGAAGATTTCTTCAAGTGTAAATATCTATGCTGTCTTAATCCTTAAACATAATATAGAAACTTTAAAACGTTACGAAAACGAAACTTTAAACGTTTTTAACGTATCATATTAATTAACATTTATTAATGTACATTATTAAGTTTTTACATTTATTAAGATTTAACGTACAAAATAATTCACATTTATTTAGTATTTTTTTAAACTTCTTCAAGTGTCAATATCTATGCTGTTTGTGTTATTTAAAAATTTATTTAATGTGTAGTTTTAACATTTCAAGTTAACTAACATTTATTAATGTACATTATTAAGTTTTTACATTTATTAAGATTTAATGTACAAAATAATTAATATTATTGACCATTTTTGAAGATTTCTTCAAGTGTAAATATCTATGCAATTTGAATCCGTAAATATAAGAAGAAAACTTTAAAAATTGATGTAAAGTGTAGTTTTAATGTAACAAATTAATTAACATTTATTAACGTACATTATTAAGTTTTTACATTTATTAAGATTTAATCATACAAAATAATTAACATTTATTAAGCATTTTTTTTTTAAATTCCTTCAAGCGTACATTTTTTACATTTCTTCAACATCTATGCAGTTTGAATCCTGAAATATATTACAGAAACTTAAAAAAATTATTAAATGTATAATTCTAACATATCAAATAAATGCTATTTATTTTTAAATTACCTAAAATAATCAGGATGCTTTATTGAATATCTTGTAAATACTATTAATATTTTATAAGACTCACAAAAGCACAAATTAAAATGTGATTTAAGCTTATTAAATTGTCTTGCATTTATGAACACATTAGAAATAAGTTTCATTTTAAAACTGATGCATAAATCATTAATAATGCAGATTATCCATTGACTTAAATAATTTTAATTAATGCATTGCTAAATCCCGTCTGAACTTCGCTTTGTTTTCATTTCAAACTTCCGTTGCTAGTTTCATTTAAATAAATCAGGCGTAAAATTATAATGGATTCATTGAAAATTATTTATCTAAATGGCGCAGTTTAAAACATCAAATCCGATTTCAAAAGGTACCTTATATTTAACTACATAAAAATAAAAAATACAAGACAATTAATGAAAGTAATTTTCATAATTTTTTTAAAAAGTTTATGCGTTTACTCGGAGAAAAAAATCTCTAAATACTATCACTTTAAATATTACTTAAATTATTAAAGAACAATGTAATCGATTAATTTATTTTAAATTGTCTGCACTTTTTCTTGATTCATTATAATTTATTATGGTGTTGTAAAGCTTTATGAAATAATTATTCAAATATTTCATTTTTAACATAACTAACATTTTAATATGTTTAATAGTTATTGCTATTTTGTGTATGTTGTAACTAAATTAAGCAATCATTTGCACAGATAAATAATTTAATCATTATCAATTTTGAAATAAATAAAAAAGGATATAAAATCAACAAGAAATGTGTAGAAAAATCTCATTTAAATAGGGTATGCATTATGTTATTTCTTAATTACTATACTATGTTAATTGAATAACTTTCTTTAAATATATTTTAATAAATTTGTGAAAATAATATAAACTTAACATTCGAAATAATTAATAAATATTAATATCATCATTGGCGCAACATCCCCATGGGGGGACAAGACCGTTTGCCTACTGGCTGATTTTGCGACGGGAGACGCTTTCTTTTTACGGGATGGGCTTGTCAGCCTACACCCAACTATCAACAGCCATATTAGACCTATATCTACAGTTTAAAGTAGGTTCCTAAAAACTACAAACATCCATGGCACCACCGGGACTCGAACCCGAAACCTGTGGCATCGAGCGCCTGAGAGCTAGTCACTTGCCCATCAGAACGCAATAATAAAATAATAATTAATAACAAATATTAATAAAATAATAATTAATAACAAATATTAATAAAATAATAATTAATAATAATAAATATTTTAATTAAATAAATAATTAACATAAATTGCTAGGAAAATGTCATAAGTTAAATCTTCAAATTTTACATAAAAGAAAACTAATGCTAAAACTCTCGTGTCTGTCATTATTAAAAGAATTTCTTTTACAAAATTCAATAGTTAACTCAACTATTTTTTATGGTAATTATCCTGTTGATATAACAAATTTTTTAAATACGTTTTTAATTAAATTTAATTAAAATATTTTTAATTAAAAAATTTTTTAAAAAATGTTTTTAATTCATATTTTTTTAACAAATTTTTTAATTACAAATTTTTAATTAAAAAAAATACTAAGTAAATTTTAGTTTTCACATTACTTGCGTGTAAGCAAATTATATTTAAAGTGATTTCTAGAATATTTTTTCCAATGTCCAACTAGATATTCCTACTATGAAAAATAAATAAAATTTCCCATTAATTATGAAATGGAGATAATAATTGCTTCACATATTTACATTTGAATAGACATATAACAATATTCAGCTATATCACAGAATTAAATATAAAAATATATATCAAGCATCAAATATTTCATAATCCTCCCATACCTAGACCAATTTCAATTTCTTCAACGAATACAGGTAGTTTCAATACAATTTCGCTGCTAATAAGCAATACGTACAAAAATGTTCATTCATTTTTTATGTATGAATATAAGGTTGCTTACAATGTTATTTTCTGTACTTCAACAAAGTATTCAGTTAATTCATTTAGATTAACATTACACATCATTACAGAAGTAGAATTTTTATTTTCTCTCCCATTACCAATAGAATACAATAGAAAAGTAACAACAATTAAGACATATCGCTAAATTAAGCAAAATGCGATTCTTACATCAAGTACCAATTATATCTTATCCAGATAAAAAGTAAACGTAAATTATTTCATTTCATCGACAATATTATTCTGCAACAATACCATCCGAATGCAAATTAGAAATACTTACTTGCATACATATATCATTCTTTTCAATAATGCAACAAGATATTCATATTATTCATTTACGAATACCATTACAATTCAATTATTGAATAAGCACATTTTTTTTTCCCAAGTATCAGTGGGCATAATGGAAATGTAACAACAATCAAGATATATCGCAAAATAAAACGTATATTCAATTTATGCATCAATAAATTACCAATTATACTTCACCAAGACCATGGAGGAAAGAAGTAAACATCAATTCTTTCATTTAATCGACATCGTCCCCCTTTTACTCCCAGTGAGCCCTGGAACCCCTTTTTCTGAGGGGGGATGTTCTGGGTAAAGAGCAGAAAATCTCGTTACATCAATACAGGGCGTCGTATAAGAAGGAGGATGGAGAGCAGGAGAGGGGGAGGTGCGGGGGCGGATGACGGATGACCACGGTCCGAGGAAATCCATTTTTGGGATGCGAGAGTGGTTAATTTCCTATTAGTTTCTTCTCTCCATATCTGGTCTCTTTCTCTCTGTCCCCTTGTAATTGCGGCGGCTCTCAGTATGGGGGATCGATTACATATTGATAAGTGTAACACTTAATTTCACAAGAAAGTTGTATTTTATAAGAAAATATATAAATGAATCATATATTGTGAATCTATTACTAAGTTGGTTCAGTAATTAAAATATTTATGTGATTTTTTTTTCTTTGTTTTATGAAGACTAGGAATCAAGTATTACATTTTTGTGAGAATGTAAGTTATTAGGTAACATAAAATTGCGCAACGAGTATTGAATAGGAAAGAAATGAACCTAACAAAAGATTATTACTTTTATAATTTTTAAAATAAATTTTATTTCATTATATCTCATTTATAAATAAATGTGTTCTACTGAGACATTTAATCTGATATAAGCCACACATTGTAGCATTTTTTTCTCATAGTAAAGAAGGACTAGACATAGGCATTTCAACCCCAGGAGAGAGGAATGCAAATATGCAATATGTTTGAAAAATATGTAATAAACCCATCACTCAAATTTGATAACAGACTAGCTTTATTGTGGGTAGTTAGTTATATTACATGCAATTAGTGTTTTGTAGTAAGGACGACAACAACCTGTCCCTCAAATCTGATAGAAGATATTCGGTATCATGTACAATGAGATCTTATCAAATTAGCGATTGTCTCTGCGACTTATATGGACTACACCATATGTTGTTCCATTGTGATTGGTAATAGATCACTAGTTGAGAAATGCCTACACCAATGAGAAGTGAGGGAAGCTTTCCCCCAACTTCACATATTTTCTTAAAGGGGGGGGTAAAGGTTGGTGAAGAGAGTGTGAGTTCTGCTACTCGTCGACCAGAAGTGTTGTTTTTTCTTTTTTCTCTGAAGTGACTGAATAGGCCGGAGTTTCCAGCTGTTTTTCTAAGTGAACTTCTTGTGGTATCATTTATCACCCCATGTGATAATTAAGCTCTGCATCAGACCTGGCAATTAGATTTGGCGTAGACTCGAGAACTCTGAAAAATCTCCGACCTTGGAGTCAACTGTACTTGTGATTTAATCGTGCACTTGTAATCAAATTTTATTTTTAATTTTGCATTTTTTTTTTGTATAATAACCCAGAGTTCTGTATTTGTATATACATATAAAGTGCTTGTAAATAAAAATTAAAGTGTTCCCAAGAAGTTGAAAGTAGCCCTGGGCATATAGTATTGCAGCATTTTTTTTTCTATGACAATAATTAAATATAGTTAATTACATTAAGTATGCCAAGATAAATATTTAATCAGTCGTTTTTTAAAATGTCTATTTTACTAGATACGATTACGGTTTTTTTCTTCCATATTCATACATTAAGCGATTATTTTTTTTCTTTTCTTTCAGATTTAATTCAGTAAACGGATTAATATATGTGATGTCCCCTTAGATTAGTTTACAATTCAAATATAAAGTTAATTACATTTATGGAATGAAATACCTTTTCAATTTATTCTGAAAAACACGGAAGTAATTTATTTCATTATCTAGTACAATCCTATCATCATTTATATTATATCTCCGTCTTTATACAAGAATGCCTTAACAAAAATGAAAGAGACAAAAATAAATGAAAATGTTAAATTTCATTGATTTATTTTACTTTCAAAATGAACCTTAAATTCACTAACCTAGTCTGAACAGACATTTATTTCCTATCAAGAAAAGAAAAAGAAAGAAAATAAATAAAAGAATTAATACATCGCAAAAAGGAAAGAAGAACGAAAAAAAAAAAAAATCCTGCAGTTCTTTTGAATAGAAAAAAGATTAAAAAGTTTGAAATGAAATAAATGGTAAGAGACATTTCTTTCCGTTCCCAAAAGTACGTGGGAAAAGAACGAAAGAAAGAATAAAGAAAAGTATTGTATCCAATTCCATTCATTAACCAATCACAAGAAAGTTCGTAACTGCAGTTGGTTGGGTAGATTGGCATAGAATGGAGGTCCGTAATCGTCTCTCATTGGTCGATTCCTTCTACGTCGATTGATAAAGTTTGGGGATGGAAATCGTGCCGCTGGAAAAAGAAAGAGAATGCTACAGCAACTAGTCCCTTCTCATTGCAGGCCAAACGGACCGGACGACAAGAATATGGATTCATGGCAGGCATCAAGGGGCCGTCTGCTTATTTAAGAGCGAATATGTAGGTTGATTGGATAAATGTTGATAGTCAAAGTAAACTAATAAATCAGAATTCGGTTAATACGACATTTAATTTGTATAGCGACAATAATTCTTTTAAATATTAATTTTCTAAATATTACATACGATCTATTCTACTTAGTGATAGTAAACAAAATGTATTCGATTCTTCAAATGGTATGCGGCCTGGTGGCCAATTGGTTAGCACTCTGGCCTTTGGTATCCCAGGCTTCAGATTCGAACACTGGCGTGGCGGTCGCATGGATTTTTGTGAGTGGTTCGCTATCCACTTTAAACGGTAGGTACCGGTCTGTTTAGCCCTCGTGTGCACCGTAGAGTGACAAACTAAACTATCTTCAGTAATGTCTTTTATAGTTATAATTTTGATCCACATAATTTACTTACTTAAGTAATATATTTTATGATTTTAAATAATATTGTTTATTTAATAATCAATATTAGCATGCTCATTTATGGCATTTATCGTAGTTAGTCCGCTAGATGACTAATTCCTGTGAACGTGAGTTATGAGCATTACTTTTGCAAATTGAGTATGTACGACGAAGAATATGGCAGAAAGTATCACGCCAGCAGTTGATATTTTCTGAATTTTTCCAATGGTTTCTGAATTTTTCCATTAAAGTTCTATTTTAATTTGTAAGAAATGATTAATTTATCATATAATTTTTAATACTAGCATTGGTACGCGAAAATTATTTGCACCATTATATGATGCTGTCAATTTAGTAGTTCTTAAATTTGCAAGTGTCCCAACATTAGGAGAAAATTATATAATACGCTGTCATTTATTGAATCATATAAACTGCTGCAAGTGTCACGTCTCGGCCTATACTGCACCTATAATGGCTTCAAGAAGAGGGCCACTTTTAGGTTCATGAAAACGCTTTAAATTTTATTTACAAATATTATAACACTATATTAATCTCTCTCTCTTAGTTACAGACATTTTATTTACAAACATATAACTCTATTTACAAAAGGAAAATTAAGGATATAAATTAGATACACAAGTGCAGTTCACTCCAAGGTCTGAGATTTTCAGAGTTATCGAGTTTACGACGAATTTAAACACATGTCTGAGAGGTTTTTCTCATTAGTACAAAACACTAATTGCATGCAATATAACTGCCCACAATAAAGCTTGTCTGCTGTCAAATTTGAGTGATGGGTTTAATACGTATTTTGCAAATAACATACATTCCTCACTCCAGGGAACGAAATGCCAAAACTTCTTCGCGTGAAAAAGAAATGCTACACAAGAGATCTGTAAATAAGCATATGCATTATACTTTTTTACTTTTATATTATCTGTCAATAAAAGTATTCATATCTTACATTGAAAAAAAACCGCATTTTTGGATCATCTCTTTACCTTTGCTTTTGTTTTTGTGGTGTAAAATATCTCAAAATTATATAAATTTAATAATGACAAACATATTATAAATTTATTACATCGAGGAAATGAGGGGAAATCAAGTATCCAACTGTTGTGAAATACTGAAATTTTAATGCATTTTATATTATATGAAATAAGTTTCACAGTTTTTCAGCAAAGTAAATAAAAAAATAATTCTTAGTATAAAATAAATTATTGCTCGAAATTTATTAATCTTTTAATAGATAAATCGATTGTTGATGCCAGTTATCAATATCTTGGGAATTATCATTAACCTAGTTAAACAATGAATATTACTTTGCCGATATTTATTCGTTATTCATTATTGCTTGTAGGAAAATTTGATATTATTATTATTTGGTTAATTATTTGGTAATATTTGTTATTATTGCTTATTTAAGATTATAACATTCAAATGTAAAATGTATTTGCTTAAGTACCGGATACATTAAAGTATAAGTAATTATAATTTGCTTATGATCTAAACATTTTTCTATTTTTGAAGTTATAACAAAATCTCATGATTCAGCATTTTGGACGACGTTCTTGAAATTAGATCTTTCCCTTATTATTATTTACCTACGGGTTTAATTATTTTTTATATTTCAACCATTAATATTTATTAATACCAATGAATTTTATTTGTATTTAATTGTTGTACTTATATATATTATGTTATAAGATGCGATATTGATAATAATTTGACAACTGGCACTTATATAGCCCTTCTTAAATTATGGACAATTAAATTGTTCCTCGATTGGTAAAGGAAGAGAGACTAAAATTTATTTCGTTGTGAAGATATTCAGTACTTACAAATATTTTCAATCAGTTCTCCATCATTTTCTTTAGCGGCCTGATAGCCAATTGGCTAGCGCTCTGACCATTGGTACCACAGGCTTCAGTTTCAAATCCTGGCGGTGGCATGGATCTTTGTGAATGGTTCAGAACCCACATTAACTAGTAGGTCCCGATCAATTAGCCCAAAGTGGGAAATAAAGACCGTACAGCAACAAACCAAACCATCATTTTCTTCAAATTTTATTGAAAACAAAATCTTGATATTAAACTATGGGGGGTTTTTAATGTTGTTTTTTTATGCCGCGATAATATTAATAAGTAACTTACAAGATTAAACTTAAGTTTATTTATTATTTAAGATATGATGCAAATACATACAAGTAAGCGACGTGTTTATTATTCTAAAAATAAAAATTTGCAAAATAAATCTCCAGAATTTTAAAATATATCCCATGAGTTTTTGTAAGTAAGAAGATTTAATAAATGTTTTTTTAAATGCATTTTGAACCAAGCAATTAGATTTTTTTTCCTTAAAATTTAAATATTTCTAATCTAAAAGAAAAAACCTCACTTGCCATCCAAATTTAATAAACTTTAGAAATATATTTGCAAATCCATTAAATTTCTCAATATTTGCTGCAGCCTGTTCGCTCTTTATTAAAGCAAACTTTTAATTCAATTTACAGTCAAAACCACTATACGTTAGAAAAGCCTGTTTAACTTCAGAAACCACTTGATTATTTCATTTCAGTTACACATCCTTTTCGAAGGTTCTCCGGAATTCGGCGGCTTTCCTGAAATTATTAGTCGTTAACAAGCCTGCTTTCAAACGAATTACTTAAATCGCTTTAGGCCATGCCTCGCGTCTTCTCCTGTAAAATGCCGTCATTTTGGAACTTTTCAGTCCATTCAGCAAAATTCGTTCTCGTTTCACAGAATTTAAGCTGAGCAAGACATGAATTTCTCTGTAAGGTTGGATTGTCATCGGGTTGTTTCAAAAATTATTTGTCAGCAACATTTTAGTTTTATTTCCAATATAAAGAATTTGACTTTAAAAAAAAGTAATTATTCAAATTGGTTTTGGAACTATTTTAAATAGTTTTTTGTGATGGCCTTAGACGAGTTATGCTTTTATGCACTAAAACTTTTAATGTAATTGAAATTTTTTTTGTGATTTTGTCCATTTGAATATATTGTTTATATTCAATTATTGTATAATTGTTAGTGCGGACTATTGTTGACATCTTTAATAATAACCTAATTGAAGAATTTGGAATTATTTCCAGGAATATAAAGCACTGAACTTTTTAAGTAATTATTCAGATTGTATTTTTGTAGATTTCAATAGTTTGTTACGATGGTTATTTTTTTAATTTATGTTATTGAAAAAATGTAAACGAGTTTACTGTTTTATATACTAATACTTTTCAATATAATTGAATATTTTTTGTGAATAAACTCCTTTTGAATACATCTTTTAGCTCCAATTATTGTATAATTTTTAGCACTAACTATTGTTGATATATACACTGAAGTGACAAAAGTCATGGGATAGCAATATGCAAATTTTCAGATGGAATCGCGTAGAACAGGTATAAATGCGCAGTGCTTTCGCAGAGCTTTCATTTCTGTTCAAGTTATTCATGTGAAGAGATTTTGACGTGACGATGACCGCACGACGGGAATTAACAGACTTTGAACGCGGAATGTTAGTTGGAGCTAGACGCATGGGTCATGTCATTTCGGAAATCGTTAGGGAATTCAACATTCCCAGATTCACTGTGTCAAGAGTGTGCCGAGAGTATGAAATTTCAGGCATAACATCCCACCATGGACAGCGCAGTGGTCGACCGCCTGCACTTAACGACCGAGACCAGCGACGTCTGCAAAGAGTCGTAAAGTCTAACAGACAAGCAACACTGCGTCAAATAACCGCAGAAATCAATGTGGGACGTACAAGGGACTTGTCTCTTAGAACTGTGCGGAGAAATTTGGCTTTCTTGGGCTATTCCAACAGAAGACCGACTCGAGTGCCTTTACTGACAGAACGACATCGCTTGTAGCGACTCTCGTGGGCACGTGAGCATATCGGTTGGTCCCTATATGAATGGAAAACCGTGGCCTGGTCCGATGAGTCCCGATTTCAGTTGGTAAGAGCTGATGGTAGGGTTCGAGTGTGGCGCAGACCCCACGAAGCCATGGACCCAAACTGTCAGCAGGGCACTGTTCAAGCTGGTGATAATGGTGTGGGCTGTTTTTTCATGCCATGGACTTGGTCCTCTGGTGCGACTGGACCGAACATTGACTGGAAATGCTTATGTTCAGCTACTTGGAGATCACTTGCAGCCATTCATGGACTTCATGTACCCAAACAACGATGGGATTTTTATGGATAACAATGCGCCATGTCACCGGGCCACAACTGTTCGCGATTGGTTTGAAGAACATTCTGGACAATTCCAACGAATGATCTGGCCACCTAGATCGCCCGACATGAATCCCATCGAGCATTTATGGGACATCATCGAGAGGTCTGTTCGTGCCCAAAATCCTGCACCATCAACGCTTTCACAATTATGGACGTCTATCGAGACAGCATGGCTCACTATTTCTGCAGAAGACTTCCAACGACTTGTTGAGTCCACGCCACGTCGAGTTGCTGCACTTCGCCGGGCGAAAGGAGGGCCGACACGATATTAAGAGGTATCCCTTGACTTTTGTCACTTCAGTGTATAATAATAAGCTAATTGAAGATTCCTGAATTTGGTTTTATTTCCAGGAAAATTGACACTGTGATTAACATTCCTAATCATATGAAAATACTTTTAGTAAATAAATTTTATTCCTAAATGAAAATTTAGAGTCAATTCAGCAAAATTCGTTAATTTAAGCTGAGCAAGACATGAATTTCTCTCGAAGCTTGGATTGTCATCGAATTCAAAAATTATTTGTCAGCAAAATTTCACTTTTATTTCCAATATAAAGAATTTGACTTTTTTTTTAAAGTAATTATTTAGATTGGTTTTGGAATATATTTAATAGTTTGCTGTGATGGCCATTTTAATTTTTCCAATTTATGGTATTGAAAAATATTAAACATTACGTTTTTATGAACTGAAACTTTTTAATGTAAATGAAAATTTTTTTTTTAATAAACTCCATTGGAATATAATTTAATTTCAATTTAATTGTTGGTGCTAACTATTATCGACAGCTTTAATAAATACCTCATTGAAAATATCTGAGGGCCGTGATGACTGAGTCACTAGCGTTCTGGCGCTCAGTGCCACAGGTTTCGAGTTCGAGTACAGGAGGTGCCATGGATGTTTGCAGTGGTTCTGAATCCACTTTAAATTCGTAGGTCTCGGTCTAATATGACTTTATAGTGCTGGGCGTAGAGCTGACAACAATACCAAGTAAAAAGAAAACATATCCTGTCTCCCAGTAAGCGGACGGCATTGGCTGTTACGCCAATGAAGAAAATTTGGTTGATTTGGTTAGTTGCTTTACGGTCATTTTGTACACTTTAGGCTAATAAGACCGGGCCCTACATTTTAACTTAGATTCCTAACCACTAGCAAATATTGATTCGAACCTGAAGGTTGCGGTGCCAAAGTCCAGAGTACTAGCCAATGTAAAATAATTTTTTAAATTTATTTTTAATTTAAAATCCCTAATCCTATGAAAATATTTTTAATAAATTAATTTTTTTCTGAATGAAAATTTAAATGCTATTCATTTAAATTAATTAAAAACAGTTCACAAACAAACAAAAAAATATTTAAAAATATTGGGTTAAAAAAATTCCCGTATCAGATTTTCTTACCTATTATTTAAATAACTAAATATGTTATTTGAATAGTACTTAATTAGATATACATAAAAGTGTAACATAATAATGAAACATGCAAAACTATCAAAACTGAAATTTTAATCAATTATAACAAACGTATCTAATAAACCTTTGATAAACAACTTAATGTTTTTTTAACATTCAGTTCAGAGTATTAATTCCATTTAATTATAGTTATTTGTTCCTTTACTTTTATTTTTTATTTAAGAAGAAATTTGTTTTTAATTTTTTTTTTTATTTTATGCGAGATTTATTGATTATTAATTTTAAATATAATATTGCATTGCTACAAAAAATAATAAAACAATAAGGTAGAAAATATACATTTATATTTTACAACTTAACATAGCAGGTTTTAGAATAAAAAAATATTAAAAAATATTATCTATAAAATAATAAATCTGATGAGGATTTTATAACCGTGTACTTACAATAGAATGCTAGAATAGACTTTTCGATTTTAAAAACTATTATCAGACATAATTTAGGCTGTAAATTGCACAATCCAAAACAATTTGAATTAGTAATTTATTATTTATTATTATCAATTATATTATTATTATTATCATCAATTTATTATTATTTTAATCAAATGGTTACAAAAATTACATCTTATACAATCTAGAATTTACAAACTTTAATTAAAAAATAAAAGTACTTTTATATTATTGCTAATTTAAACAATATGAAAACGTGCAACAAATTCGCCCAGGAAGCTATATGCAAATTAAATTCTTTAATATATAACTAACAAAATTTTTAATATATTTATTAATTTTTGGCCCCTCGTAGGTCAGTGGAAACACGCGCCGCTAATGAACTTCAGGGCGGAGGTTCAATTCGTTTTTTCAATTCGTTTCAAAAGAGGAGACTCGATGAAGATGTTCATCATCTTGTCTCGTGAGTCGGACTATCTTGTGGGAGTTTTCTGGGTTATTCCATACGATAGGCAAATGCGTATCGTATGGAGGAAGTGGATAAGTCCCTTAAGGGATAATAAGGGATGTTGGGAATCCCTTAAGTCCCCTTAAGGGATTATAATGGATCCTTTTAAGGGGATAATTCCCCTTAAAAGTCCCCTCAGAAGGCACTACCCTCTTTCTTCAGCGACATGGAGGCAAGTCGGACTTCTGCCTACAGGTGCTCCAACACAACAGATGTTGTCTCCGCCTTCCCTTCCATGAGACCACACGGGTTCCTGGACTTGCTCTAGATGTTGCTGTCTGCAAGTGGGATATGAAAACAAAACAATAATAATGATTTTGTATACTTGTTATAATCGGTTCGCTCCTAATCAGAATAATTTTTTAATTTAAAATTGGCTTTAAATAATCAACATATGATATATGAGATTTCCACGACAAAATTCTTGTGACATTTAGTAAGAATAATTATGTACAGAAGGGTATAATAATATAGAATAGTATAATTATGTATCGGAATAATTTATGTATATCACCGATTTATCAATAGTTTGTAAACTAAAATAGTCTTATGATCAGAAAATATTATATGTGAATTTGCGATATTATAAATTATTTTGGAAGAGTTTTTTTTATTTCTTATTAATCATTTATTCTTAACAAAATAAACTTTATAAAATTACATTAAAATTCAAAGATTGAAAATAGTGTTAATAGTAGAATAAAATTGTGTTCGATTTCGAAGGCATTAGATACATTAGGCATTAGTATTATCTTCTAAATGCAAAGGTGTATTTTACTGAATATAATCCATTTGAAAATTTTATTTTATTTTCATTTCAAATCATACGTTTGTGTAAATTATTAATTTTAACAATTTTTTATTAAGCTAAAACATAGTTGAGGTTTTAGCACGGAAATTTTGTAATGAATCTAAAGAAAACAAATTGTGTTATTAATAAATTTAAATGATATTTATTAATGTCCATACCATCTGTTTGGAATGAATTGCCGAAGTGTTGTTCATCAAGACATGCTTTCAATATCACCACAGAATAATCCGTTTCCCCAAATTTACTGTCTCTCCTGCTAATTTATTATGATAAACATTTCCACAATCCAAACCCTTGGAATTCTCCTATATTGGGTTTCGAGATAATTGTGATTAATGCTACATCTTAAATCTCTTATTGAATAAGGAACGGAGCTTTTACGATCACTCGAATTCAGTTGATAGCTCTAAATCACTCAATTGCTTAACCATCACACGGGATACTTTACATACCGGACAGTATGTGCTCAGGCACATACATGTACATAAATATGTGCACAGGATTATCCAAAAGGTTTCGTAATCAAATTATTTAGAAGTACTTCATGGTATAATTTCGATTTGATCCCGAATGGCACTAAATGTGTTGCAATAGGTACAAATGAACTAAATGAAATCGGAAATACATGGCGATTATAATTAAAATCCCACTTGCTGTAAAAAAAGAACCACTCGTTACAAGGAGTTCAAATTTGAACTGAAGAAGAGGAAAACGGTATGGCATCAAAAAAAAAAAAAAAAAGAGTTCCACCGATTTTTTACATCCAATTTGGTATGGCCTTGCCATGTTGGATGAGCTTTCCACTAACAGTGTCACAACGGATGAATGACTTGGAAGTCATTGTTGATGTCAAAAAACCTAAACAATTAAGCACATTGAACACTACAGTTGGTTTAATGTGCAACTCATATCAAATACGTTGTAATTTCTATTCAAATTATCACTGGCAGCCGAATTCACTTTCTTTATACCATCTATTAGCCAGCGCCATCTATTAATATACTTTGAATTTTTTCGATGCCGTACCATTTCTCCCTTCAAGTATCTTCAGTTCAATTTTGAACTTATTGTGACGAGTGTTTCTTTTTTTACAGCATTTTAAAAGTGGGACTTTAATTATAATCACCTGTATATTCACAAAATGTCAGACACTTAAATGAAATTTTGTAACATTATTAAATTTTTTTTTAGAATTTTTGTTTTATTTTCATTTTATGAAATATTACGGTGGGATCATTTAATGGTACACAAATAATTACATTTATTTTATTTTTAATTAAAAATCTATTTTTACAATTTTAGTTGTAAGATTTATTTGACGTTTTCTGTAATCAATTTAGTCCAATCATCTGCCTTAATTCATTTTAATTTATTCTAACTCATAACTCAGCGGAATCTTTTACAGCTGTCAGGCGAATCGATTTGATTACGAAAAGCTTTTAAACTCGAGTAGAATCAGTGGCTGTGGTGACAAATTATTTTGCATTGGTTCGGTTTGCTAGGTGAGTTTTTCGAGTTTCCTCTTATGCGGTACACAAATGATGACTATATATCTCCAAAAATTCTTCCAATAAGCCTTACTCTCTCCTATTATTGCGTTGTTTCCTTAATTAATTTGATCATAGATTGGTTTGGTTTGTCGCTCTACGGTCATTTTGTGCACACTTTTGGCTAATTAGACCAGGGCCTGCAGTTTAACGTGGATTCGGAACCACCACAAACATCCATGTCCCAGCTAGGACTCCCCTGTAAACAGGATGTCACTTCAAACATGATGCTACTTCAAACATGATTTTCAAAGTACATGATTACTTGTAATCATGATTTTCAAAGTACATGATTCCTTGTAAACATGATTTTCAAAGTACATGATCACTTGTAAACATGATGTTCAAAGTACAGGATCACTTTATAACATTATTTCAAACATGATGTTCCCTTGTAAGCATGATGTTCGTAGTACATGGTTTGGTTTGCTGCACTACGGTCATTTTGCGCACACTTTAGGCAAATTAGACAGGGACCTACAGTTTAACGTGGATTGTGTGAACCACGCGCAAACATTCATGCCCCAACAGGATTCCAACATGATGCTTGTGGTTCCAAAGGCCAGAGAGTTAGCCACTTGAACACCAGGTCGTATTTGATCATAGAAGTCGGCCTTGAATATTCTTATTCATTAATTACTTTACATATGCCGAACATTTTCGCCTAAGCCATTAGTTCACTGATTCTCAAGTACTTTGGGGCCTGAGTGGCTAGTGCTCTGGCGCTCGGTACCACAGGTTTTGGGTTCGAGTCCCTGTGGTGCCATGCATGTTTGGGAATTATCCACTTTAAACTGTAGGTGCCGGTTTGTTTAGCCTAACGTGTGCACAAGATGACCGTAGAGCGACAAACCAAAACCAATCTCCATTCTTTGACCATGTCCACATACAGAGGAAGTGCATTACAATTATTTAAATGTTCAAAAGTCATAGACCCACTAGAGTCACACAAAACACAGTTTGGGGAATCTACTAGTTACTCAAATTAACAAATATTTAAATATAGAAATAATTAAAAGTATTAATTAACTTTAATTAAAGCAAATTTTATTTACTGCTTAATTCAAACTGAAATGTGGTAATACTAAATAATGTTAAAAATATATATATGTTACGTAATTATTTCACATCCTTTCATCATATGTTTTTATAAACCATTTTATGGCTCTTTTTCAATTCCTTCTATTAGCTCAGACTCTCCCAATATATATCTTGTTCAAATTTTCAATCGTTAATGAAGTACTTTTTATTCACATTTTTTTTGAACTTGTAGTGGATGACGCTTGATGTTAATACAGTTTTTTCAAATATTAATTCATTAATTAAATTAAATTAAATTAAATTAAATTAATTAATTTTTTTTTCTGATTTAAGTTGCATGTATCTACCAATAGATGGTGCCAGATAAACTTAAAAAAAATGAATGAAAATTATTTATAAAGGACTCTCTGCAATATAGTGAAAAAAAAAAAAAAAAAGAAGGTATTGACTTATTTTTTTTTATATTGCTTGTTTTTTATCAGATTAATCATTGATGCAGAATTATATTACAATATTATGCCACTGAACCTTACGTATTTAAAATTCCATTCTCGTCAGTAGAACTTCACTCCAGACCACCTTTACCAAAAGTTTCTTCGTCCGTAAAAATTTCTAGTAAAATTTTAAAATATAATAATGGGATGACATTCAAACTTCTTTTATCTCTTCTAATATTATGGAATGGAATTCGCATTATTTTAAGAACGAAAATAACCTCCCAATTTATTTTTCTCTTACCGCACCAAACTTCCTCTCTCCAAAATGCCTTCCAGTTCTAATTAACTTTCCTTCTTAATCTTCATCCCATTTCACGCAAAACGGAAAAAAAAAAAAAAGTAAGGAAACCGAACGGAAAATATATATGGAATCGAAATTAAACACCGTGAAAAATCCGCTAACGATAACAAACAAACCTTTTCTTCCACCGCCCTCACTCTTCCTTCCCTTATGGCCCCCTCCGAGGGAAGCCATCCGAACAGACGATGGAAACAAAAGACTTAAGAGAAAGAAAGAAAGAAAAAGATAAAAATAATAAAAAAAAATATATAACTAAACCAGATAAAGTAAAAGAAGAATGCAAAGCACAAAAGCACATTTAATCATTCGCTCTAGTGAGCCTACCATAAACCACGACGTTAGAAAACAAAATTAAATCCTTCACTCCAACCGTAGCCCTAACCCATCCCGTTCTTCAGCACCACCCCCACCGACAAACCCCCTCCATTCCATCCATTTGTAGTGCCCCCGAAGAAGAAAAACTGCTTCGTATTTTAGAATCTGTGGTAATCAAGATCAGCAACCATTGAAAGTATTTTACAAAGAGAATTTTACCTAACCCTGTTTTCTTTGGAATGCTACAGCTGGAATTTGCTGTCTTCTTTGCCTCCTGCCTCCCCCCCCCATCTCCGTAGGTTACATTCGAAGAAGGGGGTGGGGCAGGAACATGGGGCTAGAGGCCCGGATGTAATTTGTCTTGACAACGTCACAGCGATTCCTGGAGCCATGTTCTTGCTTCTGGTGACGTACACTCAACATGTCAGATATGTATTTTTCTTCTTCGTAGAAGTGGAAAACTTTCAAATGTGACAAATTCTAGAAGGGGAAGAATGTTCCATGATGTATCGTATGGTTGTCACTCGAAGCCGCTGTCCTGCTTTCTGGAATGTTTTCCAACCAATGTAGATCTTGCTTGTGTTTTTTTACGGATGAGTTTAACCGAATTGTAGCATTTAATTTTATCAATTGTTTCGTGGAAAAAAAAGATTGAATTTTTTTTGTTAAAAGAACCATGTAGATTGAGTCACAGAAAAAGTATGTAATTTAAAATGACTGCGCAATTGTTATTGTTGTTTATCAATGCTTGAAAGTTGCTGCCATGGATAATGAAATAAAAGCAATCTCTCTAAAATTGCATCTCCTTTTTTTTTATAAATGTGTTTGTTTGAGATGTCTTAGGTTGCTATCTTTAGATTAATATAAAACTGCCATTTTTCCCTGATTCATGTCTTAAATTCTATGGATTCTGATTTTTTCGGGCACAATTGGTTTCCAGTAAATTTTATGTTTTCAAATACTACTTCAAGGTTAACCCCTTCAGGAGCAATTTTTTTGTAGTGCGAAAAAAATGAAGTAATGTTTTTTGTGTTATTACTTATATTGTCCATTTGTATTATTATTCAATTTATATTCATATGAATTCAAAAAGAATAAAAGGGGGTTACGCCGCTAAATGTAAATATTAAGGAAAATTTGCCAATATTAAGGCCCATTTGCCGCTAAGTTTTAATAGTAAAGTATACGTGAAATGATTTCATACATGAATCATTCAATATTATTCAGGAACTTAATTTTTCTTCATCATTGGCACAAAAGTCAAAATTTCTCCTGTCTTGAAATCTGCCATAAACAGATTTGCCAAACCTGTGGCATCAAACTCCAGACACTCGGTCATCTGACCCCCAATTTGTTAATTGTTAACTACAATACTGATTTAATGCTGTAGATGAGATATGGTTCATAGAAAACTGGGAATATTTTATATATATATAAAATCTTATACTGAGAAATAACACGTCAGTCAGAACAAATTGTTTACTGAAAGTTTACCTCATTGTATGATGATGGCACATAAAATTAATTTTACTGTTTAATATCTGAAAAAAAATCCATATCGATATTGAAATTCTTTTAAAAATAGTAATATATTTAATATTTATTTTAAACGAGGTTTGTGTAATGTTTCCAATCTAGATATCCATCTTTAAAAAATATTCTTGTTAAATGATCTTAAAATAAAACTAACTTTATAATACACATGACATCCTGCTTTATTTTAGAAATAGATACAAATTACTATAAATTTTAACTTGCAATATACCATCCTCAACGGACCTCCCGGTGATTGCTCCGTTGTTTATAATCCATTATCGGCTTATTGCCATATCACAACAATACCAGAACACTCACTTCTTTTTTTCCCCAAATAGCATGCGACATTCCAGTCACTGTCGTCATCGATAACTTTTCCCGGAGATAAACGTCAACCTCTTTTAAAGTCTGTAGAAGAAATCTCCTCTGTCGACCCATCTCACTGATACCATCCATATAATGCAGTAGATTCCGTTTCCCCAACCCGAAAATTCCGATATCCAATTTGGGGAAGGCTCAGTGTTTCTTTAAACCCCTTAAGGGGAAAGGGTCTTTCGCGGGAAACATATCTCGGATGCCATATATCAGGATTAGGTCACCAGGGGATCCGACATTCACGACTGAATTTAGAGTGGGCGACATTTATCACTGCAAGTAGCAGCTGCCGGAAGAATATTACGTATGCGTCGTTATATTGGAAATGGGTGTATGGTTACGACCATGAACCGGAAAATGATACAGACCATTGTGCTATGGAGCCAGTTGGCTTACAGAGTTGAGTGTCTTTGAGGGTTATGACTGGGCAGAGATTTGTTTCTCTTCGCACAGAAAGAGTTGGGTTATTATCTAGTTACTCGAGAGGATATATAGGCTTGCAAACACTAATTTATAGCCAACCGGAACGATTTTAAACCTTTTCTTAGTAATAATTTCAAAATAAATCTAAAGATTTTTATCATATATATGTAGAATTTAATTTAAATATCATTTTTAAATGCATAGTTTTAAACATTTGTTTCCTTTTTATACCATTCATGATCATAATCAAATTTAAACTTCCCCTGAAAAAAATGGAATAAAGTTATTATTTTTTATCATATACAAGAATCTGATTAAGATAGATTTTGTATCTGATCCCACTTGGTAGACAGCAACATCTAGATCAAGTCCAAGAACCAGTGTGGTCTCATGGGAGGAGAGGCAGCTTCTATTGTGATGGACATTCGCGCGTAGAAGTCTGATTTGGCATGTTGACTCTGACTTTTTACGGGATAGGGTTGTCAACCTTATATCAAACGGTCTACAGTCATATTATACCAGGACTGACGGCTTAAAGTGGATTCCGAACCACTGCAAACAGCCATGGCACCACCGGGACTCGAAACCAAAACCTGTGTCCCCCAGCGCCAGAGCGTTAGCCATTTGGCCATCAGGTTCAAAATGTTTATATATAATTTTTTGATGGCAAATTTTATACTGAGAAATAACACGTTAGTCATAACAAATTGTTTAGTGAGAGCTTAACTCATTAAAAGGTGATGATGTTACATCAAATATTAACAGTAAAAGTAATTTTAATGTTCTCGATATTGAAATTCTTTTAAAAATAGAAACAAATTTAATATCTAATTTAAACGAGGTTTGTTTAACATCTCAATCTATATTTTCATCCATCCATCTATCTACCAATCTATGCAGTTTTCAATCTATCTGTGATCCATCTTTTAAAAATATTCTTGTTAAACGATCTCCTCAATATAAAACTTACTGCTTATTGTACAGGACATCGAACATTATTTTAAAAATTAATACACATTACTTTAAATTTTAACTTGTACTATACCATCCCTAACGGACCTCCCTGTGATTTATCAGTTGTTTATAAGCCATTATCGGCGTATTGCCATATCACAACAATACCAGAACCCTCACTTCTTTTTTCTCCTCAAATATCATGCGACATTCCAGTCACTGTCGCCATCGATAACTTTTTCCTGAGATAAACGTCAACTTCTTTTACAGTCTGCAGAAGAAATCTCTTCCGTCGACCCATCTTCCCGATACCATTCATATAATGTAGTAGATTCCGTTTCCCCAACCCGAAAATTCCGATATCGAATTTTAGCGAAGGCTTAGTGTTTCTTTAAACCCCTTAAGGGGAAAGGGTCTTTCGCGGGAAACATATCTCGGATACCATATATCAGGATGAGGTGACCAGGGGATCCGACATCCACGACTGAATTTAGATTGGGCGACATTTATCACTGCAAGTAGCCGCCACTGGAAGAATATTGCATATGCGTCGTTATATTGGAAACGGGTGTATGGTTACGGCCATGAATAGGAAAATGATACAGACCATTGTGCTGAAGAGCCAGTTGGGTTACAGAATTGAGTATCTTTGAGGGTTATGACTGGGTAGCCATTTGTTTCTCTTCGCACAGAAAGGGTTGGGTTATTATGTAGTTACTCATGAGGATATATCAGCTTGCAAAACGTAATTTATACGAAACTGAAACGAGTTTAAACCTTCTCTCTGTAATCATTTCGAAATAAATCAAAGATTTTATCATATATCAATATATATGTAGGGTTCAATTTAAGCCTCGCTTTCACATGCATACTTTTGAACATTTGTTTCCTTTTTAACCGATCGTGTTTAAAATTATAGAAACTCTTTCACTCAAAAGAGGAAAATTAAGTTTTTGTCACATACAAAAGACTGATTAAGAGAGTTTTTGTTTCTTACCCACTTGGTAGACAGCAACATCTGGACCAAGTCCAAGAACTCGTGTGGTCTAATGGAAGGAGAGGCATCTTCTATTGTGAGGGAGCACCTGCGGGTAGAAGTCTGATTTGGCTCGGTGACTCTGACTTTTTACGCGGTAGGGTTGCCAACCTTACATTCAACGTTCTACAGTCATATTAGACCCGGACCGACAGTTTAAAGTGGATTCCGAACCACTAGAAACATACATGGCGCCGCCGGGACTCCAACCCGTAACCTGTGTCCCGCAGTGCCAGAACGTTAGTCACTGGGCCATGAGGCCCAAAATGATTAAATATAATTTTTTGATGGCAAATTTTGTACTGAGTAATAACACGTTAGTCATAACAAATTGTTAAGTGGAAGCTTAACTTATTAAAGAGTGATATAAAACAGTAAAAATAATTTTAATTTTATCGATGTTGAAATTTTTTTAAAAATAGTAATAATTAATATCTAAGTTAAAAGAGGTTCATGTAACATTTCAATCTGTTTTTTCATATATCTGTCTACCAATCTATGTTTTCATTCTAACTGTGATCCATCTTTTAAAAATATTCTTTTTGAATGATCTCCTTAATATAAAAATAACTTCAGATTATACATGACACTAGCTTTACACTGAAGTGACAAAAGTCATGGGATACCACTTAATATCGTGTCGGCCCTCCTTTCGCCCGGCGAAGTGCAGCAACTCGACGTGGCATGGACTCAACAAATCGTTGGAAGTCTTCTGCAGGAATATTGAGCCATGCTGTCTCGATAGACGTCCATAATTGTGAAAGCGTTGATGGTGCAGGATTTTGGGCACGAACAGACCTCTCGATGATGTCCCATAAATGCTCGATGGGATGCATGTCGGGCGATGTAGGTGTCCAGATCATTCGTTGGAATTGTCCAGAATGTTCTTCAAACCAATCGTGAACAGTTGTGGCCCGGTGACATGGCGCATTGTCATCCATAAAAATCCCATCGTTGTTTGGGTACATGAAGTCCATGAATGGCTGCAAGTGATCTCCAAGTAGCTGAACATAAGCATTTCCAGTCAATGTTCGGTCCAGTCGCACCAGAGGACCAAGTCCATGCCATGAAAAAACAGCCCACACCATTACGGAGCCACCACCAGCTTGAACAGTGCCTTGCTGACAGTTTGGGTCCATGGCTTCGTGGCATCTGCGCCACACTCGAACCCTACCATCAGCTCTTACCAACTGAAATCGTGACTCATCGGACCAGGCCACAGTTTTCCATTCATCTAGGGACCAACCGATATGCTCACGTGCGCACGAGAGTCGCTGCAAGCGATGTCGCTCTTTCAGTAAAGACACTCGAGTCGGTCTTCTACTGGAATAGCCCAAGAAAGCCAAATTTCTCCGCACAGTTCTAACAGACAAGTCCCTTGTACGTCCCACATTGATTTCTGCGGTTATTTGACGCAGTGTTGCTTGTCTGTTAGAATTTACGACTCTTTGCAGACGTCGCCGGTCTCGGTCGTTAAGTGCAGGCGGTCGACCACTGCGCAGTCCATGGTGGGATGTTAGGCCTGAATTTTCATACTCTCAGCACACTCTTGACACAGTGGATCTGGGAATGTTGAATTCCCTAACGATTTCCGAAATGGCATGACCCATGCGTCTAGCTCCAACTAACATTCCGCGTTCAAAGTCTGTTAATTCCCGTCGTGCGTTCATCATCACGTCAAAACTTCTTCACATGAATAACTTGAACAGAAATGAAAGCTCTGCACATTTATATCTGTTCTACGCGATGCTACTGCCATCTGAAAATTTGCATATTGCTATCCCATGACTTTTGTCACTTCAGTGTATTTTAAAATCTAAAGTAATTTGTATCAATTCTTAACTATAATATACCATCCCCAACGGACCTCCTAGTGATTTATAAGATGTTTATAAGCCATTATCGGCTTATTGCCATATCACAACAATACCAGGACACTTACTTCTTTTTCTTCCCAAATGGCATGCGACATTCCAGTCACTGTCGTCATCGATAACTTTTCCCGGAGATAATCGTCAACCTCTTTTAAAGTCTGCAGAAGAAATCTCCTCCGTCGACCTATCTCCCCGATACCATCCATATAATGTAGTAGATTCCGTTTCCCGTTTCCCCAACCCGAAAATTCCGATATCCAATTTTGTGAAAGGCTCAGTGTTTCTTTAAACCCCAGAAGGGGAAAAGGGTCTGTCGCGGGAAACATATCTCGGATGCTATATATCAGGATTAGGCGACCAGGGGATCCGACATTCACGACTGAATTTAGAGTGAGCGAAATTTATCACTGCAAGTAGCCGCTGCTGGAAGAATATTACATATGCGTCGTTATATTGGAAATGGGTGTATAAATACGGCCATGAACCGGAAAATGATACAGACCATTGTGCTGAGGAGCCAGTTGGGTTACAGAGTTGAGTGTCTTTGAGGGTTATGACTGGGCAGCCATTTGTTTCTCTTCACACAGAAAGGGTTGCCTTATTAGGCATTTGCTCGTGAGGATATATCGGCTTGCAAAATGTAATTTACAGCAAACTGAAACGAATTTAAAACTTTTCTTGGTAATCATTTTCAAAATAAATCATTAGATTTTGATCATCTATCAATATATGTAGGATTTAATTAGTTGTGTGCTCAACGGCCCCATGGAGATCTAAGGCCGTCTATCTACTGGCGGATTTCAAGACAGGAAGATATTTTCTTTTTAAGGGGTAGATTTGCGCAGAGCTATGCCTAATGCTCTACAATCATATTTGATTGAGATCTACAATCTCAAGGGGATTCTGAACCCCTACAAACATCCATGGTCTCGTAACCTATGTGGCACCAACCCCTAGAACACTAATTACTCGGCCATCAGGCCCAAAATGCTTATATAATTTTGATGGCAAACTTTGTACAGGGAGATAGTACGTTATATACAACAAATTGTTTTGTGAAAGTTTAACTCATTAAAGGGTGATGATGACACACATAACTACTTTTTACTGTTTAATATTTGAAAAAAAAAAAAAACAACTCTATGACGATATTGAGATTCTTTTAAAATCAGGAACACATTTAATATCTAATTTAAACGAGCTTCGTGTAATGTTTTCAATTTAGTGATCAATATTTTAAAAATATTCCTGTAAAATGATCTCACTAAAATAAAACTAATTCATATTGCACAGGACGTAGAGCTTTATTTTAAAAATTGATACAAATTACTTTATATTTTTACTTGCAGTATACTATCCGCAACGGAACTCCCTGTGATTTATTCCCTGTTTATAAGCCATTATCGGCTTATTGCCATATCACAACAATACCAGAACACTCACTTTTTTTCCCCCCAAATAGCATGCGACATTCCAGTCACCGTCGTCATCGATAACTTTTCCCGCAGATAAACGTCAACCGCTTTTAAAGTCTGCAGAAGAAATCTCCTCTGTCGATCCATCTCCGCCATACTATCCATATTATGTAGTAGATTGCATTTCCCCAACCCGAAAATTCCGATATCCAATTTTGGAAGGCTCAGTGTTTCTTTAAACCCCTTAAGGGGAAAGGGTCTTTCGCGGGAAACATATCTCGGTTACCATACATCAGGATTAGGTGACCAAGGAATCTGACATTCACGACTGAATTTAGAGTGGGCGACATTTATCACTGCAAGTAGCCGCTGCTGGAAGAATATTACATGTGCTTCGTTATATTGGAAATGGGTGTATGGTTACGGCCATGAACCGGAAAATGATGCAGACCATTGTGCTGAGGAGCCGGTTGGGTTACAGAGTTGAGTGACTTGGAGGGTTATGACGGGCAGCCATTTGTTTCTCTTCGCACAGAAAGGGTTGGGTTATTATGTAGTTACTCGTAAGGATGTATCTGCTTGCAAAGCGTAATTTATAGCAAACTAAAACGAGTTTAAACCTTTTCTTGGTAGTCATTTCAAAGTAATCATTCGAAAGGTTATGATAGATCAATATATGTAGGATTTAATTTAAGCAGAACTTTTAAATGCACATTTTTGAACACTTGTTTCCTTTTCAATATTAACGACCAAAATCATAGAAATTCTTAAACTCAAAGAAAACGAATAAAATTATTTTTTTTTCACATACGAAATTCTGATTAAGTGAGTTGTTATTTCTTATCCCACTTGATAGACAGCAACATATAGAAGTCGGAGAAACCGTGTGGTTTCTTGGTAGGTTGGGCAGCATTTATTGTAATGGCGCACGCATCGGAAGAAGTCTAACTTAACCTAAATTAATTCTTCTTCTTCATTGGTACAAAATCCCTATGGTGGGCTAAGGCCATCTGCCTACGGGCAGATCTCGAGACAGGAGATATTTTCGTTTTTCGGGGTAGGTTTAGCCGTACGCACAACGCTCTATTGTCATATATATATATATAATTTTGATTTTGTACCGAGAAATAATACGTTAGTCATAACATATTGTTTGCTGAAAGCTTAACTCATGAAAGAGTAATGATGGTATATAAAATTTCTTTTTACTGTGCAATATAGAAAAATGGATATATATCATATTGAAATTCTTTTAAAAATAAGACCTTATTTAATATCTAAGTTAAACGAGGTTTATGTAATGTTTTCCCTCTAGTGATCCATGTTTAAAAATATTCTTGTTAGTTTTATTTGAAAGAGATCATTTAACTTCAGATTGATTATGACAACGAGCATTACTTTAGAAATTGATACAAACTACTTTAAATTTTAACTACAATATACCATCCCCAACGCACCTCCCTATGATTTATTCGCTGTTTACAAGCCATTATCGGCTTATTGCCATGTCACAACAATACCAGAACGCTCACTTCTTTTTTTCCCCAAATAGCATGCGACATTCCAGTCACTGTCGTCATCGATAGCTATTTCCCGGAGATAAACGTCAACCTCTTTTAAAGTCTGCAGAAGAAATCTCCTCCGTCGACCCATCTCCCCGATACCATTCATATAACGTAGTAGATTCCGTTTCCCGTTTCCCCAACCCGAAAATTCCGATATCCAATTTTGTGAAAGGCTCAGTGTTTCTTTAAACCCCAGAAGGGGAAAAGGGTCTGTCGCGGGAAACATATCTCGGATGCTATATATCAGGATTAGGCGACCAGGGGATCCGACATTCACGACTGAATTTAGAGTGAGCGAAATTTATCACTGCAAGTAGCCGCTGCTGGAAGAATATTACATATGCGTCGTTATATTGGAAATGGGTGTATGATTACGGCCATGAACCGGAAAATGATACAGGCCATTGTGCTGAGGAGCCAGTTGGGTTACAGAGTTGAGTGTCTTTGAGGGTTATGACTGGGCAGCCATTTGTTTCTCTTCAACACAGAAAGGTTTCGGTTATTATGCATTTACTCGTGAGGATATATCAGGTTGCAAAACGTAATTTACAGCAAACTGAAATGAGTTTATACCTTCTCTTGGTAATCATTTCAAAATAAATCAAAAGATCTTATCATATATTAATATATGTAGGTTTCAATTTAAGCATTTGGAGCATTTGTTTCCTTTTTTTACCATTCACGATCATAATCAAAGTAAATCTTCCACTGAAAGAAATGAAATAAAATTCTGAATTTTTTTTTCACATACAAGAATTTGATTAACGAGTTGTTGTTTCTTATCCCATGGGATAGACAGCAACAACTAGACCAAGTCCTAGATCCCGTATGGTCTCATGGTATTAGAGGCAGCTTCTGTTGTGATGGAGCACTCGCGAGTAGAAGTCTGATATGGCTCCGTGACTCTGACTTTTTACGGGGTAGGGTTGTGAACCTCACATACAACGCTCTACAGTCATATTATACTAGGACCGATGGTTTAAAGTGGATTCCGACCCACTATAAAAATCCACGTTACCGCCGGGACTCGAATCCGAAACCTGTGGTACATAGTACCAGAGAGCTAGACATTCGGTCAGCAGGCCCGAAATGTTTATATATATATTTTAGTAGTAATTTTGTACTGCGATATAGTACATTAGTCATAACAAATTATTCACTAATAGCGTAACTCATTAAAGTGTGATGATGGTACATAAAAATACTTTTAACTGTTTAATATTTGAACTCAATACAATATAATTCGATTATATAATGCAATTCATGAATTCGATTCTCAATACAATATAATATATAGTTTACTCGATACAATATAATATATAGTTTACTCGATGTAATGTAATATATAATTTACTCGATATAATATATCTCCATTTAATATCGATATTGAAATTTTTTTAAAGATAGGAATCTATTTACTATCTACGTTAAACGATGTTTGTGTAATGTTTTCAATTTAATCATATATCTTTTAAAAAGATTCTTCTTAAATGATCTTCCTAAAATAAAACTAACTTCATATTACACAGGACGACTCGCATTATTTTAAAAAAAATGATACAAATTACTTTAAATTTTAACAGAAATATACCATCCCCAACGGGGATCCTTGTGATTTATTCGTTGTTTATAAGCCATTATCGGCTTATTGCCATATCACAACAATACCAGAACACTCACTTCTTTTTTTCCCCAAAATAGTATGCGACATTCCAGTCACCGTCGTCATCGATAACTTTTCAAGGAGATAAATGTCAACCTCTTTTAAAGTCTGCAGAAGAAATCTCCTCCGCCGACGCCGACCCATCTCCCCGATACCATCCATATAATGTAGTAGATTCCGTTTCGCGTTTCCCCAACCCGATAATTCCGATATCCAATTTTTGGAAGGCTCGGTGTTTCTTTAAACCCCTTAAGGGGAAAGGGTCTTTCGCGGGAAACATATCTCGGATTCCATATATCAGGATTAGGTGACCAGGGGATCCGACATTCACGACTGAATTTAGAGTGGGCGAAATTTATCACTGCAAGTAGCCGCTGCTGGAATAATATTACATATGCGTCGTTATATTGGAAAAGGGTGTACGGTTACGGCCACGAACCGGAAAATGATACAGACCATTGTGCTGAGAAGCCAGTTGGGTTACAGAGTTGAGTGTCTTTGAGGGTTATGACTGGGCAGCCATTTGTTTCTCTTCGCACGGAAACGGTTTGGTTATTATGTAGTGACTCGTGAGGATATAGCAGCTTGCAAAGGGTGATTTATAGGAAAGTGAAACGAGTTTAAATCTTTTCTTGGTAATCATATCAGAGTAATCATTCGAATGGTTATGATATATCAATATATGTAGGAATTAATTTAAGTACCCTTTTTAAATGGATACTTTTGAACTTCCGTTTCCTTTTTACTTTTCATGACGAAAATCTAAATAAATCTTCCACTCAAAAAAAAGGAATACATTTTTTTTTTTCCATACAAGTGTCTGATTAAAGGAGTTGTTGTTTCTTATCCCACCTGGTCGACAGCAAAATCTAGACCAAGTCCATGAGCCCGTGTGGTCTCAGGGTATTAGAGGCAGCTTCTATTTTGATGAAGCACGCACAGGTAGAAGTCTGATTTAGCTCCGTGACTCTAATTTTTTAAGGGATAGTGTTGTCAACTCTTCTTCCAACGCTCTACAGTTATATTAGATTAGGACCGACGGTTAAAATCGGATTCCAAACCACTACAAACGTCCAGGGCACCCCCGGGACTCGAACTCGAAACCTGTGGAACCGAGCGCTAGTCACTCGGCCATGAGACCCCAAATGTTTATATATATAATTATTTATTTAATTTTTGATGGCAAATTTTGCACTGAATTAGTACGTTAGTCATAACAATTTGTTTATTGAAAGCCTTAAAGGGTGTTGACGGTACATGAAATTACTTTTTACTGTTTACTATTTGAAAAAGAAACTCTATGTCGATATTGAAATTCTTTTAAAAATAGGAACACACTTAATATCAAATTTAAACGAGGTTTGTGTAATTTTTTTTAACATAGATATCAATCTTTTAAAAATGTAATTGTTAAAGGAGCTCCTGTGTAATCTGAATTTAGTTTTATTTTAAAAATGTCGAACATTATGTTAGAAATTGATACAAATTACTTAAATTTTAACTGCAATATACCATCCCGAACGGATATCCTTGTGATTTAAAAAGTTTATAATATTACGATGCCATATCATAACAATACCAGAACATACTTCTTTTTCTAAATATCGACATTCCAGTCACTGTCGTCATCGATAACTTTTCCCGGAGTTAAACGTACCTCTTTTAAAGTCTACCGAAGAAATCTCCTCTGTCGACCCATCTCCCCGATACCATTCATATAAAGAAATTAGATTCCGTTTCCCGTTTCCGGAACCAACTGAAAATTATAGCCAATTTTGGGAAGGTGTGTTTCCTTTAAATATTTGAAGGGAAAGGGTCTTTTCGGAAAATATCTCTTGCCATATATCAGGATTGGTGAAGGATCCGAAATTCACGACTGAACTATTTAATTCATCTATCATTTATAGAATATTACATATACGTCGTTTATTGGAAATGGGTGTATGGTTTCGGCCACAAACCGAAAAAATGAAGTAAATAAGCACTATTATAGAATACAGTTGGGTTACAATGAGTGTCTTTAGAGTTCTGACTAAATAGCCATTTGTTTTCCAAAAGAAATATAGTTTCTTCCAGGATAACCACTTGTAAAATGTAATTTATAGCAAACTGAAATGAGTTTAAACCTTTTCGGCCTAATCATGTCAAAATAAATCAAAGGTTATTGATCATATATCAATATATGTAGGCTCCAGGTTTTAAATGCATACTTTGAACATTTTCTACCATTGTTAACAAAATCGGAATAAATCTTCAAATTGTATTTCACCTCACTTTTCATTCTTTGTAAATAACACGATGACCATATAACGACAAACCAAACCAAACCAAAATGTTTGAAGGTGAAAAATTGAAATATCTCTTACCGGTTGAGTCTAGTATAGGCGACTGTTTTAGTTAGCAGAAAATATAGTTATAGATTTCAAAAAAAAATGATTAAAGTTAAGAATAAGTATGAATAAATTTATTTAATCGGCAGTAAATAAAAAAAAACTATTCAATAAACAATACTGATCTACATATATTAGAAATCACTAAATAAACATTATTTTTAACAGAAAATTTTCCTACCAGGAGCCACTGAAACAGAATCAACTCGGTGTTTATTCCAAAATATTTGAAATATCTCTAGTCTGTTGATGGCTAATTCGACTGTTTTGACTATAAATGATTGATTTAAAAAGAAACATTCAGTTTAGAAGAATAACTTGGAAAAAAATGCAATATATAAGCAATGACTATTATATAATGCTGATACAATATTAGAGATCACTAAATAAACATTATTTCCAAAAGAAATGTTTCCTTCCAGGAACCACTGAAACAGAATCAAATCGGTGTTTATTCCAAAATATTTGAAGGTGAAAAATTCGAAATATCTCTTGTCCGCTGATGGCGAAGGCGACTGTTTTGACAGCGATACACTCGCTCCAGATAAGCAAAGTGAGGTACAACACGGAAGCAGTAAACGAAAGAGAACGTTTGCTTGGTTGCATCTTCGAACAAGACAAGAATCGAATTCTTTTTTTGGGGGGACTCTTGGATTTTTCCATTCTTTCAGGTTGCACGAAAAAATGGTGTAAATACACGGAATATAAATTTTTGGCGAGGATATATTTTCAATTTTGGATGTGTTTGTTTTTGAAATGCAGGACTTTATTTGTCTCGAAGCTGGATTAGAATATTCCAAAGAAAGAAAAAAAAAATTTCAGTGAAACAATTCTCGAAATTTCCTTTGTAAATACGATATGTATTCTTTTGCTTACAGTTTGTTTGAATGAAAAATGCAAGATTTTAAAGATATTGCGAAAATAGAAATAAAATTATTCCACAAATCAAAAATTTGTTTTGTGATATGAAATATATTCGTTGTCAGACAAATTGGTTATTATGATGTTCTAGAGATTGCCTTCAATTTTGAATTTTCAGTTTATATTTGAAGCTATAAAATGATATAGACAGTACTAATTTCAAAGTTAAGAATTGTATTTTTTATGATTATTTATATAACAATTTTTAAGTTAAAATTTCTTCTTGTTTACCATTTTCATGGCAAAATACAGTTTCATGCCAACAATAATGTTAAGCCTTTTTATTTTTTTTAGAATCCTAAAATAAATTAAACAAATTTATGTAATAATGTGATGTTTTAAAATAATATTTTTCATTTTACAGTAAAAGAATAAAAAATCCCAAACTTTTTAAGAATATATTTGCAGTCAATTTAATAAATGAAATACTTAAACAATATACAATTAACCATTTTACACAGCAAACATGCCAATTCATTAAGTTGGAACTTATGTATTTTTTACATTCGAATCATCATTGCTATCACATTATATATTATTATTTAAAGATATTCATTATAAATGAATATTATTTTGGAATAATTTTTAATTCTAAACAATATTTGCATTTTTAAACTTAAAAAATAAACATTCGATGAAGTTAGCCTCCTCTTATTACATTATACAATATTTTTTTTTTTTAAAACAGTTTATTTTTCCTTTCTTTTTTACGCTATTGAAATTTATTAAAATAGCCTGTTATTGTAACAAAAGGATTTGTTAGTAGTTTTATACAAATCAAAGTTATATATTCAAAGCAGCAGCATTATTATTTTTCTTTTTAAAGTAACTTAATTATAAAATTCAGTAATCTCTAAGTATTATTTCGAATTGTATTATCATTAATGGATTATAGTATTATTTAGAATTATATTATTACATAATGGATTATATTATTATTTTGAGTTATAATATTATATTACAAATAATTATTTTTTTGCATTGTAATATTATTATTTAAAATTATATTTTCATTATAATTCAGAGTTAGTATACAATTATATTTAATTTTTACATAGATACAATGAGAAAAGTGTGGAATAAATGAGAGACAAAAAAAATTAAAGTTAGCATTTTCAAAACAAAGCATTTTAAATGCTATTATACATATATACAATATAAAAAAAAAAAAAAAAAAAAAAAAAACGAAAATGGAGTTCAGCTGATAAAATTTTAAATAAATACTTTAAATATATATGCAACAAAATACATTTACTCATCTTTCCTTTTTTTTCTTTTGAATCATGTATTTTGATGATCATTTGTTTTTTCTCTATTTTTAAAATAATCTTATCAATGAAATTCAGATAATTTGACTCCTGGTGTGGATCCAGGTTAGAATAGCCCCGTTGTAGCCCGTGCATATTGTAAAAGGCTAATAAAATGGGTACCCAATGTCCAGGGGTATAATCATGTGGGGTGAGTCAGATTTCTTCCTTTGGGTGCCCCACGTCTTTGTGCCGCAAAGTTATAGACAAAAAGAAACTGCATTTTTTACCCTTTATCATGACTCGTCATGGACTTGATGTTGCAGTTAACCACATGAGAAAAGAAACAACAACAAATAATTTGAGCCGAATTCAATCTTGGCGATGGGCATATTTCCAATAAATTTGAAAAGCACAATTTAACAATATAATAATGGTGCAATTTGTTATACCATTGCATACCAAATTAATGCTAATGCTGTAATTTGTTATAATTAAATTAACAAATTACAGAGTTGTGCAAGAGAATATTAATTGCATATAGTATTATTTAATTGTAAATCTGATAAGGACTTTTGAAAAATCGATGTATTTTGATAATCGTATGAAAAATGTGACATATAAATCAAGTTTTTACTTTATTTCATTGAATCTGCAAAAAATATTACTTATTAGCAAGGAAGAAGGTCAAAAATTATTAAATTTGATTTATAGATTACAATTTCGTTTCATGTATTGTTATGAATGGTGCAATATACCAATGGATACAAAAATTTCAATACAAGGACCAATAGGTAAGCAGCAGCATTGGGATTTTTAAAACAAGCTGCATAGTACTACTTGAACCAGTTTTGTTTGCAAATGCGCGTCGAAATAACCGAATGAAAAGCTGACCAAGGTGTCAGCAGAAAGAAGATATTGCTGGTGACATTTTTTACGCTGACAGAAACACAGCGGAATGGAGCGGAAACTTCCCTCTGTGGGCATTTCGAGACTGCTGACGACATCTGCTGCTGCTCTTGTCCTCCATGCAGTTTTATGAAGAGTTTTTTCTTCTCCCTTCTTTATGGGGGAATCATACATGGAATACTACTAAGAGTTGGGCTGTTTTATTTCGTATAAAATCATGCAAGATAGAAAATCTTTTTAAAAACAAAACGGGGATGTATAATGTTGGATCAAGTTTATTACTTGTATCTATTTTATAATGGTTTTATCATGGAAGTCATATGACAAAGTTATGGAACCATTTTCTTCAATATTTTTCGAAAATTGCTGTGAATATTGGAAGTATTTCAACAAGTGTATGCGTATCGTTTATTCTGAGTTAACTTGATCGATTCAGTTAAGATTAATCGATTCGTTGATTACATCAATCTTTGTTTTAAGATGTGGAACAAAATCGTTCAATAATGTTCGATAATCTTGATAAATGGCACCTCTTTTTTGGCGTTAATTTCTGACTCGTAAACAGAAGAATGTATCGAATGAGCTAAGTGGCGATGTGAAATTGATCAAGGTCATAATAAGAGTGTGCGAGCCGCGGTGCGTAATAATTAAATTTCATTTATATACATTGGTAATACATTGTAAAGTTTCAGCCTATCTTTGACATATAACGGCTTTAAGAAGAGCGCCACCTACAGGTTCATGGGAGCACTTTAAATTTTACCTTAAAACATATATATATATATATACCTTTATTTAAAAAAAAACAAATAAAAATTAAAGATAATTTGATTTACAAGTGCAGTTCACTCCAAGGTCGGAGATATTCAGAGTTCTCGAATCTAGTCCAACCTGCGGCAGACCTTAATTATCACACGGCGTGACACACGGAACTACAAGGGGCTCACTTTGAAAACATACGAAAACTCCGACCTGTTCTGTCACTTCAGAGAAAAAGACAAAAACAACACTCTTTGTCGACATGACGCAGAACTTTATCCTTTCTTCTCTAAAACCCTCAGTTTAAGAAAATCCATCAAAAGGGAAGGGGGAAGTTCCCTTACTTCTCATTGGAGTCAACATTTCCTCATCCCATGGTCTATCGCCAATCACGATGCAACAACTCATGACGCAATCCATATTCCATCTGTATTTTTTTCGACCTGTGATGGTCGCACAGACAATCGCTAATTTCGTGAATCTCATTATACCTGACACTGAATATCTGCTATCAGATTTGAGTGACAGGTTGTTCTCATTAGTACAAACACTAATTGCATGTAATATAAATGTCCACAATACTGTTTATGTGTCAAATTTAAATGATTTGTTATATACTTGTTAAAGAACGTACGTTCCTCTCTCATGGGAAGCTCTGTCACAACTATTCCCATGGAAAAAATGCTACAACCCTTTTCGTGGGGAAAAATTTTACAACTTACTATAGAACTGTAAATATGCGGGTTATATTAAAAACTTCAGAAATCAGAATGATTAGAATGACTGTGATTTGGAAACAAAACCCTACGACAGCAAATATGGTTATGTAAGAGATTTCTTGGTGTTCAATGTATTTGCTTGTAAAACTATTTGCTTTGAAATTCTATAAGAAACAATTATAATATGTGCATTATTAAACATGGAACAAATAAAGGGTGTTGAAATTTTGTAAAAAGTAGTCAACAAAAAACTTAAAAATTTTACTTTAATAGATGTTTTGATTGTTAGTGCATGTCGTTGATTTATAGTAATAGCGAATGTAAGACTTAGAACCACTAATTTATTTAATGAAGCCGATCTAGTTTTCAAATATATTACGTTAAGTACAACGTAATATATTTGAAACTAGCTGGGCTTCTTTAACTACAGATTAATCATTTTTAATTTAATTTAAATATTCATTTATCATTATAATAGTGTGGGGTTGTTTAATGAAAAATATCAGTCACATATAATTTCAAGCAATTTTTGTGCTGTAATAAATCTTAGTTGATCAGCTTGAGTTCAGCGGATAAATAACTTAAATAATAATTATTTTTAAAGATATTATATTTGATATTAGTATTTTAAAAATGTTTATATCCAGAAAAAATTATGATAAAGATAAATTATGAAAATTCTAATTTATTAGTATGTTATTATTTTTAAGTGTTGAAAAAAAATGAAATGATTTTTTTTTTTTTAAATAATGAAGTACGGTGTGATACTTGAAATTATTTTCCATTTGACATAAAGCAGATACAGCATTATCAGATGTATAAGCTATTGTCATATTGTGTTATATATACTGTTGTATTGTGTTCGTTATATATACTTGAACAATTACCATAAGGATTGTATCTGGATAGAGGATTCCACTTTTCCTTCCAGTGGAACTACTTATTATAGATATTTAATGTTGTCGGTTGTATATCAGGTTTTTAATTGTTGTGGTTGGGTTGAGATACTTGAGGCGCATGATGGAGAACTCACAGGTTTATTTACACATACACAAACACCACACACGTACAATCAATTACAGACAATAGTTAACACATTTAAAGACATAATTATGAATTTGAAGAAGGATTCCATTTCTAGACAAAAAGATACTCAGGTACGCGCTGGATGCGCGAAATGTACTCTTCTCTCCAGATGAGTGTCTGCAAGCTAACTTATATGCAAGATTATGTTGAATATGTTTTATCTCGGGAGGAGAGATTACACACTACACGTTTCTCAGCTGTAACGATGGCTGCGCTTTGCTCCCTTTCCGGTGAAAATCTCGAGGCCTACTGACCATTTCTCCTGAATGCCACAGGGGGCGCTCTTGCAGTACGTAGGAGAAATCACGGTTACAGATATTGATAAGGGGTCTACGGAAACCTAATGTGGGTTCCATACATACATATTTTATATGAAATTTGTTTGTTTTTCTAGAAATAGAAGAAATTTATGTTTTTAATTTGCTGATATTTATGATACAATAGTTTCTTTTCACCAAACATTTTTATTTTCATAAATATGAAACTAAGAAAATCATTTTCCCTGCTCAATATACAAAATTTTATTTACGCCTTTTTTTCCGTCTTCTAAGTAGCAATATACATATATATTGATGTTATTTATGCAAGTTTCTATTGTAGTAACTTAATTTTAATTATTACTATATCAAAGCAAAATATTTTTTTCTCTAGTTATCTTCAATAAGTAATAAAAATTCTGACTTTAAGTGAAATTTAATTTTGTTTAATAAATCAACTGTAATCCTTAATAATAAATTAAAATTTTAATTTTTTTATTTGAATTCACTAAATCAAAAGAATTAGAATTTTAGACATTTAAAATATCTTAATCCATAGCTTGTGAAATTCTTTGTATTATATTTATTTGTATTAAATCATAAGTCTTATTATCATTGAAGTTCATTTGCTAGCAAAATATTTGAAAATAAACCTATTAAATCTTTAACGGTTATTTAAAATCATTAGAATTTCTTAAAATGCACGTTTCAACATCAATTACTAGAATTCATTTTAAGTTAGGGTTTATATTTAATTTCTTGGAAGCAGATCAAATATAAACAGTGCCCTCTATTCAAATACAAATTCAGATGTTTATTTTCTATTAATTAATTCTTAAAAATAAATTGAAATGGATTTGCCATTATGTATCAACATAGAGTTATATTTAGATGCATTAATGAATAAACTGATGGATGTGCTACTGGAAACAATAGCAACAAAATTAGAAATAAATGCTTTCTCTGTAGAATATACTTCAAAGTGATAGAATTAAATAAGGATTCGCAAAATTTCCAATTAAAATTTTTGCATATAAAATTAAAATATAATTAATAGATAATTTTGATTTAAATTTATTAAAAGCAGAATTTGAAAGGAATTTTAATTTTTTTAATAAGTAATAAAGTACAACATGCATTAAACCGCGTAATTTTACATGCTAATAACAGTACATTCTAATACAGTTTTAAGTTTTAAAAGTGTATCACACAATACTGTATACACTGGTGCAGAAAATATTAATGACTTTTTGAAATTAAATACATAGTAAATATGCAGATATTATTTTTATTAAAATTTAATTTAATGCATGCAATTTCACAAGAAAATTATATTTAAATCAATCTAATATCATTAATAAATTAAGCTATTATAATTTTATGTGTTAACACTATTTCACCTATTTAAAATATATCAAACAGTCTTACATGTATTGGTGCAATAAATATTAAATGATTTTCTAGTATAAAATATTATTAATGTAAAGATGTTTTAGTGTAAAACTCAAAATAATATTTTATCATTTGCTATTTTTTCAAAATTTTACTCTTATTTCATTTCAAAATCTGTACCACAAAGTAATTATAAATTTATCTATATATGATTATTTATACAAATTTATTAAATATATTAAAAAATTCGTAATTTAATTAAAATGCTAAATCATAACTTTAAAAATTCTAATTTCCAAATTTAAAATTTACATTACATAGTGTTTATTTTAGTTACAATTACACAAATTTAATTTAACATTCTTTATTGTATAAAAATACTTATATTATAATAATGTCATTATTATATTCGAAGAAAATGTCAATTAGTATTGATGATAGCCATTTAACAACTTTTACAATGGAATATCTACGTATATAAGCCGTATTAAATTTATATTCGTATATGAGCATTAAATTAAAAAAAAAATATTTTTAATGCTTAAATTTGTTTTTAGGTTTTTAATTTCTATAATTTTTATATGTTATTTATGGTGATATTTTTCGATCACATAAAAATTGTAGAAGGATTTTTCCAAATTGTAGCAATATAAATATAATGCATTCATTTTTTCATCATATTATTGGTTTAATCTAAGTCGATAAAAATTTGTTTTTAATAAATTTAAATTTATTCACTCCATTTTTCCTCGCGAATGCATGCAATGAAAAGGAAAAAAAAATTTAATCGAATTTCTTTACGTTGTTGACATACAAATTACAGATCATGTATTAAAAATAACTTTCTTTTTTTTCGTCTTAAAATAAGCAACTCAATATTTTCTCCTGTGGCGGACAGTTTAAAAACACCTCACGGAGCATTTAGCGGAGACACCATGTTTACTTTTATAATTGCTTTCAAATCCTCCTTCGCTGATTTTCAACCGCAATAATATTTGCGTATCTATATCGCCGAATGGAAATCTTCTCTTCTACAGGGAAAAAAAAAGAGCACATATTAGAGAAAAAGGTAGCTCATGCGGCAATATCAAGGAAAAAATAAAAAGACAAAAATTGATAAAGGAAAAAAAATGCAGCATGTCTGGAGAAAAAGCTCATTAATTAGAAAAGTTGCGCAACCGTCAACAGAAGAAGCAAAAGCAAATTAACAACAGAGTGCAAAAAAAATTTGCTGAAAGGAGATTTAGCCGACGGAAAATTGAAGTTTTCAAAAGAAGTAATGAAAGCACCAAGACAAAAAAAAAAATAAATGTTTAAAAAAATGAACGTTCGCTAAAACTCTTTTATAAAAGTGCTATACCGCAAGTGCCTCAATGAAAATTTTTTTTTAAAAAAGTAATCCACGTTTTTGTTAATTTTTTTTCGACCGGAAAAATATCTACTGGTAAATTTTAAAACACTGCCAGTGATTTTATATTAGCTGTTGTTTGCTTTTTATCTTTTATTTTTTACTGTTTTGTCAACAATGTGTGAGTAAAATGGATTTATACAAAAAGTAATGAGTATTTTTTAAATGAGCATTTATATACCAAAGAGAGTCAATAGGTTTGCTTTCATTTCTTACATTGAAGAGACATTGGATTTGGGAAGTTATTTTTGTTTGCTTAAAAGTTTATAAATATAGACTAATCTGTGGATAGTTTTTTGTTCACACGTTTAATTATAAACATTGGACATTTGTGAATAAATTCATTTTTTTTTTATAAATAATTGTAATTACAAATATTTAAAAACTTAAGTAATATATTCAGGAAAGATTTGCATAATCTGTGACTAATTTCATTTGCATACAGTGTTATTACAAAATATTCATTAAGAAATTGTTCAAATATTTATTAATTTTAATCAATTAATATTTGGTCCTTATCTTTTAAAAAAAGTTATGTTCTAACTTTAAAATTTATATCACATGGTGCCTTTTTAACTACAATAATGTCAATTTAATTATAATAGTAAATGTCTTTATTACTTTCGTCGAAAATGCCATTGTGTAGTGATTATAGCCATTTAACCACTTTTATAACGCAATATTTGTCTCATATGTGAATGTTAAATAAAATAAATTTATTTATAATGCTTAATTTTTTAGCATTTATTAATTTTTCAATAACATTACAATATTATTTATGCTGATAATTTTAGATCAAATTGAAATTGAAGAAGAATTTTTCCAAATTATAGAAAAATATATATATGTATTAATGTTTTACTATATTATTGGTTTAATCTAAGTCGATTAAAAATTGTTTTTAATAAATTGAAACTTATTCCCTCCATTTTTCCTAGTGAATGCATGCAATAAAAAGAAAAAGAAAATTCTTTAATCGAATTTCTTTAAGATGTTGACTTGTAAATTACAGATCATGCATTACAAATAACTTATTTCGCTTTATTTCTCTTAAAATAAGCAACTCAATACTTTCTCCTGTGACGGAGAGTTGAAAAACACCTCACGGAGCTTTTAGCGGAGACGCCGTGTTTACTTTTATAATTGCTTTCAAATCCTCCTTTCCTGATTTTCAATCGCAATAATATTTGCGTACCTATATCGCCAAATGGAAATCTTCTCTGCTACAGGGAGGAAAAAAGAGCATGTATTAGAGAAAAAGGCAGCTCATGCGGCAACATCAAGGAAAAATATTTAAAAAAACAGATCAAGAAAAAAAATGCAGCATCTCTGGAGAGAAAGCTCATTAATTAGAAAAGTTGCGCAACCGTCAACAGAAGAAACAAAAGCAAATTAACAACAGAGTGCAGAAAAAAATTTTTGCTGAAAGGCGATTTAGCCGACGGAAAATTGAAGTTTTCAAAAGAAATAATGAAAGCACCAAAAAATAAAAATAAAAAAAAAAATGAATGTTCGCTAAAACTCTTTTATAAAAGTGCTATACCGCAAGACCTTAATGAAAAAATTTGAAAAAAAAAGCAATCCACGTTTTTTTTTTTTTTATTAATTTTAGAGCGGAAAAAAAACTACTGGTAGATTTAAAGCACTGCAGTGATTTTATATTAGTTGTTGTTTGCTGTTATCATTTTTTGCTGTTTTGTCAACAATGAATGAATAAAATGGATTTACAAAAAAAGTAATGCAAATTTTTTTTAATGAGCATTTGTATGCCAAAGCGAGTCAATAGATATGTTTTGTATTTCTTGCATTAAAGAGTTGGATTTGGGGAGTAATTTTTGTACCCTTAAAAGTTATTAAAAATAAAATTAAAATAACATCTAGATATTTTTTGTTCGCAGGTTTAATTATAAACATTGGAAATTTAAGAATAAATTTCTGTTTTTTATAAATAAGTTCAATTAAAATAAATACTACAAAACTTAAATAATATTGTCAGGGAAGATTTGCGTAATCTGTGACTAATTTTATTTACATACAGTTTTATTAACTGATATTCATCAAGAAATTGTTCAATAATTTGTTCATTTTAAAGAATTAATTTTTGGATAATTTTTTAAAAAGTTATCTTTTAAAAATTGTTTATAAAATTATTATCTTATTTTATTCAAAAAAAGGAATAATTTATAATTATAATAGAAAAAAGTTATAAATTATTTTCGAAAAGTATAATTTATAAAGCTGTTATTTTTACTACGATTTAATTATAATATTAAATTTCTATATTACTTTAGTATTAAATGTCAATGAGTAAGCCGAAAAAAACATTAAATTGCCAATAACAACTTTTATAATGAAGTATATGTTTCATATGGGAACCTAAAATAAAATAAATCTGTTTTAATACTTAAATTTTTTAGATTGTTAATTTAAATAATTTTTCCATTTATGTACGAGGATAATTTTCGATTACATTGAAATTGTAGTAGGACATTTTCCAAATTCTGGATAAATATAAATGTATTAATTTTTAAGTATATTATTGGTTTAATCTAAGTCGATGAAAAATTGTTTTTAATAAATTTAAATTTATTAACTCCATTTTTCCTCATGAACGCTTGCAATGAAAAGAAAAAATAATTATTTTAATCGAATTTCTTTACGGTGTTGACTTGCAAATTACAGATCATGCATGAAAAATAACTTTATTTTTTTTTTCTATCTTAAAATAAGCAACTCAATATTTTCTCCTGTGTCGGACAGTTTAAAAACACCGCACGGAGCTTTTAACGGAGACGCCATGTTTACTTTTATAATTACTTTCAAAACCTCCTCTCGTGATTTTCAACCGCAATAATATTTGCGTACCTATATTGCCAAATGGAAATCTTCTCTGCTACGGGGAGAAAAAAAGTGCATGTATTAGAGAAAAAGGCAGCTCATGCGGCCACAACAAAGAAAAATATAAAATTAAAGATAAAAATAGATAAAGAAAAAAAATGCAGCATCTCTGGAGGAAAAGCTCATTAATTAAAAAAGTTGCGCAACCATCTACAAAAGAAGCAAAAGGAAATTAACAACACAGTGCAGAAAAAAAATTTCCTGAAAGGAAATTTAGCCGACGGAAAATTGAAGTTTTCAAAAGAAATAATGAATGCACCAAAACAAAAAAATAAAAAAAATGAATGTTCGCTAAAACTCTTTTATAAAAGTGCTATACCGCAAGACCTTAATGAAAAAAATTTTAAAAAAAAGCAATCCCCGTTTTTTTTTTTTGTTATTTTTTCAAGCGGAAAAATATCTACTGGTAGATTTAAAGCATTGCAGTGATTTTATATTAGTTGTTGTTTGCTGTTATCATTTTTTGCTGTTTTGTCAACAATGTATGAATAAAATGGATTCACAAAAAAAGTAATGACCATTTTTTTAATGAGCATTTGTATGCCAAAGCGAGTTAATAGATATGTTTTGTATTTCTTGCATTAAAGAGTTGGATTTGGGGAGTAAATTTTGTACCCTTAAAAGTTATTAAAAATAAAATTAAAATAACATCTAGATATTTTTTGTTCGCAGGTTTAATTATAAACATTGGAAATTTAAGAATAAATTTCTGTTTTTTATAAATAAGTTCTATTAAAATAAATACTACAAAACTTAAATAATATAGTCAGGGAAGATTTGCGTAATCTGTGACTAATTTTATTTACATACAGTTTTATTAACTGATATTCATCGAGAAATTGTTCAATAATTTATTCATTTTAAAGAATTAATATTTGGATAATTTTTCAAAAAGTTATCTTCTAAATTTTTTTTATAAAATGATTATCTTATTTTATAAAAAAAGGAATAATTTATAATTATAACAGAAAAAAATTATAAATTATTTTCGAAATTTATAATTTATATAGTTGTTACTTTTACTACGATTTAATTATAATATTAAATTTCTATATTACTTTAGTATTAAATGTCAATGAGTAAGCCGAAAAAAACTTTAAATTGCCAATAACAACTTTTATAATGAAGTATATGTTTCATATGGGAACCTAAAATAAAATAAATCTGTTTTAATACTTAAATTTTTTAGATTGTTAATTTAAATAATTTTTCCATTTATGTACGAGGATAATTTTCGATTACATTGAAATTGTAGTAGGACATTTTCCAAATTCTGGATAAATATAAATGTATTAATTTTTAAGTATATTATTGGTTTAATCTAAGTCGATGAAAAATCGTTTTTAATAAATTTAAATTTATTGACTCTATTTTTCCTCATGAATGCTTGCAATGAAAAGAAAAAAAAATATTTTAATCGAATTTCTTTACGTTGTTAACTTGCAAATTACAGATCATGCATTAAAAGTAACTTTTTTAGTTTTTTTTTCTATCTTAAAATAAGCAACTCAATATTTTCTCCTGTGGCGGACAGTTTAAAAACACCGCACGGAGCTTTTAACGGAGACGCCATGTTTACTTTTATAATTGCTTTCAAATCCTCCTCTCGTGATTTTCAACCTCAATATTATTTGCGTACCTATATCGCCGAATGGAAATCTTCTCTGCTACGGGGAGAAAAAAAGTGCATGTATTAGAGAAAACGGCAACTCATGCGGCCACAACAAAGAAAAATATAAAATTAAAGATAAAAATAGATAAAGAAAAAAAATGCAGCATCTCTGGAGAAAAAGCTCATTAATTAGAAAAGTTGCGCAACCATCAACAAAAGAAGCAAAAGCAAATTAATAACACAGTGCAGAAAAAATTTGCTGAAAGGAGATTTAGCCGACGGAAAATTGAAGTTTTCAAAAGAAATAATGGAAACACCAAGACAAAAAAAAATATAAAAAAGCTTTTTTTAAAAAAAATGAACGTTCGCTAAAACTCTTTTATATCTGTGCTATACCGCAAGTATCTTAATAAAAAAAAAAATTTTTAAAGCAATCCAATTTTTTATTTTGTTTTTTACAAAGCGGAAAAATATATACTGGTAGATTTTAGTTTTAAAACGCTGCCACAGATTTTATACTAGCTGTTGTTTGCTTTTATCTTTTCTTTTACTGTTTTTCAACGGATTTACACAAAAAGTAATGAATATTTTTTAAATGAGCATTTCTATACCAAAGCGAGTTGTTGATATATAAATTTAAGAACAAATTTTGGTTTTTTATAAATTATTTCATATATAAAATGAAAATACTAAAAAACCTAAATGTTTTATGGGAAGACTTGCATAATCTGGGACTAATTTTATTTACACACAGTGCTATTACGCGATATTCATTAAGAAATTGTTCATTTTTTTATTCCTTTTATTGAATTAACATTTGGATAATTTTTTTAAAAAGTTATTCTCTTAAAAAGGATTTATAAAATTATATATTTTATTTCATAAAAAAATATATTAATTTAAAATTATTATAGAAAAAATTATAAATTATTTTCTAAATTTATCGTTAATATTGTGTTATTTTTACTACAATAATACAAATTTAATTATACTATTAATTGTCTTTATTACATTCGTGGAAAATATCAATGAGTAAGCCCATAACAATATTAAATTACGAATAACAACTATATAGAGAACCTATAGCAACCTATAGAAGATAGAACCTATAGATAAGAACCTATAGCAACATTTGTAATGAAATATCTGTTTCATATGTGAACCTAAATTAAAATGAACTTAATACTTAATTTTTTTAGATTATTAATTTAAATATATTTCCCATGTTATATGTGATGATAATTTTAAATCTCATTAAAATTGTAGAAGGTTTTTTCCAAATTGTAAGAAACTATCAATATATTACTTTTCTCAGTATATTATTGGTTTAATCTAAGTCGACGTAAAACTGTTTTTAATAAATTTAAATTTATTCACTGCATTTTTCAACGTGAATGCTTGCAATGAACAGAAAAAAAAAGTACTTTAATCGAATTTCTTTACGATGTTGACTTGCGAATTACAGATCATGCATTAAAGATAACTTTTTTCTTGTTTATTTATTTTATTTTTTTTTTTTTTTCGTCTTAAAATAAGCAACTCAATATTTTCTCCTGTGGCGGAGAGTTTAAAAACACCGCACGGAGCTTTTAGCGGAGACGCCCTGTTTATTTTTATAATTGCTTTCAAATCCTCCTTTCCCGATTTTCAACCGCAATAATATTTGCGTACCTATATCGCCAAATGGAAATCTTCTCTGCTACAGGGAGAAAAAAAAGAGCATGTATTAGAGAAAAAGGCAGCTCATGCGGCAACATCAAGGAAAAATTAAAATAAAAAAGATAAAAATAGATAAAGGAAAAAAAAATGCAGCATGTCTGGAGAAAAAGCTCATTAATTAGAAAAGTTGCGCAACCGTCAACAGAAGAAGCAAAAGCAAATTAACAACAGAGTGCAAAAAAATTTGCTGAAAGGAGATTTAGCCGACGGAAAATTGAAGTTTTCAAAAGAAATAATGAAAGCACCAAGACAAAAAAATAAAAAAACTTTTAAAAAAATGAACGTTTGCTAAAACTCTTTTATAAAAGTGCTATACCGCAAGTACCTTAATGAAATAAAAATATTAAAAAAAGCAATCCATGTTTTTGTTTTTTTCTTGAAGGGGAAAAATATCTACTGGTAGATTTTAAAACACTGCCAGTGATTTTATAATAGCTGTTTTTTGCTGTCAACAATGTGTGAGTAAAATGGATTTACACAAAAAATAATGAATATTTTTTTAAATAAGCATTTGTATAATAAAGAGAGTTTATAGATATGTTTTGCATTTCTTACATTGAGGAGTTGGATTCGGGGGTTATTTTTGTTTGCTTAAAAGCTATTTAAAAAAAATGAGCTAATCTGTGGATAATTTTATTTTTTTTTTTCACATGTTTAATTTTAAACATTGAAAATATAAGACCAAATTCCTCTTTTTAAAAATAATTGCCATTAAAAAAAATAAAAAAAATAAAGAACTTATGTAATATTTTTAGGGAAGGTTTGCATAATTTGTCACTTTCATTTACATAGAGTGTTATTACACGATATTGATTAAGAAATTGTTCAAATATTTATTCATTTTAATGAATTAATATTTGGATTATTTTTTAAAAAAGGGTTATTTTTCTAATTTTCTAATTTATATTAGAAGATGCTTATTTAACTATAATAATACAAATTCAATTATAATAGTAAATGTATTTATAACTTTCTCTGGCTCTCAGTACCACAGATTTCGGTTCGACACCCGGCACTGCCATGGATGTTTGTAGGGGTTCGGAATCCACTTAAATTCGTAGGTCCCGGTCTAATATAATTGTAAAACATTGGACATAGGTCTGAAAACACTACCCCGTAAATAAACATCTCATGTTTTGAAATCTGCCATCAGGCAGACGGCCTTGGCCCATCATGGGGCTGTTGCGCCTATGATGATGATGATTTAAAACTTTCGTAGAAAATGTCAACCTGTACCGATCGCAGTCATTTAACAACTTTTATAAAGAAATATCTGTTTCATATCTGAATCTTAAAAAAATAAATCTAATTTTAGTGTTTAAATTATTTTTATATTGTTAATTTCAATAATATTTCAATGTTATTTATGCTAATAATTTTGAGATCACATTAAAATTTTAGAATTACTATTCCAAAATGTAGGAAAATATAAATGCATTAGTTTTTTAGTATATTATTGGTTTAATCTAAGTCGATGAAAAATTGTTTTCAATAAATTTAAATTTATTCACTCCAATTTTCCTAGTGAATGCTTGCAATGAGAAACTAAAAAAACTTTAATCGAATTTCTTTACGATGTTGACTTGCAAATTACAGATCATGCATTAAAAATAACTTTTTTTTTCGTCTTAAAATAAGCAACTCAATATTTTCTCCTGTGGCGGACAGTTTAAAAACACCGCACGAGACTTTTAACGCAGACACCATGTTTACTTTTATAATTGCTTTCAAATCCTCCTTTCCTGATTTTCAACCGCAATAATATTTGCGTACCTATATCGCCGAAATGGAAATCTTCTCTGCTACGGGGAGAAAAAAAGAGCATGCATTAGAGAAAAAGGCACTTATGCGGCAAAATCAAGAGAAAAATAAAAAAAAAAGATAAAAATAGATAAAGAAAAAAAATGCAGCATCTCTGGGGAAAAGGCTCATTAATTAGAAAAGTTGCGCAACCGTCAACAGAAGAAGCAAAAGCAAATTAACAACAAAGTGCAAAAAAATTTTGATGAAAGGAGATTTAGCCGACGGAAAATTGAAGTTTTCAAAAGAAATAATGAAAGCACCCAAGACAAAAAATAAAAACTGTTTAAAAAAAATGAACGTTCCCTAAAACTCTTTTATAACAGTGCTATACCGCAAGTACCTTAATGAAAAAAACTTTAAAAAAAAATTAAAAAAAATAAATAAATAAAAAAAGCAATCCACCTTTTTGATTTGTTAATTTTTTTCAAGCGGAAAAATATCTACTGGTAGATTTTAAAACACTGCCAATGATTTTATACTAGCTGTTGTTTGATTATATTTTTCTTTACTATTTTGTCAACAATGTGTGTGTAAAATGGATTTATACAAAGAGTAATGAATATGTTTTAAATAAGCATTTGCATAACAAAGCTAATTAATAGATATGTTTTGGCTTTCTGACATTGAAGAGTTGGATTTGGGGATTTATTTTTGTTTTCTCAAAAGCTATTAAAAAAACAAATCAGTGTTTTGTTTTTTGTTCACATTTTAATTATAAACATTAAAATTTAAGGTAAAATTCCTTTTTTTTAAGTAGTTGTATTTAAAAAAATAATAAATAACTTGTACATGTACATGCACATGTTTAAAATTACCGGCAAATTCTGCTTAAACACGTTAAAACCCTAATTCAGAAAAATTTTACATTAGATTTAAGTAAATGAGCTTTAAGTTAAGAAATGAGCTTCTGGGAATTTGAGACTTATTTTTTTCCGAATTGTAATGACATCAGAGATAAAAATTGCTTCACTAAATTATCATTTTATTTCTAAAGTGATCAATAATCTTCATAGCCAATGATCGATAATAAAACTATAATATATACTCAGGATCAACATTTACTTAAATACCTTTCAATAAAATTCGAAGTTATAAAATATTCTTACATCATAAAAAGAATGTTTTACCTTTTTTCGAAAATTATTTATTTTTCTTGTTAAAGCCATCCAAATTGAATTCCTTAAAGTGTTCTTAGGGTGAATATTAATTCTAAATCATAATACAATTTAATTGTTTCTATCGAATGGCGATATTTTAGTTATATTATTACTAATTAAATATTAAAAGATATTGTCTTTTTAAAATTAAAAGCTAGACTTAAAACCTTTTTTTATTATTTATTTTAATAATTTATCAAAATGTATTCATTAAATTGAAATGAAATCAATGGTGTCCATTTTGGAAAGTTTACATAGTTGCAGGCAGTAAACAGTATATATTATTTAAGTGAACTTTCCAGCATTACGCCATCAGTACAGCTTGAAACTTCTCGGGTATTTTTTAGGTAAACTATTTAAAATGTAAAATTAAATATTAAAACTAAAAATGTAAAGTGAGTATTAATTAAAATTCTTTTTAAATAATATCAATGTAATTTATTTAAAAAAATATGCGATTCAGATTTCTATATTTTATCTTTATTTAATATACACTGAAGTGACAAAAGTCATGGGATACCTCTTAATATCGTGTCGGCCCTCCTTTCGCCCGGCGAAGTGCAGCAACTCGACGTGGCATGGACTCAACAAGTCGTTGGAAGTCTTCTGCAGGAATATTGAGCCATGCTGTCTCGATAGACGTCCATAATTGTGAAAGCGTTGATGGTGCAGGATTTTGGGCACGAACAGACCTCTCGATGATGTCCCATAAATGCTCGATGGGATTCATGTCGGGCGATCTAGGTGGCCAGATCATTCGTTGGAATTGTCCAGAATGTTCTTCAAACCAATCGCGAACAGTTGTGTCCCGGTGACATGGCGCATTGTCATCCATAAAAATCCCATCGTTGTTTGGGTACATAAAGTCCATGAATGGCTGCAAGTGATCTCCAAGTAGCTGAACATAAGCATTTCCAGTCAATGTTCGGTCCAGTCGCCCCAGAGGACAAAGTCCATGCCATGAAAAAACAGCCCACACCATTACGGAGCCACCACCAGCTTGAACAGTGCCTTGCTGACAGTTTGGGTCCATGGCTTCGTGGGGTCTGCGCCACACTCGAACCCTACCATCAGCTCTTACCAACTGAAATCGTGACTCATCTGACCAGGCCACGGTTTTCCATTCATCTAGGGACCAACCGATATGCTCACGTGCCCAAGAGAGTCGCTGCCAGCGATGTCGTTCTGTCAGTAAAGGCACTCGAGTCGGTCTTCTGCTGGAATAGCCCAAGAAAGCCACATTTCTCCGCACAGTTCTAACAGACAAGTCCATTGTACGTCCACATTGATTTCTGCGGTTATTTGACGCAGTGTTGCTTGTCTGTTAGAATTTACGACTCTTTGCAGACGTCGCCGGTCCCGGTCGTTAAGTGCAGGCGGTCGACCACTGCGCTGTCCATGGTGGGATGTTATGCCTGAAATTTCATGCTCTCGGCACACTCTTGAGACAGTGGATCTGGGAATGTTGAATTCCCTAACGATTTCCGAAATGGCCTGACCCATGCGTCTAGCTCCAACTAACATTCCGCGTTCAAAGTCTGTTAATTCCCGTCGTGCGGTCATCATCACGTCAAAACCTCTTCACATGAATAACTTGAACAGAAATGAAAGCTCTGCGAAAGCACTGCGCATTTATACCTGTTCTACGCGATGCTACTGCCATCTGAAAATTTGCATATTGCTATCCCATGACTTTTGTCAGTTCAGTGTATAATGTAACTAAATTAAATCGGAAATATTAAACAATTTAAAATGACCAAATAATTATATAAATTAAATGAAAAATAAAGAAATTAAATTGTCGATAAAGTTAATGAATTATTTACATTTAAGTAAACTATAATAAGTAAATGAACATTAAATTAAAGACTGGTCTATTCTTTTTTATATCTAGTCACTGAATAGCAGCATTTCATTCTGAGAAGATGTGATTGGAGTGTTTCAGACATATAAATTTCTGGTAAATTTTACAATTAAATCTTGCGATTCTACTACGCTTGTTATTTTGGCATCTTCTTTTTCCTGATGTTGCTCCATCTACTTCGGTAAAAAGTTCTGCTTTTTTCCTCAACACTTTCATTTGTAGATGCCTTTGAAGATAAATAGGTGCTTTTAGCTCTATAGTTTTTTATTTATTTTTTACAAAGACATTTGCAAGCTGTCTTTTCTTATTTCTTGTTCTAGAGCTCAACTTAATTAAAACTCACGAATAAAAATCTAAAAATGTTTATTGTTGATTTATCACTTATTATATTCTTATGGCATCAAATGAGTGTTAATGCGAGACGCTGACTTAAATTATCACAATGGACAATGAGTTTTCTTGCCTGTGAAAGCTATGGTTGCAACTCACGCCATCAAATGTTAATTTTTCCTGCATACTAGTTGCGCACTCTATAGCGTTGTCAGACAATTTATGAATTTCTATGTGAAATTTAGACATATCAGTACTCATAAGCACTCTCGCATGTGGACAAAAATATAGAAAAAAATTACAAAGAGAATGGACGAAGAAAATACAATCAGGTCATGCCAGTGACTGCAAAAATCCTCTTAAAATTACTACTTTTTAAAACATGGAAATTTGTTGGCTAGAATAACAACCTGCATATACGTTTCAAGTCGATAATTGGTTACTTGGCGAAAGTTTAACAAGTTTTCTCTCAACTACATGCAAATGAGAATTAGTTATCTCTACATGTGTTCCCGAAAAGCAATGCTCACTGATTATTATCCATTGTTGATATATATTAATTAGGATACGAAATATTGTTTCACACAGTGTCAGTTTCATTAAAGATTGGGAAAGGCAATTTTTGAACTCCTATTTCTCCATAACTTTTAATCAGATTTCTGTAAAATATTACCGTGTACTAAATTCATCATGTTGAATCACTTGTGTTAAAAATCTCGGATTCTGTAATGAAAGAATTTCGAATTAGTCATCCACGATAATTAGTTTTGTTAATCAACTGTATAATTTCAAGACTTGGTTTCCCTCTATCCATTTCAAATAATACTATTTATGTAAAGTATGTAACTAATAATAATTACGAAAGTTAATAAGGATGTCCCCCTTTTTTTGTGATCTGTGGATAATTTTTTTCTTAAATTTGTTCAATCCTCTGCAGAAACATTAAGTTAACTTCATGGAATGTCAATAATTGAACTCATACAAGGCCACTTTCTCAAACTAATGTCATGTTATTTATTTACTCTTTAATTTTAAATAGTTTTCAGTGAATATATGTATTAAATTTTAAATTATGCTGTTGACTTTGTATAATTTTGTAAATTGCAAAATTGCATTTAATTGTTTTTTTGAACTCCAACTCACTTAGGTGATGTTTTCGATTTTGTAAAAACATTTTTCGACATTGTCAGCTTCATTTTAATTGGGGGAAAGCTTGTAAAAATCGAATGAAGGATAAAGGAAAAATTTAATTATCTTTGTTGCGGCATTGTATTGTCACATAGCATATGTTTGTAGGAAATATAGCTGAATTTGTTAAGACATTTTTAATTGTGCTGACAAGAAATTGGAGAACATTTCTTATATTTGATTTCACAAAATTATTCTGTATAATTCGAAGATTTTGTTTATTTTCGTGGTGATTTATTGAAAACAAGCAAGTACTATAATAATAATAATTACGTATCGCCCTGTAATTTATTAGCAGCAAGAAATTTATGAGCTTATAAATTACTGTTTAAACCAAAAGTAACCTTTCACACAAAAACAAATCTTAGGTCTGATCTTTAAATCTTTGATCTAAAGAATCTTTGTTGTTACACTGTATTGTCACATAACATATATTTTATAGGAAATATAGCAGAATATTTTAAGATATGTTTAATTTTGACAGGAAATTAGAATATATTTCTAATATTTGATTTGACAAAATTATTCTGTATAATTCCAAGGTTTTGTTTATTTTCGTGGTGATTTATTGAAAACAAGCAAGTACTATAATAATAATAATTACGTATCGCCCTGTAATTTATTAGCCGCAAGAAATTTATGAGCTTATAAATTACTGTTTAAACCAATAGTAACCTTTCACACAAAAACAAATCTTAGGTCAAAAAAGAATCTTTGTCGTTACACTGTATTGTCACATAGCATATATTTTATAGGAAATATAGCAGAATATGTTAAGATATGTTTAATTTTGACAAGAAATTAGAATATATTTCTAATATTTGATTTGACAAAATTATTCTGTGTAATTCTAAGATTTTGTTTATTTTCGTGGTGATATATTGAAAACAAGCAAGTATTATAATAATAATAATAATTATGTATCGCCCTGTAATGTATTAGCAGCAAGAAATTTATGAGCTTATAAATTACTGTTTAAACCAAAAGTAACCTTTCACACAAAAACAAATCTTAGGTCAAAAAAGAATCTTTGTTGTTACACTGTATTGTCATATAGCATATATTTTATAGGAAATATAGCAGAATATGTTAAGATATGGTTAATTTTGACAAGAAATTAGAATATATTTCTAATATTTCATTTGACAAAATTATTCTGTATAATTCCAAGGTTTTGCTTATTTTCGTGGCGATTTATTGAAAACAAGCAAGTACTACGATAATGATTAAGTATGTACTCCTGTATTTTATTAGCAGCAAGAAATTATGTGCTTATAAATTGCTATTTAAATCAAAAGTAATCTTTCGCACAAAAACAAATCTTAAGACAAGCAAGAATCTTTATTGTGACACTGTATTGTCCCATAGGATATATTTTATAGGAAATATAGCATAATATGATAAGACAAATTTAATTATATTAACAAGAAATTTGAATATATTTCTAATATTTGATTTGATAAAATTATTCTGTATAATTCCTAGGTATTGCTTATTTTCGTGGCGATTTATTTAAAATAAGCAAATACTATAACAGCAATTATGTAGCCTTCTGTATTTTATTAGTAGCAATAAATTTATGTGCTTATAAATTGAAAAAGTAAGCTTTCCCATAAAATCTATTTATACCAAATTAACTTTTCTATTTAAACCAAAAGTGGTGGTTCACACAAAAACAAATTTTATGACAAACAAGAATCTTTGCTGTGAAACTGTAATGTCACATAACATATTTTTTATAGGAAATATAGCAGAATATGTTAAGACATGTTAAACTGTGTTAACCAGAAATTGGAGTATATTTCTAATATTTGATTTGACAAAAGTTTTCTGTATATTCTGTATTCTGTACTTCCTAGATTTTGCTTATTTTCGTGGTGATTTATTGAATTCAATCAAGTGATATAATGATAATCATGTATCCTTCAGTATCTTACTATTAGCAGCAAGAAATTTATGTGCTTATAAATTGCCATTTAAACCAAAAGTAAGCTTTCACACAGAGAAAAACAAATCTGAAGACAAACAAGAATCCGTTCTCACATTACCTGCGAGTGATACGTGAGGCAAAAATAAATCAAAGCGGTTCTCAGCTGACTAAGCCATTTTACTTCACCCTTTATTGCTCACAACGGTCCAATCGGTAAACAAGTCGGAAACTCCCGATATTAACGCTAACACCTCCCCATAAAAACAAAAGGAAAGTGAAAACCGTGAAATAACAGGCGAAAAGACCACTCAAGGGTTTACTCGGAGCCATTTGGGGTTAATTTTGCCTCTCTGGGGTCTTGTAAGCGATGGAAAATGACCTTCACGTAGCAGGAGCGGAAGGAAGGGGGTCGAAATTTTTAGCTTTCGGAGGTTCATAGATCAAAGGTAATAATGCCATCGCATTCTTTTAGAACTGAACTCCATTCTGCTTTTATTAACGCAACAACATCTATCACTGTTTATGCTTTTTGTTTGATTTATTATGTACCAGTTTTATTTTATAAATTTATTTCATTGTTTTCTTTCAATGAAACACACACACTCAATGAAATGTCTACTGTTTTTACATACGTTAGGTTAATTTTAATTCTTTTAACATCTTAGCATTATTGGCATTTTTTTCTGAGTAACAGAATTATATAAATGTATAAAGCAATTTTATTTTATTAATACTTTATACTTTTACATTGTCGCAGTGGTACTCAATTTTTTGAACTCGGAACGCATTTAAACTCCTACAAATAATTGTAGGCTGTTTATGTAAGGAATATGTTACAATAGAGGAAATATGTTATAATATGGAAATATGTTCTGAGGAATATGTTATAACATGGAAATATAACATATCTTTCAGTACATAATAGAGGAAATATGCTATAGCAGTGAAGTCAAATATTGCAAAAATAATAATAATAATAATACGATAAAAAATAGAATGATTATTTATAAAATTAATTTTATAAATAATCATTTTAAATTTAAATTTTATAAATAATCATTTATTAAAACGTTTATTTCTTCTTCTGTACATGCGAAACATCAGTCTAAAGACGGTTCTTCAATGTTTGGGCATATATTTGAAAGGCAAATTCTCATTTCCTCGTCAATACATTGGAATTTCTCTTTTTACACTTAAATGAATTAAAATTTAAAGAATTAAGTACCACTAATGGTTGAAGGTAGAAAAGCTTAATTCATTTAAATATAATGCTGAATACGGCAGTAAAGTGTTGAAAGGTTCTAAGGGACAATTCCTTATGTTTAATCCTCAATTCATGATTAGTTGATGTAACTATTAGTCTTCAGTTAATGTTAAATGATCAATTCCACAACTTACAGACATCAGAATCTGAAAAGCTGCAACAAAAATTTTCCTATCAATGAAAATTATACTGACGCTAACACTTCTAGTAGCCACCTAGGGGAAGTTATCACTAATAATTTCTCCGAATAATTCTTTGGCGCATTATCACTGTTTGCCCCTTTTACGTGAATAAAAGAAAAAAAAACTTACCAGAAAAGTAAGCTGTTTATATTGAAAGCTGTCTTTCTATAGGAAAACTGACAAGAAAAATGAGTAACTATAATTGTTTTTATATCTAGGCACGTATTTCTCTCTTTACTACAAGGAGCGTAGAAGCCATACAGCATACCTTTTGAGAACTTGGAAACCTTACTTGCGTACCTTTTGAGTATGCTTTCTTATTACGCATATAATTATGTTTATAGTTACCAAATACAAACAGTCAAACATTAGTCCTATTTACAAATAATTATACTTAAATTATTTTTTTACTCAAAACATTTTATGTTATAAATAAAATTGCCGTTTTAATTAAAAGAAATTGCTATACTTCCTTACAATGCAATACAAAATAACTCATCTATAACATTTCAGTTTATTTTATATTTTTATACACAATACATTTAAAAGAGAAAATATTACTGTTTTCTATAAATAAGATATTAATAAATATATTTAAAAATTAATGAAATTTTTTATAATTCCTGCAATTTAAAATTTTATTGACATAAATATACTACCAAAATATATTTAAATCTGTGACGGGGCAGTTACTTAAAAAAATGCTATCATTATATTAAAGCATTACCTAATCAGTAAAAAGTGTAATTAAAAATCGGTTTTAGTACTAATATTATATATGTAGGTCTAAAAGTAATAAAAATTGCTTCGCTATTCCTAACTTAAATAAAATATATTGCTTTAAAAACTAAACTAACTCGATAATTTATTCAGACTTCTCATATTAGGTTGCATTGATTTATTAAATCTATTACAAATTTTATTTTAAAATTTATCTTTGAAGATTAAAACATTTCTTCGCTATTCATATCTTAAACAAAATGTATTGCTTCGAAAACTAAACTAGCTCGATAATTTATTTAGACTTCTCATATTAAATTACGTTTATATAATTTATTAAATCTACTACAAGTTTTATTTTAAAATTTATCTTTGAAGATTAAACCATCATTGCAGAATGTAATATTATCAAATCGATATAAAACTGCAATAATTGATTTTATCATAAATGCTGCCTTTTATGTTCAACAGACAGTATTATTAATTAATTCCATTAAATTGTTAATCCTAGCTCAAAGAAGATTTTAGTTATCTAAAATTAAATACAAAAACTAATTGTAACATTTGCTTATCTTAATACCTTAATCTGACTACTCATGTTAATTATATCTCTCCCATAATCACTACCATCCCAAATTAAAAATCAAAATTCATCACTTGATGCTGCAATGCAATCCCACTTCCAATTTTATTCCGAATTCTACGAAATGACACGCAGATTAGCAGAATATCCGTCACCATGGCAACCGTGTCCTTAATCTCCTTTACTGCTCCACACTCCATCAGAATTTTCATTTTCCCTCAACTCACTTTAAATAACAGTCCTTTTTCCCTCCTAACCCTACCCCCTACCCTACCCTTCCTGAAATCTTTTCTCATTTGGCGGATTAAAGTTAATGTATCGCTAATCAGATGTTAAAGAATCGAGGTATATGGAAGCCCCTTTTGGGTCCTATGTCGTCCGAAATTGGTACTGTAATCTCTGCCCATTACTGTGGGACAATGATCCTCTTTAGGGATGGCACGATACTGGAGGTTTGGTTCTGGTAGGGTTGCGTGAAGTTTGGTTCAGTAATGGTGCTTGGTGATCGCGATATAGCTCATTTGTTTGGGTCTCCGCTGTAATTTGAATAATGAATTAAAGATTTTCAAATGGTGGGGTTAAAAGATTGACATACCATCAGCATTAAGGCCTCTTTTATGTACTCGCTAATATTAGAGTTTAACTAAGAAAGAGAACTAATGCAAGTTTCTAAGAGGATGATACTTAATATTAAGGAAATTCAAACTTAATATTAAGTTTGAATTTCCAGTTTAAAACGGAAGAATAGTTTGGCTTTAGAAATTCATTTTGTTAATCAATTAATGATTATCAAAAGAGGTTTTACCATATACAATGAAAAATAAGAAACAAAGAAGCTCTTTTATTTACCAAATCAATTATTTTCATCCCATAAAATAGGTAGATAAGGTAGCCTACAATTCACCTATAAAAACCTACCGTCCAATAATATTTTAACTAACCTATCTAAAAAGCAATGTTTAATAATGAATTAAAGATTTTCAAATGGTGGAGTTAAAAGATATATATACCATCAGCATTAAGGCCTCTTTTATGAGATATAATAAAGATAACAGATTCAAGTTTCTAAGATGATGATACTTAATAATAAGTTTGGATTACCAGTTAAAAGCTGAGGAATAAGTAGGCTTTAGTAATTCATCTCTACACTATTTAATTCATCTTTCGCAGATATTCACAATCTGATAATAAATGGATGATTATTAAAAGATGTTTTACTATATGCAATGAAAAGTAAAAGTAAGAGACGAAACTTCTGAGAAGGTCTTTCATTTATCAAATCATTTACTTTAACCGTATGAAATTAACTTTAAGCAATTCATCTACAAAATCCTACCATCCAATAATCCTCCAATTAAACTATCTAAAAAAGTAATGTTTAAATTTAAAAAAAAATATCGATAACGTTTTTAAACGGTTTTCTGTATAATATTTGAATAGTACTTCTAATTTTAAATAGTTGTTTTCTTATTTTATCAACTCTGTGCTTGGGAATATTTTCTATATTAGATGTTAAGAAATAATTAGATTTCAGTAATTTCTTTTTTCAATTAATAGTTATTGAAATGAGATTTTATTTGGATCTTCAGAAGAACATATTGAAGCTTTGATAATGTAATCGAATAGATCTATAGTTTTCTCTAATTTAAAATAAATGTAATTTTGTTTTGTTTAATCAGAAACAAGAAATAAATTTGAAATAAATCTTTTTAAACAGAAAAAAAAAATATTTACTTAAAAAAAAATTCAAATATGATAAATACATTGAAAAGTTGAAAAATACATAGGTCTCAAAAAATCCCGAAATGAAATATTATAAAATATATAAAGCCATTGCTTATATACTTTTATATCTTTAACATGATTTTACATGATAAAACAGAATTCTTCAATTTTTTTTTATCATGCAGAGGTGAAAATATTTTTTAAAAGTTAACATTTCTCAGAATTAAATGTATCAAATTTTATTTACATTTAAGTACATATGTTATAATTTTAATAGATATGTGATAGTAAAAGTAGGCCTGATGACCGAAAGACTAGCTCTCTGGTGGTCGGTGCATAGAAATTGGTAGAACGTATGAATGTTTGTAGTGGTTTAGAATTCACTTTAAACCATAGGTACTGGTCTAATATGACTGTAGTGCGTAGAGCTGAAGACTCTACCCCTTAAAAAGTAAAAATTTTCTGTCTCAAAATCTGCCAGGAAGCTGGCAACCTTGACCCATTACGGGGCTGTTGCTCCGATTAAGGAGAAGTGATTAACAAAATATGTGTATGAGCTTTATTTACTTATGAAAAAATACATGAAAAATTAATACAGAATCAATTTATAATATTTAATATTTGTTTTAACTGGCATTTAATATTAATGATGGTGCTTTTATTTTTTAATGCATCTATTTAAGTACATGTGTGATAATATTAATACATATGTGATAGTAAAAGTAGGCCTGATGGCCGAGAAACCAGCGCTCTGGTACTCGGTGCACAGAAATTGGCAGAACGAACCAATGAATGTTAGGACACTACCCAGAAAAATTAAAAATCTCTTGTCTCGAAATTTTCCAGTAGGTAGATGGGCTTGGCCCACCAGTGATGGAAAAGAAGTGATAGAAAAAAATATGTGTACGATTTTTATTTATGAAAAAATATATGAAAAATTAATAAAAAATCAATTTATATAAATTAATATATATTTTAACTGACATTAAATATTAATGATGGAACTTTTATTTTTAAATACATCATATAAGAAGTTTTTTTTTAACGCGAGATTCAATTTGGGTTCGCCTTTACTATGGAAATTAATTTTTTCCCTTTAATCAACTATTCATCGATTTCGAATAATCTTGCCTCGGAATATATTACAAGTTTCATAATCGCATTAATTTTAATTAAATTCCACATCTAAAGCGTCTCAAAATTTCCAGGCCGTCTAAGAGAGAAAGCATTTTTCTTTGCTCTTCAATATTTTTTAGCACAGGCTTTTTTTTTGCCACTGCCATAATATTCTTACCGAAATTAGTGCTTCCTCACGCCTCATAAAATTCTTCATTGTAACCGTAACCTTGTGTTAAACCCAGGAAGCAGAGAGTCGAATTCTCGATCGTAACTTTTCCCTTTACGAGCCAATATACTGGATCTTAATGAAAAGTGCATTTGGAACCAAACACTATGTCGCCAATGGCTCTGTTGGCGTCGTAAAGGGATTTTGTCTTTTCCCTTTATGCAGCAATGTTTTGAGGAAATTTCTCCATCTTGATAGAATCTTGGCGATAATTTTAGATATTTGGAGTGTTGATGACCTTTCTTCGGATTAGAAGTTTACTTCGTTTTGCTAACTAATAGCTATTAAAAAAGAACATTTAAGATAAAAGGCTTTCTATGGTTAAATTCACAAAAACTCTCTTTTATTATTCTTGAAAATAATCCAATTTAATTTTACAAAAAAATTTTAAGGCATTGCAAAGTTGTCCTTTATTTTTTTAATGATGATTATCATAATCATTTGTCATTATAATGACATATATGTAACAGATTCGAAGTTGTCCAGATATTCCTAGGGGAGCTTCTACATTGCCTCAACATTTTTCAAGCACTACTTTAAATGAATATCCTCAAGGATATCTACTAGTGGCTTCATGTATGTTTGTTAGTGGTTCGGAATCCCCTTTAAACTGTAGGTCCCGGTCTGTTTAGCCCTGGTGTACATAAGATGACCATAGACCAAACGAAACCAAACCAAAACTTTCAGTGATTTCACATTTTCCTTCTCAAATTTATTGGAGTCTTACAAACCTATATAAGGCCTTTAGTTCCTTACTAATGTAGACACGATAACTTCCGATTATGCTTTGAATATCAGGTTTATAACTGGGCTCCGCCAACGGCCGTACCATGCTGAATATACCGGTTCTCGTTAGATCACCGAAGTTATGCATCATTGGGCGCGGTCAGTACTTGGGTGGGTGACCACCTGGGAACACTGCGTGCCGTTGGCAAATTTGGGACCTGAATGGCCGAGTGTCTAGCGCTCGGTGCCACAGGTTTCGGGTTCGAATCCCGGCGGTGCCATGGATGTTTGTAGTGGTTCGGAATCCACTTTAAGCCGTAGGTCCCGGTCTCCCATGACTGTAAGAGCGTCACGGAGCAAAAGTCAGGCTTCTACCTACGGGTGCTCCATCACAACAGAAGCTGCTTCCTTCCCCTTCAATCATGAGTCCATATGGGCTCGTGGGCTTGGCCAGCCAAGTGGGATAAGAAAAACAACAACAAACAACATAACTGGGCTCCTATAGTTCGAAAATAAAAAGTGCTATGAACCAGGTCTCTCATGTCTTAAAACCGTTTGTTAACGTAAAGAAATTTGGATTAGCATGCTAACGTGTTGTCTTGATTCAATGTTTTTCATGGACATAAACTAAATTATTTCTCCAAATAAAACGTAATGTTTAACTGCCATATTTATTAAAACTTGCTAAGACATCATTGCACAACTGTAACAAAAACACACAAAACATCATTATGTAACAATTATTTACAAAATCATCTTTAAAAAAGCCGGTTCGCTCTTTTAACCCTTCGTACTACGTAGAACTCTTCACTCGTCTCTGCACACTTCCTTTTCTCTTTTTTCCTCTCCTCTTATCGGTTCCAAAGTCTAAGCTACAAAGTGAACAACTGTCTTTCAAGAATTACAAATTAGAATAATAATGATATTATTCTCTTGGGAACTGAAAGGCGGCCTGAGGGCCAATTAGCTAGCGCTCTGGCCTTTGGTACCGCAGAATACTGGTGGTGCCAATGCATGGATGTTTGTTAGTCGTTCGGAATCGACGTTAAACTGTAGATCCCAGTCTAATTAGCCCAAAGTGTACACAAATTGACTTTTGAGAGACAAACCAAACCAAACTAGGAAACTGAAATTATTATATAAACATTAAAGAATGAAACTCTTTCTAAGCAATAATTATACCATAAATATAATGATTTCCTAAATTTGAATTTTCAGGAAGTTTAAATGTTCCTTAAATATGCTATTAGTATATATTATAAAACGTAAATATTTTATTACAGACTTACTTGAATTAGTAGCCTAAGCCTTTTAAAGGAATGACATAAATTAGTTTTACAATATTCAAATCATTAATGACTAAATACTGCTTGGGTAAGCCAAATCCTTTACAGTAAGCCTGCACCACTGCGGTGATCCGTTCAGCGAGCTAATATCTTCAATCCTCTTATTGATAATTAAATTCCACGGCTTAAGAGTTGACAAACTGTCATGGTAAGTTCTCATGCAGCATGTATTTTCGGACTGCATTATTCAAGTAAATTTTATTAATGTATTTTATGTATTAAATAAATACCGAACTCGTATTATTTACGTCATCGAAAACTTAATTTGATTCATAAAATTATTTCAATTCTTCGAATAGAGAAAATCTAGTCTGCAATAGAATATTATCTCTAGATTCTAGCAAAATAATGAATGAAATATTTTATTTATAAAAATTACAGAATCAGATTTCAAACCTCAGCTTTCAAGATTTTTTTTATATCTGTTTTGCATCGTTATTGCAAGTATAAAAATGATTTTTTTTAACATAACTCAAATAATCGTTAATTAATTTTTATTAATTTGGCATATTTCCCATAAGAGACTGTAGGTCTCGGTTTGTTTAGTCCTCGTGTGCCCAAAATGACCATCGAGCGAAACCCAAACCAATCCCCATAACAAAAATTCAACAGTATTTTTTATTAATAAGTATTTGTAAGTATAGCAAAAACAATTTGTACAAAAAAATAATGAAATTTTAATTAAATAATTTGTTTTGAACTTTTATTAATATAATGTTCATATCAAATGTTCAAATGTATGATGTTCATTTCAAATCTTCAATAGAATATTAACTTTCGTTCCTAACAAAATGATGAATGAAATATTTTATTTTGATAAAAATAACGTTTTTCCTGATGACGTCAAAACACTTCAAGGTTATTTTTATATTTGTAAAAATTATTATAATGTTTTGCAAAAACTTTAATTTATATGAATATATTATTTATCATTGGCATCGGTATTGCACGTATGAAATGAAATTTTTATTATAAATCCAGTTATTGTTAATTAATTTTTATTTAATTGGCATATTCCACATAAGAAAATTTCTAAAGTGTTTTTATTAATAAGATTTTGGTAGTATAACGAAAAAAATATTGTGCAAAAGAATAAAAAATTATTTAATTAAAATTTCATTAAAAATTTTAATAGTATGATGTTCTTATCAAATGTTCAATATGTATATTGTTCATATCTAATTTGCAATAGAATACTAACTTTCGTTTGTAACAAAATAATGAATGAAATATTTTATTTTGATAAAAATGACGTTTCTCCTGATGACGTCGAAACACTTCAAGGTTATTTTTATATTTGTAAAAATTATTATAATGTTTTGCAAAAACTTTAATTTATATGAATATATTATTTATCATTGGCATCGGTATTGCACGTATGAAATGAAATTTTTATTATAAATCCAGTCATTGTTAATTAATTTTTATTTCATTGGCATATTCCACATAAGAAAAATTCTAAAGTGATTTTATTAATAAGATTTTGGTAGTATAACGAAAAAAATATTGTGCAAAAGAATAAAAAATTATTTAATTAAAATTTCATTAAAAATTTTAATAGTATGATGTTCTTATCAAATGTTCAAAATGTATATTGTTCATATCTAATTTGCAATAGAATACTAACTTTCGTTTCTAAAAAAATTATGAATGAAATATTTTCTTTTGATAAAAATGGCATATTTCAAGATTTTTTTTTATATTTGTAGCAAATATAAAGTTTTGCAAAAAACTGAAATTTTTTTCAAGCTATTATTTGTTATTAGCATCGTTATTACAAGTATGAAATTAAATTTTTTAATAAAACTCAAATCATTGTTTACTAACTTTTATCAAATTGGCATATTCCACTCAACAAAAATTCTGAAGTGTTTTTTTAATAACTTTTGATAATATAGTAGGAAAATATTTGTGCCAAAAATTAATGAAATTTTAATTCAATAATTTGTTTTGAAATTTTAATAGTATGATTTTCATATCAAATGTTTCTATGAATGAAGAAATTAAAGAATGTTTTATAAATTTGATATTGTTTTATAAAAATCCATCGAATAAATGTTGATGTGGAATATTCATTAGAACTTTCAGCGTTTCTCATTAGCTATGAAGCTTATTGATCACTTTATCAGTTTAGTGAACTAATTTTGATCTCTGAGGCCATCACAATTAGAACAAATACCCTAGAGCTCCGAGGAGCTCATTTCTTAATTTTTTCCTGAAATCTAATATAGAATATTTACTGATTTCTCTATCAAGAATATTCTGTGGTTTCAGACACGTTGTTCTTTGAAAATTCTTCCACTACACCAGAAACTTACTAGTTAAGTAAGTTTAAACTAGTTTCTAACTAGTTTAACTAGTTTCTTTTCGATTGTATTCAAGGCTTATTCTGTCCTAAAATAAAATAAAATTTTACTTTTGGAAATAAAAATATATGTTTCATGGATTTTTTAATTTTAAATATATTGAGTATCTATCTAATATTAAATTAATTTTTTTTATTTACATACTTAAAATAATTTATGTTTACTAGCAGATACGACATGACAGCATGCAGGTTAAATTAAAATAATAATAAAAATAAGTTTTTAAACACATTATGTTGAGAAAACATTTCAAAATTACAAAATTCAAATTTAGAAAGGTTTTCAAAACAAAACAAAAAAAAGTAGGAGTTAAGTTTACAATAGATAGGAAAAATAGGTTTAAAATAGATCTTAAAACATCTCATAACAAATGTAATCTAAAACTTGAAAGAAATGTATAGAGAAAAACATTTTTTTTTTTGTTAAATGTTATCGTACAAAAATAAGTAAAATGATTAAATCAGAAATACGAAAAGATCATATGACGCGAATATATTTTGAACATTTAATAATTAAATACGTAGAATAGAGCAAAATATAAAAATAGATTAACAAATAAAAATAATAAAGCAAACTAATATATTATATTACTAAATAAAAACTACGAACGTCATAAGAAACGTCATAAGAACCCCATAAGAAAGAACTATATACTTCATAAGATCAAATATCAGTAAGAATATCTGAAATAAAAAAAATAAATGAATGAATAAATAAATGAATAACATGCTAATGTTTATATAAATAAATGTATAAAAATAGATAGATTTGTTATTATAGTTAAAAATTGTTTTTTTTTTTTTAAAATAAAAGTTATCAGAAAACGAATTATATAGGACATTGTAATTATTATTGAAATAGATATTTATTATTATCTAATTTCAAATCACGAACTATTTTTATGAATTCTTTCATTTTAATCCAATTTAAATTGAAAATTGAAAATTATCCATTGTTAACCATTTATTCAATTTCTTTCTAAAAGTTATTACAAAGTTTTATTTAAAACTTACTACTAAACCTCAATGATGAAAAAATTCTTCATTGACATCAATTAGGAAAAATAAACAATGCAAAAAAAAAGGAAACTTTGATGTTTCTTTTTCTCCTATTTATATTTTAAACACTCTTTTTCAATAGAGCTACTTTAAATCAATTCTCATAAGTTAAATCGGTGAGTTAATAAGTTAACTCCCTCTGAATCCTCCAGCTCCGAATACGAAAGCACATAGAGAACGTGGGCTAATTATGTCCCCCGAAGACGAAGTAAACAGGATCAAGTATGCCATCTCATATTTAATTATACCAATAATCTTATTCTACCTAATATACCAGCTAATATGTAATTATACCAATACTATCCTGATTATACATGATATACCTGCTAATATCTAATTATACCTAGTATACCAAATGTTGTTGTCGTTATCGTGTTCGTGGATTTAAAACATTATTATCAGAGTTAGATCAAGTCAAAAATCTTCACGATAGCGGCCGCTAGCAATGGCGCCACTTCACTATACAGAACTTCTCTTAAGTTGGCCTCGATTGGCGCCATACCCAATTGTAAAACATGAGAGTGAGTGCCGGGCACTCTAGAATGCTCTTAGGAGTTAGGAAAAGTTGGGGCAATTTCTACTAGGGATGTAGTATGCCAAATAATATCTAATTATATAAAAAATATCCTAATTATACCTAATACACCAGCTAATATCTAATTAGATATAATTAGATGTAACAATAATATCCTAATTATACCTGATATACCAGCTAATATTTAATTATACCTAGTATACCAGATAATATCTAATTATACCAATAATATCCTAATTATACCTGATATACCAGCTAATATTTAATTATACCTAGTATACCAGATAATATCTAATTATAACAATAATATCCTAATTATACCAAATATCCCACATATCTACTTATTAGCTGAATATAATGTTTTATAAACTATATCTAAAACCATTTCTTTTCACCACCATCGTTTTTGGCCCATCAAATTAAGAAGCCCTTTCCAAACTACACTACACAAAAGAAAAAGAAAAACCCCACAAAGTAGCTGGGATATGTGTCACCCCAAAGGGAGACATAAAGCCCCTGCGGAAAAAAATCCATGGGGCTCAGAGCAAATAGGGAGCGTGGGCTGATTATGCCCCCCGAAGAAGAAGTAAAAAGGACCTTTGTCATTGGCAGCAAACACCAAGACACAGAGGCGCTGTTGACAATTCCTTCGATGTTGTCTCTGCAGAACGTTCCTGTTTGAGGACGCCGGCCCCAGTTGTTGACACGCGGAACAGCACTGCAACTGTAACGAGATATGTGTGCATAGAAGAAAGGAATTCCACCTCTGAAAGTATGGACATTGTTTGATTTTGTCTCGTTTTTTGTTCTGTCTCTCTCTCTAGAAATACTTGAGGTATATCGTTCCTTTTTTCTGCTTTTTTGCTTATCTGTTTCAGGTTGAAGTCTGATATACTTTTCTTTATGGACTTTTTCTTTTTGTGTGTGTGTGCCACTCTTTTATTTTGTTAGAACTAATAGAAGTGATATTGTAATATCGTTGCCCGCTCCCAAATTGGTCAAATTTGAGAGAGAGATGTAATTTCTTGCTCTAGGTTTTTTCTTGTTGTTGTGCAAGGAGGTTGTTTTGCTCCGGCTTGTTAGAGTGCGTTTTGGGAGGAGAAGGCACTAGTAGCCAATGAAGCATTATGTGCTCAATGTGCCCGGCGAGGAAGAAACTAATCCGGATATGGAATGAAAAATGATTGAAGTCGAAAGTAAATTGTGGAGGATAAAAACATGAGAAATTGGAATGCTTATCTTAATTTAGAGAGGGCATATATATGAATCAATTTTCTCATATATATCAAGATACGAGTTTAAATCTTACAATGCAATCTTAAAAAATAAATACTATCCTATATTTAGTAAATAATTTAATTATTCTTCTATTTGTTAATTTTACATAATATTCCAGCTAATATCTAATTATACATACCCTAATTATAGCTAATATCCCAGCTAGAATCTAATTATACCAATAACATCCTAATTATACCTAACATACCCTCTATTATTTAATTATACCAATAATATCCTAATAATACCTAACATTAATTATACCAATAATATCCTTATTATACCTAATATACCATATAATATTTGATTATACCAATAATATCCTACTATCCCAATTATTACGTATTAGCTCCATGTCCTATCTTTTATAAACCAAACTAAAACCATTTCTTTTCCCCACCATCATGTTTGGGCAAATCAAATTAAGAAACCATTTTCAAACGGCACCACACAAAAGCGAAAAGATATGTGTGGGTATGTGTCACCCCAAAGGGAGACATAAGGCCCGTGGAAAAAACTCCATCTGATTCCTCCAGCTCCGAATCCCAAAGCAAATAGAGAGCGCTGGCTGATTATGTCCCCCGAAGAAGAAGTAAAGAGGAACCACTGTCATTGGCAGCAAACACCAAGACACAAGAAGCACTGTTGACAATTCCTTCGATGTTGTCTCTCCAGAACGTTCCCGTTTGAGGACGCCAGCCCCAGTTGTTGACACCCGGAATAGCATTGCAACTGTAACGAGATATGTGTGCACAGAAGAAAGGAATCCCACCAGGGAAAGTATGGACATTGTTTGATTATGTCATGTTTTTTTCTGTCTCTCTCTCTCTCTCTCTCTCTCTCTAGAAGAAGTACTTGAGGTGTATCGTTCGTTGTTTCTGCTTTTTTGCTTATCTGTTTCAGGTTGAGGTCTGCTATACTTCTCTGTATGGACTTTTTCTTTTTGTGTGTTCCACTCTTTATTTCGTTAGGACTAAAAAAGAGTCAGTGATATCGTTGCCCGCTCCCAAATTGGTCAAATTTGAGAGAAAGATGGATTTTCATGCACTTAGGGGTTTCTTCCTGTTGTGTAAGGAGGTTGTTTTTGACCGGCTTGTTAGAGCGCGTTTCGGGAAGAGAAGGTTTCAAGTAGGCAATGAAGCATTATGTCTTCAAAGTGCCCGGCGAAGAAGAAACTAATCCGAATATGGAATGGAAAATGATCGAAGTTGAAAGTAAGGTTTGAAAGAAGCAGCAAGTTTGAAGGGGAAAAACATGACAAATCGGAATGCTTAAGTAGCTTAATGTTGAAAGGGAATGTGTACAAATCAATTTTCTGATACATCAAGATACGAGTTTTGAAATTCTTGTAAAGCGGACCTTTTTAAAATATTTTCTAAAGTTTATGAAAAATTAAATACTCACACATATTTAACAAATATTTATGGGTTTTTTTTTCTATGTGTTATTTTTTTATTACTTTAATATATAAATTTGTCATCAATTAAATTATGAGTTAAATTAATCAATACAAAATATTTGTAAAATTATTGTAATGCTGTTTTTAAAAGGAATAATAAATTATATTTTTTAATATTAAATTAGAGGCCTGATGACCGAGTGACAAGCTCTTTGGCATTCAGTGTCATTCAGTGAAAATATATTAGCGATATGCAATTTTCTACAATATATATGTTTGTTGTTGTTGTTGTTTCTTATCCCACTTGGCTGGCCAAGCCCGCGAGCCCATACGTACTCATGATTGAAGGGGAAGGAAGCAGCTTCTGTTGTGATGGAGCACCCGTAGGTAGAAGCCTGACTTTTGCTCCGTGACGCTCTTACAGTCATAGGAGACTGGGACCTACGGCTTAAAGTGGATTCCGAACCACTACAAACATCCATGGCACCGCCGGAATTCGAACCCGAAACCTGTGGCGCCAGAGCGCTAGACACTAGGCCATTCAGGTAACAAATTTGCCAATGGCACGCGGTGTTCCCAGGTGGTCACCCACCCAAGTACTGACCGCGCCCAATGATGCTTGACTATATATGCTTGACTATGACAATATATGCCTATGCTTGACTATGACAATATATATATATATATATATATATAGTTTCCATGTTCCAATATGTGTGCATACTAATTTTCATAGATATCGTTTGAACGGTATATAAGACGAAACGCTGCAGCACCATCTGGTGGAAAGTAACAATAGAATGGATAAAGCAAACATATTGTCCATACTCGAATACATATTATTACCAATTTTCATAGCGATTGATTAGAAGTTAATATACTGCAACACTATCTGGAAGCGACTTATAACAAAGAGGATAAAAAACAAAGGCATAAAAACATTATCCATGTTTTGGGTAGTATACACAAAAAATTCCATCAAAATCGGTCAAGCCGTTCAGTAGGAGTTCGGTGACAAACACACGTACAAAAGAACCCCATTCCAGCGCCACCTACCGGGTCTAATTGTGAATCTAAACCATCCAGAGACCCACTCAAACACAGACAAAAAATTCAACAAAATCGGCCAAGCCGTTCAGTAGGAGTTCGGTGACATACACACGTACAAAAACCCGATTGCAGCGCCACCTACCAGGTCTAATTGTGAATCAAAAATATCCAGAGACCCACTCAAACGCAGACAAAAAATTCAACAAAATCGGCCAAGCCGTTGAGGAGGAGTTGAATGACAAGCACATGTACAGAAGTATTATACATATAAAGATATATCGATTGCAACTCCAACTACCGGGGCCACTTTTGAATCTAAACCATCGAGGGACCCATTCAAAACGCACCAAAAATTTCATCAAAATCGGTCCAGCCGTTTTGGAGGATTTCAAACACATGCACAAAATAACAATAATAATGCAACCATATTAAGCAAAACCAAAAAAAAAAACAATACAAACCAAAATAACAATACAACCATAAAACAAAAAAATTAAATATACTAACACGAAAAATGTAAAATGTTAAATATTACTCCACATCATAAAACTTTGAATGAATTTTAACTATTACACAACAATACGTCAAGTTATTATTTCTTTCAGAGAGAAAATATTTAACTATTAACATGACACATACGTGCATAATAATATATCTGCCGTGAAATATTATTAGAGAGAAAAAAAAACACATTTTATTAAACAGAAATATAAAACCCGAAACACAAGCATCACTATTTCCTTTTGTGTAAGCTGAATATTAGTGTGAAATACAGATTGCAAAGCAACTTGCTTAAGTTATTCGAGAATGCTGTTTAATAATTTACTTTTGGATGCAACATTTATGCTTTAAGTTATTTATTAATGTATTTAAATTGCATTGTTCGGCTTGTAATAATGTAGGGAGCCTTCTGGGATTATATTACTGCTCGTAACAATCGTCTTTGACCGAATGCTTTGTTCAAATAATTAAACTTTTATGAATTTTGCATGAATAGAAAATATTGATAGAGGAGTCACGTTTTGTATAAAAGCTATGCATTAATAAACAAGCCCATGCTTAGGCTCTATACAGTAATGCGTATATAAATTAGAAATGCATTTTAATATGCTGTATACTAGTTTCAAATTTACACATAGAATAGTGAAGAAGCCAAATTTTAATGAAATCTGTTGCGTACTTCAAATAACTAATTAATATAATTTAATATGATTTTAAGCCCTATGGAACACGACTCGTTGTCCTTTGTTTTCAGAAACGAGGAGACTAAATGGCGATTTTAACAACAGTTTATAAAACGTCTCGCATTGTTATTGTGACTCTCTCCCTTAGGACAAGCAAATGGGACGCTTTTAACCCTAGAAGTCCTCCACTCCATTAGTGGGTTGATCGGTAGTATAAATGTAATAAGAGGCTTACTGATATTGATTGAAAAAAGGCTGTGAAAATATTATATAAGTGATTACATAAGCAACTAGAATGCTTAACTCAAGTTCGAAACCCTCTGATGGCTTCCATTGCGGTCTGTTTTCAGAAACGAGGAGACTCAATCGCGATTGTGACAATGTCCCGGGTTTATAAAGCGTCTCGCATCGATATAAGAGACCTTCGTTTTTCCTCTATATGACAAGCAAATGGGATAGCTAACCTTAGAAGTCCTTCATTCCATTGGTGCTTAAATCGGTGGTATAAGCATATAACATGAGTAAGTTGAATAAGAGGCTCACCGTTGCTCAATAAAAAAAACTGCTGTGGAAATGTGATATAAGTGATAACGTAAGCAACTAGTGTGCTTATCTCAAATTCAAAATCCTTTGGCGTATCCTTTAAGATAAACGAGGAGACTCAGAAATGAGAAGACTCAATGACGATTGTGGCAACGTCTCAAGTTTATAAAGCATAGCAGGTGAGCTGAAAGGCTCGTAGGATGACACATAGATGGAGCTACTAGTATTAAATCCATATGATTTTTAGTTAGTCCTAACCTTCAAAAGACACGTGTATAAATGTGACAGCTGTTGCACTATTAGTAGCATTTTTAGCGTTCATCAAGTGCAGTCCACTCGGATGACTGTCGATTGGACTCCGGTGTGAAATGATGAAACCATGTTTCATCCATTGTCACATGTCGACGCAAAAAATCGGGTTTATTACGATTAAACATTACATTTCACACCGGAGTCCAATCGAAAGTCAGCCGAGTGGACTGCACGTGATGAACACTAAAAATGCTATAAGTCACATACTAATTGTGCAACAACTGTCAAATTTATACACGTGTCTTTTGAAGGCTAGAGCTAACTAAAAGCATATGGATTTAATACAAGTAGCGCCATCTATGTGTCAGCCTACGAACATTTCAGCCCACCTGTTATCTCATCAATATTGATGTGGGAGACTTTCGGGTTTTCTCCCATAGGACAAGCAAATAGACAGCTACCCCTAGAAATCCTCCACTCCATTGGTGCTTAAATCGGTGGTATATGCGTATATCATGTGTAAGTGGAATGAGAGGCTCACCGATGTTGAATGAAAACGCTGTTGAGGAAATATTAATTTTTTAAAGTGGATATAATAAATTAAATAAATATGATTTATTAAAACGTTAAAATTATATTTCATAAAACAACATTAGACTTTAACTATAGAAGGATTCAAATATATGTTTAACTGATTGTTGTATATTATGTCCTTTATTTTTTTAATATTAGACCAGGGGTCTCCAAACTATGGCCCGCGGGCCAAATCCGGCCCGCCAGTGTCATCAATCCGGCCCGCGACAGCGAATAGCTTATTGTTGCCGTAATAATTTGGATAAAAAAACACAGAATGATAATAACTCGGTTTTACTGATTTGCTAGGTAAAGCTTAATGACAAACATAATACGCAGAAAATTTAACTTAATCATAATAACTAACAAATAATTGAAATAAATTCCACTAACATTATAAACTAGTGAACATCCCGGGGTTACCCTCGGTAGTTATGTTGTGGTAAAGAGTATCGCATATGTATGTATATCGATGGTTGGAATGTATATATATTGAATCAAACATATGATTTTTATCCTGAAAATCCCTCAGGAAAGGAAAAGCTAAATTAACGCGAATGAAACCGCAAGGTATCCACTTGTAAAAAAATACTAATGAGATTTATATAATTATATAGATAATGGCAGAAAAATTAAAACGGCTTTGGCCCTTGGTACTTACTGGAGTAAACAGTATAGCCCTAAGGCTGGAAAGTTTGGATATCCCTGTTTTCGACAATTTTTAATTTAGGATTCATTGAAAACATATGCCAATTAATAACAAATTAATTTAATTTGATTTTAAACATTGTGGGACCCGACTCATCAGCTAGTAGTAACGTAAGCAACTCGAGGAATTATCTCAAATTCCAAATTCAAATTCAAGATTCCATTGCACCCATTGTTTTCAGAAACAAAGACACTAAATTGCTATTGTGACAACATCTCGGGCTTATAAAGCGTCTTGCATAGGGATTGAAGCTACCGGATGTGAGAATTTCGGATTTCCCCCATAGTACAAGCGAATGGGGTAGCTACCCAAGCAACTCCTCCACTCCGTCGGTGGGTTGATTGGTGGTATAAACGAATCTCTTATGAGGGCGAAAAACTGCTCTGGGGGGAGGAGGGGTTCTTTTCTTTCTTTTGTGGTGTCGTTTGCAAAGGGCTTCTTATGATGGTGGTAAAAAGAAATGGTTTTAGTTATAGTTTGTAAAAAATATGATATTCAGCTACTATGTAACAATTGGAATGCTAGGTATAATTAAGTCATTAGGATATTATTGTATAATTGGATATTAGCTGGGATGTTAAGTATAGTTAGGGTACTATTGGTATAGTTAGATATTAGCTGGTATGTTTGGTATAATTAGATATTCGTTGGAATATTAGGTATAATTAGGATATTATTAATTTATTATTCATTTTAAAAATAGAGTTACAATACATTTAAAAATGCTCTGTAGAGATTGACAATTTTAACAATTTTATATATTAAATCAATGCAAGAAAAAACAAAAAGAAATGATATAAATAATGATTATATGTGAATGTTTATTTTTTTTAATAAACATCAAAAAAATTTTAAAGACCTACATTATAAGAATTTTAAACACGTATCTTGATACATCACAAAATTGATTTATATACATTCCCTTTCTACTTTAATATACTTAAGCATTCCAATTTCTCATGATTTTCAACTTCAAACTTACTACTTCTTTCAAACCTTACTCTCAACTTCGATCATTTTCCATTCCATATCCAGATCAGTTTCTTCTTCGCCGAGCACTTTGAAGACATGATGCTTCATTGCCTACTCGCGCATTCTCTTCCCGAAACGCACTCTAACAAGCCGGAGCAAAACAACCTCCTTAAACAACAACAAGAAACACCCGAGGGCAAGAAAATCCATCTCCCTTTCAAATTTGACCAATTTGGGAGCGGCAAGCGATTCTTTTAGTTCTAACGAAATAAAGAGTGGCACACAGAGAAAAGAAAAAAGTAAAGTCCATAAAGAGAAGTATAGCAGACCTCAACCTGAAACAGATAAGCAAAAAAAGCAGAAAAAACGAAAGATATACCTCAAGTACTTCTAGGGAGAGAGAGTATAAAAAAAAACGTGACAAAATCAAACAATGTCCATACTTTCCCTGGTGGAATTCCTTTCTTTTTGTGCACACATATCTCGTTACAGTTGCAGTGCTGCTTCGGGTGTCAACAACTGGGGCTGGCGTCTTCAAACAGGGACGTTCTGGAGAGACAACATCCAAGGAATTGTCAACAGTGCTTCTTGTGTCTCGGTGTTTGCTGCCAATGACAAAGGTCCCTCTTTACTTCTTCTTCGGGGGACATAATCAGCCCGCGCTCTCTATTTGCTTTCGGATTCGGAACTGGAAGAATCACATGGAGTTTTTTCCACGGGCTTCATGTCTCCTTTCGGGGTGGCACATATCCCAGCTGCTTTGGGGGCCCCTTTTTTTTCTTTTTGTGTTGTGTCATTTGGAAAGGGCGTCTTAATATCATGTGACCAAAAACGATGGTGTTGAAAAGAAATGGTTTTAGATATAGTTTGTAAATGGTATGATATTCATCTAATACGTAATAATTGAGATATTAGTTATAATTAGGATATTATTGGTATAATTAAGTATAATTAAGATATTATTGCTATAATTAGATATTAGCTGGGATATTAGGCATATTTAGAATATGTATAGTTAGATATTAGCTGGGATATTAAAATAATTAGGATATATATAATTAGATATTAGCTGGGATATTAGAAATAATTAGAATATGTATGATTAGATATAAGCTGGGATATTAGAAATATTTAGGATGTTTATAATTAGATATTAAATGGATATTAGGTATAATTAGTATATGTATTATATGATACTAGCTAGTATACTATAGAAAATTTAAAAAAAAATAACAAATAGGAAAAAAAGTAAAATATTTAAAAAATATATGCGAGTATTTATATTTTAATAAACTTCAGAGAAAGTTTAAAGATTTACATTGTAAGAATTTAAGCTCGTATCTTGATATATTTGAAAATTGATTTGTATGCATTCCCATTCTACATTAAGATACTTAAGCATTCCAAATTCTCATGTTTCTCCCCTACAAATTTGCTACTTCTTTCAAAACCTTACTTTCAACTTCGATCATTTTCCATTCCATATCCGGATTAGTTTCTTCTTCGCCTGGCACTTTGAAGACATAATGCTTCATTACCTACTCGCACCTTCTCGTCCCGAAATGCACTCTAAGAAGCCGTAGCAAAACAACCTCCTTACACAACAACAAGAAAAACCGGAGAGCAAGAAAATCCATCTCTCACACTCGAATTTGTCCAATTTGGAAGCGGGCAAAAATATTACAATATCACTCTTTTAGTTCTAACGAAATAAAGAGTGGCACACACAAAAAAGAAAAAAGGAATGTCCATAAAGAAAAGTATATCAGACTTCAACCTGAAGCAGATAAGCAGAAAAAAAGAACGATATACCTCAAGTACTTCAAGAGAGAGAGAGACTGAAAAAAACGTGACAAAATCAAACAATGTCCATACTTTCCTTGGTGGAATTCCTTTCTTCTGTGCACACATTTCTCGTAACAGTTGCAGTGCTGTTCCGGGTGTCAACAACTGGGGCTGGCGTCCACAAACAGGAACGTTCTGGGGAGACAACATCCAAGGAATTGTCAACAGTGCTTCTTGTGTCTCGGTGTTTGCTGCCAATGACAAAGGTCCCTCTTTACTTCTTCTTCGGGGGACATAATCAGCCAGCGCTCTCTATTTGCCTTCGGATTTGGAGCTGGAGGAATCAGGTGGGGTTTTTTCCTCCGGGGCTTTATGTCTCCCTCTGGGGGGACACATATCCCATCTGCTTTGGGGGGTTTCCTTTTTTTTCTTTTGTGGTGTCGTTCGGAAAGGGCTTCTTAATTTGATGGGGCCTTGGTGATGAAAAAGAAATGGTTTTAGTTATGGTTTATAAAAGATATGATATTGAGCAAATACGTAATAATTGAGATATTTTGTATAGGATATTAGGATATTATTGCTATAATTAGATATTAGCTGGGATGTTAGGTATAATTAGGATATTATTGGTATAATAAGATATTAGTTGAGATATTAAGGATTAATTATGATATTATTGGTATAATTAGATATTAGCTGGGATATTAAGTAAAATCTTCCAGAGAGAGAGAGACAGAAAAAACGTGACACATATCCCAGCAGCTTTGTGGGATTTCTTTTTTCTTTCTTTTGTGGTGTCGTTTGGAAAGGGCTGTTAATTTGATCGGGCCAGAAATGACGACAGTGAAAAAAATTGGCTTTGGTTATAGTTTATAAAAGATACGATATTGAGCTAATACGTAATAATTGGGATATTAGGTATAATTAGGAAGTTAGGATATTAATGATATAAATAGATATTAGCTGGGCTATTTGGTATAATTAGGATATTATGATATTATTGGTATAATCAGAATATTAGGTTATTATTGGTATAATTAGGATATTAGGATATTATTGGTATAATTAGAATATTAGGTTATTATTGGTATAATTAGGATATTAGGATATTATTGGTATAATTATTTATTAGCTGGTATGTTAGGTATAATTCGGATCATATTGGTATAATTATATATTATCTGGTATGTTAGGTATAATTAGGATATTATTGATATAATTAGATATTAACTGGGATATTATGTATAATTAGGATATTATTAATTTATAATTCTTTTTAAAAATAGCGTTACAATGATTTAAAAAATGTTCTGAAGAGATTGTTGATTTTAACAACTGTATATATTAAAGTAATACAGGAAAAAAAACAAATAGGAAAGACATAAATATTTCTTAATAGATGTGATTGTTTATTTTTGAATAAACTTTAAAAAAAGTTTAAAGAATTGCATTGTAAGAATTTTGAATCTTAATATATCCGAAAATAGATTTGTATACATTCCCTTTCTACATTAAGATACTTAAGTATTCCGATATCTCATGTTTTTATCCTTCAAACTTGCTGCTTCTTTCAAACCTTAAGTTTAACTTTGATCATTTTCCATTCCATATCCGGATTAGTTTCTTCTTCGCCTGGCACTTTGAAGACATAATGCTTCATTACCTACTTGCGCCTTCTCTTCCCGAAAAGCACTCTAACAAGGAAGCAAACAAGCCAAACAACCTCCTTGCACAACAACAAGAAAAACCTGAGAGCAAGAAAATCCATCTCCCTCTCAAATTTGACCAATTTGGGAGCGCGGAAACGATATCACAATATCACTCTTTTAGTTCTAACGAAATAAAGAGTGGCACACACAAAAAAGAAACAGAAATGATCCATAAAGAAAAGTATATCAGACCTCAACCTGAAACAGATAAGCAAAAAGGCAGAAAAACGAACGATACACCTCAAGTACTTCTAGAGAAGAGAAAACGTGACAAAATCAAACAATGGCCATACTTTCCCTGGTGGAATTCCTTTCTTTTGTGCACACATATCTCGTTACAGTTGCAGTGCTGTTCCGGGTGTCAAGAACTGGAGCTGGCGTCCTCAAATAGCAACGTTCTGGAGGGACAACATTTGAAGAAATTGTCAACAGTGCTTCTTGTGTCTTGGTGTTTGCTGCCAATGACAAAGGTCCTTTTTACTTCTTTTTTCGGGGGACATAATCAGCCCACCCTTTCGATTTGCTTTGGGATTCGGAGCCGGAGGAATCAGGTGAAGTTTTTTCCACGGGCTTTGTGTCTTCCTCTGGGGTGACACAGATCCCAGCTGCTTTATGGTTTTTTTTTTCTTTTTTAGTGCTGTTTGGAAAGGGCTTCTTAATTTGATGGGCCTAGAATGATGGTGGTGAAAAGATATGGTTTTAATTATTATTTATAAAAGATATGTTATTGAGCTAATATGTATATATGTGGGATAATAGGTATAATCAGGACACTAGGATATTATTGTATAATTAGATATTAGCTGGGATGTTAGGTATAATTATGACATTATTGGTATAATTAGATATTAGCTGGGATGTTAAGTATAATTAAGATATTATTGGTATAATTAGATATTAGCTGTTATGTTAGGTATAATTAGGATATTATTGGTATGATTAGATAATAGCTGGTATGTTAGATGTAATTAGGATATTATTAATTTATTATTCATTTTTAAAATAGCGTTACAACCATTTTTAAATGTTCTGTAAAGATTGAGGCTTTTAACAATTTTACATATTAAAGTGATACAAGAAAAAAACGAATAAAAAATATATAAATATTTATTATTAAATATATGTACGCGTTTATTTTTTAATAAACTTTTGAAAAAGTTTAAAAATTTGCATTGTAAGAATTTTATGTGTTCTTCATATATTAGAAAATTGATTTTTATACATTCCCTTGCTACATTAAGGCATTTAAGCATTCCAATTTCACATGTTTTTCCTCTTCAAACTTGCTACGTCTTTCAAACCTCACTTTTAACTTCGATCATTTTCCATTCCATATCCGGATCAGTTTCTTCTTCGCCGCACACTTTGAAGACATAATGCTTCGTTGCCTACTCGCGCCTTCTCTTCCCAAAACGCACTCTAACAAGTCCGGAGCAAAACAACCTCCTTACACTACAGCAAGAAAAACCGGATCGCAAGGACCGGAAAATCCATATCTCTCTCAAATTTGACCAATTTGGGAGCGGGCAACGATTGTATCACAATATCACTCTTTCAGTTCTAACTAAATAAAGAAAAGCACACACAAAAAAAGAAGAAAAAAAGTCCATAAAGAAAAATATATCAGACCTCAACCCGAAACAAATAAGCAAAAAAGCAGAAAAAACAAAAGATATACCTCAAGTACTTCTTGAGACAGAGACAGAAAAAAAAGTGAAGAAATCCAACAATGTCCATACTTTCCCTGGTGGAATTCCTTTTTTTTGTGCACACGTATCTCGTTACAGTTGCAGTGCTGTTCCGGGTGTCAACAACTGGGGCTGGCGTCCTCAAACAGGAACATTCTGGAGAGACAACATTCGAAGGAATTGTCAACAGTGCTTCTTGTGTCTTGGTGTTTGCTGCCAATGACAAAGATCCCTTTTTACTTCTTCTGGGGACATAATCAGCCCACGCTCTCTATTTGGTTTGGGATTCGGAGCTGGAGGAATCGGGTGGAGTTTTTTCCAAGGGGGCTTTATGTCCCCCTTCTGGGGTGACGCATATCCCAGCTGCTTTGTGGGGTTTCTTTTTTTTTCTTTTGTGGTGTCGTTTAGAAAAAGCTTCTTAATTTGATAGGTCCAAACATGATGGTGAAGAAAAGAAATGATTTTAGTTATAGTTTGTAAAATATATGATATACGTAATATATGATATACGTATATGATATACGTAATTGGGATGTATAATTAGTATATTATTGGTTTAATTAGGTACAATTATGATAATATTGATATAATTAGATATTAGCTGGGATATTAGGTATAATTAGGATATGTATAATTAGATATTATATTTGATTTTATCTATAATTAGATATTAGCTGGTATATTATGTAAAATCAACAAAAAATTAACAAATAGAAAAAAAATTAAAATATTTATTAAATATATGCGAGTATTTATTTTTTAAGAAATTTCTGAAAAAATGTAAAGATTTTCATTGGAAGAATTTTGTATTTTGATTTGTATACAGTCCCTTTCTACATTAAGATGCTTAACCATTCCACTTGGTCAAGTTTTCCCCCTTGAAACTTGCTTCTTCTTTCAAACCTCACTTTCAATTTCGATCATTTTCCATTTCCTTATCCGGGTTAGTTTCTTCTTCCCCGGGCACTTTGAAGACATAATGCTTCATTGCTTACCTGCGCATTCTCTTCCCGAAACGCACTCTAACAAGCCGGAGCGAAACAGCTCCTTACACAACAACAAGTAAAACCCGAGAGCAAGAAAATCCATCTCTCTCTCAAATTTGATCAATCTGGGAGCAACACAATATCACTCTTTTAGTTCTAACGAAATAAACAGTAGAACATAAAAAAAAAAAAAAATCCATAAAGTAAAGTATATCAGACCTCAACCTGAAACAGATAAGCAAAAAAAAAAACAGAAAAAACGAACGATATACCTCAAGTACTTCTAGATATATATATAGAGAGAGAGAGACAGAAAAAAAACGTGACAATATCAAACAATGTCCATCCTTTTCCCGGTGGAATTCCTTTCTTTTTGTGCACACATATCTCGTTACAGTTGCAGTGTTGTTCCGGGTGTCAACAACTGGGGATGGCGTCATCAAACAGGAACGTTCTGGAGAGACAACATTCGAAGGAATTGCCAACAGTGCGTCTTGTGCCATGGTGTTTGCTGCCAATGACAGAGGTCCTTTTTGCTTCTTCTTCGGGGGACATAATCAGCCCGCGCTCTCTATTTGCTTTGGGATTCGGAGCTGGAGGAATCGGGTGGAGTTTTTTCCAAGGGGGCTTTATGTCTCTCTTTGGGGTGACACATATCCCAGCTGCTTTGGGGGGTTATTTTTTTTCTTTTGTGGTATTCTTTGAAAAGGGCTTGCTAATTAGATTGTCCCAAATGTGATGGTGAAAAGAAATGGTTATACTTATAGTTTATAAAAGATATGATATTGAGCTAATACGTAATAACTGGGATAAATTAGCTAGTATGTTAGATATAGTTAGAATATTATTAGTATAATTATATATTAGTTGGTATATAAGGTATAATTAGATATTAGTTGGAATATAACGTGTAATTAGAATATTATTAATTTATTAGTCCTTTTAAAAATAGCGTTGCAATAATTTAAAAAAATATTTTGTAGAGGTTGAAAATTTTAAGAAATTTATATATTAAAGTAATACAAAAAATAACAAATATAAATACTATTAAATGTATGTGAATGCTTATTTTTTAATAAACTTCAGGAAAAGTTTAAAGTCTGTTTTATATGACTTTTAAACTCGTATCGTGATATATCAGAAAATGGATTTGTATACATTCCCTTTCTACATTAAGATACTTAAGCATTCCAATTCCTCATGTTTTTCCACTCCAAACTCGCTTCTTTCAAACATTAACTTTCAACTTCGATCATTTTCCATTCCATATCCGAATTAGTTTCTTCTTCGCCGGTCACTTTGAAGACATGATGCTTCATTGCCTAGTTGAAACCTTTTTTTATAAAACGTAATCTAACAAGCCGGAGAAAAACAACCTCCTTACACAACAGGAAGAAAAACCGGATCGCAAGGACCGGAAAATCCATATCTCTCTCAAATTTGACCAATTTGGGAGCGGGCAACGGTATCACAATATCACTTCTTTTAGTTCTAACGAAATAAAGAGTTGCACACACACACACACAAAAAGAAAAGTCCACAAAGAAAAGTATATCAGACTTCAACCTGAAAGAGATAAGCAAAAAAAAAAAAAAGGAACTATACACCTCAAGTACTTCTTCTAGAGAGAAATACAGAAAAAAACGTGACAAAACCAAACAATATCCATACTTTCCCTGGTGGGATTCTTTTCTTCTGTGCGCACATATCTCGTTATAGTTGCAGTGCTGTTCCGGGTGTCAACAACTGGGGTTGGTGTCCTCAAACAGCAATGTTCTGGACAGACAACATTCGAAGGAATTGTCAACAGTGCTTCTTGTGTCTTGGTGTGTGCTGCCAGTGACAAAGGTCCTTTTTACTTCTTCTTCTGGGGACATAATCAGCCCACGCTCTCTATTTGCTGTGGGATTCGCAGCTGGAGGAATCAGGTGGAGTTTCTTCCATGAGGGGCTTTATGTCTCTCTTTGGGGGGACACACATCTCAGCTGCTTTGTGGGTTTTCCTTTTTTTTTTTTTGTGTTGTCGTTTGGAAAGGCCTTCTTAATTTGATGGGCCTGAAATGATGGCGGTGAAAAGAAATGGTTTTAGTTATGGTTTATAAAAGATGTAATATTGAGCTAATACGTAATAGTTGGAATATTACTTATGATCTGGATATTAGGATATTATTGGTATAATTAGTTATAATTATGATATTATTGGTATAATTAATTATAATTATGATATTTTTGGTATAATTAGATATTAGCTGGAATATTAGGTATAATTATTTATAATTATGATATTATTGGTATAATTAGATATTAGGTGGAATATTAGGTAAAATTATTTATAATTATGATATTATTGGTATAATTAGATATTAGCTAGAATATTAGGTATAATTATTTATAAATATGATATTATTGGTATAATTAGATATTTAACGGAATATTAGGTATAATTAGGGAAATCCAAAATTAGATATTAGCTGCGATATTATAAGTAGGATATATATAATTAGATATTAGTTGGATTTTTAGGAACAATTAGGATATGTATAATTAGATATTAAATGGAATATTAGGTATAATTAGATATTAGCTCTAATATTAGGTATAATTAGGATATGTATCATTAGATATTAGCTGGGATATTATGTAAAATTAACATATAGAAAAAATAATTAAAATATCTATTAAATATATGTGAATGGTTATTTTTTAATGAACTTCAGAAAAGTGTAAAGATCTGCTTTGTAAGAATTTAAACTCGTATTTTGATATAACAGAAAATTGATTTGAATGCATTCCATTTCTACATTAAGATACTTAAGCATTCCAATTTCTCATGTTTTTCCCCTTCAAACTTGCTGCTTCTTTCAAACCTTATTTTCAACTTCGGTCATTTTCCATTCCATATCCGGATTAGTTTCTTCTTCGCCGGGCACTTTGAAGACATGATGCTTCATTGCCTACTCACGCCTTCTCTTCCCGAAACGCACTCTAACAAGCCGAAGAAAAACAACCTCCTTGCACAACAAGAAAAACCCGAGCTCAAGAAATTCCATCTCCCTCTCAAATTTGACCAATTTGGGAGTGGGCAACGATATCACAATATCACTCTTATACTTATTAGAAAAGTATATCAGACTTTAACCTGAAACAGATTAGCAAAAAAGCAGAAAAAACGAGCGATATACCTCAAGTACTTCTAGATAGAGAGAGAGAGGGAAAAACGTTACAATATCAAACAATGTTCATACTTTCCCTGGTGGAATTCCTTTCTTCTGTGCACACATTTCTCGTAACAGTTGCAGTGCTGTTCCGGGTGTCAACAGTGCTGGCGTCCTGAAACAGGAACGTTCTGGAGAGACAACATCGAAGAAATTGTTAACAGTGCTTCTTGTGTCTTGGTGTTTGCTGCCAAGGACAAAGGTCGTCTTTACTTCTTCTTAGGCGGGACATAATCAGCCCGCGCTCTCTATTTGCTTTGGGATTCGGAGCTGGAGGAATCGGGTGGAGTTTTTTCCACGGGGGCTTTATGTCTCCCTTTGGGGCGACACATATCCCAGATGCTTTGGGGATTTTTCTATTTTTTCGTTTTGTGATGTCGTTTGGAAAGGGCTTCTTAATTTGATGGGGCCAAAATTGATGGTGTAGAAAAGAAATGGTTATACTTATAGTTTATAAAAGATATCATATTGAGCTAATGCGTAATAATTATTATATCAGATATAATGAGAGCATTAGGATATTGTTCGTGTAATTAGAATATTACTGGCATAATTATATTATTGTATAATTAGAATATTACTGGCATAATTATGATATTATTGTATAATTAGAATATTATTGGTGTACATCGGATATTGTTGGTGTAATTAGAATATTATTGGTATAATTAGGTATAATTATGATATTATTGGTGTAATTAGGATATTACTTTATTAAATATAATTATGATATCATTGGTATAATTAGATATTAGCTGGGTTATTAGGAATAATTAGATATTAGCTGGGATATTAGGTATAATTATGATATGTATAATTAGATATTAGCTGTTATATTATGTGAAATTATCAAAAAATTAACAAATAGGAAAAAAAAAAATTAATATTTATTAAATATATACGAGTATTTATTTTTTAATAATCTTCAGAGAAAGTTAAAAGATTTGCATGGTAAGAATTTAAACATGTATCTTGATATAACAGAAAATTGATTTGTATACAATCCCTTTCGACATTAAGATACTTAAGTTCTCGTGTTTTTCCCCTTCAAACTTGCTGCTTCTTCCAAACCTTACTTTCAACTTCGATCATTTTCCGTTCCATATACGGATTAGTTTCTTCTTTCGCCGATCACTTTGAAGACATGGTGCTTCATTGCCTACGTGCGCCTTCTCTTCCCGAAACGCACTCTAACAAGCCGGGGCAAAACAACCTCTTTGCACAACAGCAAGAAAAACCTGAGCGCAAGAAAATCCATCTCTCTCTCTCAAATTCGACCTATTTGGGAGCGGGCAACGATATCACTCTTTTAGTTCTAACGAAATAAAGAGTGACACACACACACAAAAAAAAGGAAAAAGTCCATAAAGAAAAGTATATCAGACCTCAAACTGAAACAGATAAGCAAAAAAAGGAGAAAAACGAACGGTATACCTCAAGTACTTCTGGAGAGAGAGAGAGGATAAAAAAAAAAGTGACAAAACCATACAATGTCCATACTTTCCCTGGTGGGATTCCTTTCTTCTGTGCACACATATCTCGTTACAGTTGCAGTGCTGTTCCGGGTGTCAACAACTGGGGCTGGCGTCCTCAAACGGGAACTTTCTGGAGAGACAACATCGAAGGAATTGTCAACAGTGCTTCTTGTGTCTTGGTGTTTGCTGCCAATGACAAAGGTCCCTTTTTGCTTTTTCTTTCGGGGGACATAATCAGCCCACTCTTTCTATTTGCTGTGGGATTCGGAGCTGGAGGAATTAGATGGAGTTTTTTCCACTGGGGCTTTATGTCTCCCTCTGGGGTGATACATATCCCAGTTGCTTTGTGGGGTTTCTTTTTCTCTTTTGTTGTGTCATTTTGAAAAGGTTTCTTAATTTGATGGGGCCATGGTGATGAAACGATGGTGGTGAAAAGAAATGGTTTTAGTTACGGTTTATAAAAGATATGATATTGAGCTAATACGTAATAATTGGTATATTAGGTATATTTAGGAAATTAAGGGTATAATTTGCTATTAGCTGGGATATTAGGTTTAATTATATTATTTGTATAATTAGATATTAGCTGGGATGTTAGGTATAATAAGGATATTAGGATGTCATTCATTAATATACGGGTATTAAGGTAAATAATAATAAAATTATATAATAAGGATATTAGGATGATAAATTTATATAATAAATGTAATTAACTAAAAATCTTATTGCATAATCAGCCTTATCCCTATTATATAAATTTAATAATAAATTTATATAATAATGATATTAGGTTAATAATGTCACTCATTTTGTCATTCTTTATACATCATGTTTGCAACTGAACATCTTGTTTGAAGTAACATCATCTTTACAAGTGAACAGCATGTTTGCAAGTGAATATCAGGTTTAAAGTAACATCAAGTTTTTTTTTTTTTTTTTTAATCTACCCAGACCTAGGCAAGACGGCCAGCAATCTATGACGCGTAGCCTAATACAGTTGAGAAATATACATAAAATAATTAAAATCATGTTTACAAGTGAACATCATGCTTTCAAGTGAACTTTGTGTTTGAAATAACATCATGTTTACAAGTGAAAATCATTTAATTAATTGAACTAAATCTATTATTTTCAGACATGAGTATAGATTTTGCTACTCATATGCTTTTGTGAAAGGTAGAACTTTATACATCATATGTGAAGTAACATCCTATTTACAAGTGAACATATATTTTGAATATCATGATTGCAACATCATGATTATAAGTGAACATATATTTTGAATATCATGATTGCAACATCATGTTTACAAGTGAACATATACACTCAAGAGCCAAAACATTATGACCACCCCTACATTTTTCAATGAACTCGCCTGGATGACGTGGAAGGCACATGATCAGGTGGAAGTGGTATTTAACTGGTATTAAGCGGTGGTATTAATCCATGCCAAGGCGGGTTGAAGCTGTGTTGCGCGCCAAAGGTGGGCCAACTCGTTATTGACAGGTGGTCATAATGTTTTGGCTCTTGAGTGTATTTTGCATATCATGATTGCAACATCATGTTTACAACATCATGTTTACAACATCGTAATTGCAACATCATGTTTTGAACATCATGCTTACAAATGTACATGTATTTTGAACATCATGATTACAAATGAACAAGTGCTTTGACTATTTTTACAATATTTTATTTAATATTTGCACCAGATAAAGATAATAATCAATGCAGAGGAAAAAATTGGGCTTTAAAATGTTAAATCTGAAAAGTTATGTTGGAATTTATACTCACATATAAATCCATTTTTATATGAAATTACGACATTTATATAAATTGTTTAAGTTAACTGTACATACTTTTGTTAAGTTATGCATGACTACTGTGCGAGTTGAAAATGAATAATTGCAGAACAACTTTTTCTTTCATTAAGGACATCTTTCTTTTAAGCCAAAAATGTATTTTCGAGTATAAAAATAATTCTCCCAAGTGTTTTAATGCTAACGGAAACTTCAAAACAGGACATGATACGCACCGTTTCCAATTAAGCCATCATTTGTGAAAACCGTACGTCAAAGTTTCCATGTCTACATAAAAATGTGCGCGTGTTCTTTTCCTGAACCAGAAATCGCATGTTTCGCTATGTTTAAAAGAGCAAAAAATCCATTGCATCTCAATTAAGTTCTGGAATTAACATGCAGAATGTGAAGTATCTTATACATATTTAAAGAGAAAGCCTCGTTTTACCTGAAATGGAACGCGGGATCATCTGTCATATTGCTGAATATTTAATGGCCCCAGTCAAAATCTCACTCGTGGCCTAATCAAAAACCCTCATTTTTCTACTTATAACATGGCTGCTCCATAATCAGTGGGGTGTAAAACTGGAAAAGAAAATAATAATATCCAAAAATAAAGACATTGACAGAACGCAATTACAAGAAAACACGTTTTAATAATGGAGGAAAACGGGGGAAAAAAATGTTCCCCAAATTATTAGTTTTCTCTTGGTACTCGCAGCTATTTCATTTTAAGGTTGCTATGGAGATATTTTTCGAAATAGCTTTAATTGGCTGGGACTTAATGTAAGAATGCCATTTGTCGTATTATGATTACTCTTTACTTTCAGATAATAATTTTTGTTTGAAAAGTGTTATTAAGGCAAGAAGAGTTGATGGTATTGATTTGGTATGAAATACTTAATTGGAAGAGTAAAGGAAGGTAAATAAAAAATATTTTAAGTAATGGCATATTTAATTTTGCTTGATGAAGTAGAAAAAAGATTTCGTTTTGGGAATTACTAGATGATTTTTGTTGTTTTTGTGTTCATTATTTTTTGTTTGACGAAGATTTTAATTCAATTTGTGGTATGTATTTTAATTGAAAATTTTTTTGTAATTAAAATATTATGTTTTTAATTCTATTTTAATAAGGAATACATTTTTTTAATTCATTAAGAATTTACCAAAATTAAATATTCTAAACTTTAAATTAAAAAATGTTAAGTAATTTACGTTCTATAAATTAAAAATTTTTAAAAATTATTTTAAAATTTAAATCATACCTTTCAATATTTCTAATTCTGATGTTTAATAAGGAATGATGAAATTAAAAGGATATTTTTGTTTTGTTTTTGTATTGAATATTTTTTGATTTACAAAGATTTTAATTCAATTTGAGGTATATATTTTAACTAAGCATTTTTTTTTAATTAAAGTATTTTGTTTTTAATTCTATTTTAATAAGGAATGCATTTTCTTAATTCATTAAGAATTCAATAAAATTAAATTTCCTAAACTTTAAAATAAAAAATGTTAAATAATTTATTTACTATAAATTCAACTTTTTTTTATTGATTTAAAAATATAAATGATACCTTTCAGTATTTTTTATTCTGATGTTTAATAAGGAATGGTAAAATTACAAAGAGATTTTTCTTTGCTTCTGTATTGTTTAATTTTTTGATTTACAAAGATTTTAATTCAATTTGTGGCATATATTTTAAATGAAAAATTTTTTTAATTAAAATATTTTGCTTTTAATTCTATTTTAGTAAAGGATACATTTTTTTTTAATTCATCAAGAATTTAACAACATTAAAATTTTTAAACTGTAAAATAAAAAAATGTAAGTAATTTATGTACTATAAATTCAACTTTTTATTTATTTATTTGAAAATAATAACGATACCTTTCAATATTTTTTATTCTGATAGTTAATATTGCATGATGAAGTTTTGACAATTTGTTGTATTGGTAACGTTGTATTGTGGTTTAAACGCAAAATGCAAATTTTAAAATTAATATTTGTAGAAAATTTTGTTGCAAAGCTTTTATTTAAGAAACTGCAATATGATATTTATATATCAGAAATATAAATGCAGCCAAAATAAATACATTGCTTATTCTTTTATAACATTGGGTATCATTTATTGTTGTATAAAAATTCTTTTTATGTTATTGAAACGAATTACAATGCAAAAACGAATGTCGATAGTTTGTGTTTCGACATTTCAAATTGAAGTTTTTCAAGCTAATTACACCAAAATTCTAAGCATTCCTAATCAAAACAAGTTTTTTTATATATATCTATGAATTATTTATGAAATAATAATCTAACTAAATCATCATTATGTGATATAAGTAATAATAACTGTCCAGTGAATTTATTTTTATCCATTTAAAATAATTAGATAGAGCTTAATGTTTGCATTACAATGCGATTTTAATGAACACATGTAAATTTTACTGAAATTATAACTTATACAATTCGAAGAATATTCCATTGTTAATAACTCTCTTTTCTTTTTAAATTATGGCAGACAATATTTCTGTTTAAATATAATCCAGATAACACAGTTCTAAATTTCTATAAATAGATTATGTATTTATATCTTTTAACCTATAATATTTTAAAGTACATGTAAAATTAATTAAAATAATATCTTAATTAAATTTCACTTATAAGATTGTGTGATTATTTGAAAGTAATGTTAAATATTTGATGATCTTTATATGCAATGAAATATTTATAATGTACTTAAAGTTTGGATTTAAATATTGGATTTCCAAATTTTAGTTTATTTTTTTCTACTTCAACGTTAATAACGCGTCAGAAAAGAAAGTTATCATTCTTGTAATACATCTTGTTGCTGAATTTTATTAAAAGAATTCACCTTATCATTACTTTTTTTTGTAATAAATTTTATGTACTGTATTTATAGTATTTCTAACATCTCTCAATTTGTCTTGATATCTGTAACTTTTAAAAAGCTATTAAATTTTTTGATAATTCTCTTTTGGATTCTTAATATTAATAACGTTTTATATACAATAATAATGCATACATAATATATGCATATAAATAAAAATGATCAAGAAAGAATATACAAGCTATATTTTGAAAAAAAAAATGCCCTGTAAAAATTAAAAATAGTTTAGTGAAATATAAAATAATAATATAAATTTTATATTAAACATTTTGGACTCTTATGATTTTGTATTTATGCGTTATTTACAATTGTAATTTTTTTTCTACATTTTATTCTAAAAATTCTTTATTTTAACTTTAAATAATGCATTTAATTTAGGTGGTTTGTTTTTATAATATTCATGTAACATTAACTTTTGAGGGTACATATGCAGTTTTTATTTTTTTTACCTTCAGCAGTTCTTCACATAATATGTCGTTTAAAACAGAAACTATATAAACACCAATTAATTAAAATATTAAAAAATGGGATCTGTATATGTATCGAGAATCATTGAATTGAAAATAAATAGCACAAAATGTATAAAAGAAAAAATAATCAAAAATGAGAATTCATAATCAAACAATAAAAATAATCATTTAATTGTTTGATTTTAATCAAACAATATAAATTTCTATTTTTTAAGTACAAACTTAACTACGTTTTCCAAAATTTAAAAACAAATAACTTCATGATCCAGTTATAAAACAATCGAAAGTCAGCAAACAAATTGAACCAATTTTGTTGTTACGCTACGCTAATCTCTAAACTAACGTGATTAAGGAGTCCACGTTTTTATCTTCCTCGCTTTATGTTTGCTCTTTGAACAGACCAAACATTATATAAAAAAAAATCACCCGTATTCCCCCTGAAATTACTTTTTATGAACCTAGAGGTCAAAAATAACGATCCCAAATGACTCCGATAACTCGATTATTCCAATCCAAAGTTGGATTTTACGAACTGAGTATAAAAATTGCTAGAAACGTGCCTTAAACTAGTGACGTGGAATTTCTTTTATTGCAGAAGCCTGTATTCTGTTATCTACCGTCATGTTTTTGTTTTTACTGCTGAAGTGTTGTTGTTTTTCTTCGTTTTTTTTTGTTTTTCATAAGTATTTTTTTATATATATATATTTTTATTGTGGTTTCGGTTTGAAAAGAGGATGTCCGATGTTTCGGATATTATGTTGTGGGGACAGTATGGTTTCTTCTTCTTCTTCACTCGCGGTTTGATCAATGTTCCTATATAAAAGTCTTGGAAAAAATAAAAAAAAGGAAGCCAATCTTTTGAAAATTGGTTTTATGTTTGTTCATCCAAGTTGATTTTGGATATATGTTGGAACCTAGTCGACTTTTTGTAGAGTAGTTGCAGAAAGTTGGAAGTTGAAGTTTAATAGTCATTTCCTTTCTTTTCTGTAAGATTGGGATAGAAGTTATAATTTAAAAGAAACTCATAAAGGTTAGAATAAAACATTTTGTTATTGGCTTTTAAAGTGTTATATCGTGAAAAGGGTATTTCAAAGCAACTGTGGTGATAATACATTTCATCTAAAATACACAGTCCAGTCACATTAATGTGACCACCACCTACTTTCGACGTCAACGTGAAATAACCAATCACAAAAGGCAGGTGGCAGCACATTGCAGTTGAGTGTATATAAAGAATTCCACTTAATACCACTTAAATACAACATTCCACACTCCACTTAAAGACAGAATATTCAAGAATGTATATTCTGGCTTTTGATAAGTGTATATTCTGGCTTTTGTTAAGTGTATATTCTGGCTTTTGACATAAATAAAAATAATCAAAAAGGAGTATGCAAGGTATATTTTTAAAAAAATGCACTGAAAAAAATTAGAATATTTTGATCTAATATAAAATAATATTATATATTTTATATTAAAAATTTTTAGTTCTTATAATTTTGTATTTATATGTTATAAATAATTGTAATTTTTTTCCTACATTTTATTCTAAAAATCCTTTATTTTAGCTTTAATTAATCCATTTAATTTAGATGGTTTGTTTTCATAATATTCATCTACAATAAGTTTTTGCGTACGCGTACAGTACTTTTTTTTATTTTTACCGTCTGCAGTTTTTTATATAATAGCTAGTTGAAAATAGAAACAATATGAATACTAATAATTTAAAATTTAAAAAAAAACCCTGGGATCTGGTTATGAATCCAGAATCATTAGATTGAAAATAAATAACTCATAATGGATAAAAGTAAAAGTAATCTTAAATAAGAATTCAATACGGTTTTAATCAAACAATATAAATTTCTCCTTTCTTAAGTACAAACTTAACTACGTTTTCCGAATTTTAAAAACAAATAACTTCATGATCCAGTTATAAAACAATCGAAAGCCAGCAAACAAATTGAACCATTTTTGTTGTTACGCTACGCTAATCTCCAAACTAAAGTGATTAAGGATTCTACGTTTTTATCTTCCTCGCTTTATGTTTGCTCTTTGAACAGACCAAACATTATAGAAAAAAATCTCCCGTATTCGCCCTGTAATTACTTTTTATGAACCTAGAGGTCAAAAATAACGATCCCAAATGACTTCGATAACTCGATTATTCCAATCCAAAGTTTGATTTTACGAACTGAGTATAAAAAGTGCTAGAAACGTGCCTTAAACTACTGACTTGGAATTGCTTTTATTGCAAAAGCCTGTATTCTGTTATCTACCGTCATGTTTTTGTTTTACTGAAGTGTTGTTGTTGTTGTTTTTTTTTTCATTTTTTCTATTTCATAGTATTTCTTATAGACATATTTTTATTGTAGTTTCGGTTTGAAAAGAGGATGTCCAATGTTTCGGATGTTATGATGTGGGGTTATGGTATGGTTTCTTCTTCTTCTTCACTCACGGTTTGATCAATGTTCTAAATAAAAGCTCTTGGAAAAAAAAAAAAGGAAGGCCAATCTTTTGAAAATTGGTTTTATGTTTGTTCATCCAAGTTGATTTTCGATATATGTTGAAACCTCGTCGACTTTTTGTAGAGTAGTTGCAGAAAGTTGGAAGTTGAAGTTTAATAGGCCTTACTTTATTTTTTTGTAAAATTGGGATAGAAGTTATAACTTAAAAGAAACTCATACAAGATAGAATAAAATATTTTGTTATTGGCCTTTAAAGTGTCATACATTTATATATATATGGCGAAAGGTATACTTCAAAACAACTGTGGTGGCAATAAATTTTATCTGAAACATAACTGATATTATGTATGGTCAATACACAGGCTTCTCACTTCCTAAAATATGTCTAATTATTTACATTTTATTTTTAAAAATTTTGCTTATAGATTTAATTCACTATTCGAAAATAAATATTTTTTTAAAAAATCCTATATTATTAGTTATGAAAATATATCCAATAACAAAAAAGTTATTTTCATCAACTAGCACTAATGGGTATTAGGATATGGTATATTTTTATTTCCAATGACAAGTTTACATGAAACAGATCTCATAAAAAAGAAATAAATACAAAGAACAAAAGAAACAAATGACATCAATTAATCCATCAACTTAAATTTGACAATCTAATGATGCTTCCATAAAGGAACAGGAAGCAGTGCAGAACATGAAGCAAGGTGAGACATATCCATTTCTTCCTGCTTATCACACAGGAGACACAGAGGATCAGGAGTCAGTCTAATTCTATGAAGGTGTTCGTTAGGACAATTGTAACTACAGAAAAGCCGAAGCAATGCCACCGAATTTTCTCTAGACCATTCAAGGATATCATGAATAGGATCAATTCGTGATTGACTAGTTTGTGACCGTTTCTAACCGATATGATATAGTTATAACAATATCTGTATCGTATTTGTTACAATATATGAATTGTGGACTCAAATTCAACCATCTTGCTATATAATTTAAACTATGTAGCCTATCTATTCGCTAATATAGCCATTTCAATTTATCAGATGAATGATGCTGAATATTAATATTTAACATCAACCAACTTAAATTTTGCATTGCATTTCTAGTAGAAGAAACTATTTTAAAGTTTTTTTTTTCTGTCACGTTTCCTATAACGTAAAACTACAGCAGTTACACTGATTAGCATATCGTATTCTGATGCATAATTACTCTATTATTTTTTTTGTATACTGCATAATTTTTATGAAAATATACTTATTTTTGTACTTGGAATGGTAATTTTTCTTATTTTTTTCTTAATTCTTAGAAATTTTGTTACCTTCTATCGTATGAAAATAAATATTATTTTTACATTTTGTATACTTTCAGTATTTTGATACTTTATTCCAACTGTAAATCAAATATAACAAACATAGCTCTACAATGAAAACTAATTATGTTGCATGCCTTTCCTTTTAGCTTTGTATCCCTCGTGAATTACTCTGTTAAATGAAATTTTTTTCAGTCCGTAGAATGCCTTTCTGAATGAATTATTTCATGACAAAAATACAATGTTATTCATGATACACTTAATTATTAGGCTTTTCCGAGAAGAAAACACACAAATATGCTAGAATGCCTTAAACTGTTTACAGCACCTGAAAATGCTTTAAAGTTTTGTATTTATGAAAGCAAAATAACTTTCTATTTGGAAGTAGCGCTTTTTCATAAAAAGGCTTCCTTTTATATATTTTTTCTCTAGTTTTTATGGCCTGCACTTTCAGACTTAAAACGAATAGAAGCATAAACAATTTAACTCTTTTTCTCTTAAATAAGTTAAATGTAAGACTTTATAACAATTTAACACATCTTTATAATTTCAAATGCATCAAAAATTCCCTTAAAACGCATAATGTTTTGCATCAAAGCTCTTCTTTAAAAACGGCTTTTGTTAATATGTTTTGCACTGCATAAGTGCACGCTATCTTCAAATTAAGGTTTTATTACATGAGGGCACATTTAGAAATTTTGACTCGCTACAAAAATTTTTATGGGCCTTTTCTTGAGAGAGAGATTTTTAAACAATATTTAATATTCTTTACCCCATTATGAGGTTCAGAGTTTAATAAAAAAATTCTGTGCAGCAATAATGGGTAACAGCATACAGCTTCATAATAAAATTGTTGTATACATTGTAAAAAATAATTTAATTCATGTTTTGACATTAATATAGTACTAAATCTTAGTTTTTTTTGTGTTTGATTCGCAGAATTTGAGGTCTAACTCACAACCTTTTGTTATTCATAATGCTGTTTATTTCACATATGAGTTGCAGAATTTTTGTAGTAAAAAGGTCGCTATTTTTAAGCCTTGATGAAACTTGCCTAACAAAACTTAATGTCTTCTTATTGTTAGTAAATGCTGTGTTATGATTGTGCGTATGCTTGCTTCTCTTCTTAAAAATATATATTGAAACGCACCACGTACATTTAATTAGAAATTTTACAATCCATATATAGTGATTATAATTAAGTATTTATGTTTTTTATAGTAATTCTATTTAATTTCAATAATTAATAAATTTATATATCGCTGCACTCATAAAAGACAACTTTTATGGAAAGCATAAACTTGTTTTCTATTCACAATAATTAAATCTATTGTTTTTAATCCATTCTTACTTGTTAATTGTGCATATATTTTAAGAAATTAGGAAACTTTGCGAGCGTTGTGTTTTCAAATTCCGAGCGTTTTGACCTTCGTTTATGTAACAACTGGTGCGTAGCAGATTCAGAATTATTCAGGGGTAACCCTATATTTTACTTGCATTGTTCTTCTGCAATTTAGAATGAATCGCATCGTTCTCTTACCACCTCATATTAAAGGATTAATCGGTAGCTGAATTTATTGAATACGTAAGAACTTCTGAATCCGCATCATTAATCAGGTTTCGAACTTAAGTTCCGTCGATTCGAATCAATGTATAAGACAATCAACATATTAATTTCATTATTCATTCTTAAAATGGGATTTTTATTGAATTTCTGGAAAAAAAGGCAGTTTTTTAAAAGGTTTATGTGGTATATAAAAAGTTGATTAGACTTTTTATTAGACAAAAAAAAATTATTAAAAGGACTTGGGTTCAGATGTCAAAAAGCATGTATTGGTCATGTCGAAACTACTAAGTGAAAACCTAGCATATCTAACATATTCATTTCATTGCTCATTCTGAAAATGTGATTTTCATTGAATTTCTGGAAAAAAGGCAGTTTTTAAAAAGGTTTATGTGGTTTATAAAAAGTTGATTAGACAAAAAAAAATTGATTAGACAAAAAAAATTATTAAAAGGACATGGGTTCAGATCTTAAAAGCATGTATTGGTCTGGTCGAAACTACTAGGTGAATACTATAGAAAATTCCTTTTCTATTTATCAAAGGAAGCTTTTTTTCCAGCAAAATTATTTTAAGTGTCTTAGCTACAGAAAACAAACATTATGCAAAATTAGACACACTAATCAGCGATTAATGTTTAATTGTGATCTAACAGCTCATTTTGAAAAATTCACTCAAAATAATCTTTTTCGGATGCAGGCCATTTCGAAGTCGATGAATAAGTCTTGAATTTCAACTATGCTACTTTGACACTAAGCTTTACGCTTAACGTTATTAAGGATCTCGTTAGATCACCGAAGTTAAGCATCATTGGGCGCGGTCAGTACTTGGGTAGGTGACCACCTGGGAACACTGCGTGCCGTTGGCAAATTTGGGACCTGAATGGCCGAGTGTCTGGCGCTCTGGCGCTCGGTGTCACAGGTTTCGGGTTCGAATCCCGGCGGTGCCATGGATGTTTGTAGTGGTTCGGAATCCACTTTAAGCCGTAGGTCCCGGTCTTCTATGACTGTAAGAGCGTCACGGAGCAAAAGTCAGGCTTCTACCTACGGGTGCTCCATCACAACAGAAGCTGCTTCCTTCCCCTTCAATCATGAGTCCATATGGGCTCGTGGGCTTGGCCAGCCAAGTGGGATAAGAAACAACAACAACAAGGATCTGATCTTCTATCTGATAAATCATAGATAAATAGAAAATAATTGTTATCAGACATGAAAATTACCTTCAAGTGAAAAGAAAGAAAAAGAACAACATAACTTTTGTTTTCGTTCTTTTCGTAAATGTGTATTTTATTTTTCTTTTTCTTTAAAAGATAAATTTTGACAGGAAAAATTAGTTAAAAAACATAGCCTAGGATATTTAAAGTTTGATCATAATTTTGTTAAATATATTTCTTGTTAAAATATTTTATATAGTCTATATTTCTATGAAAAATGCTGTTATTAAATGTTTTTTAAGCACTATATATAATATTTTTATGTGTTTAGGAATAGAAAAAAATAAATACCGTTTGAGTATATGCTTCATTTTAAATAAATATCTTATATTATAATCTGAAACAAAAATGAAATAAATTGAAACAATTGTGAAAAAATATAGATTTGCATGTAATTTAAATAGTTAGCATAAGTTAAAAAATTTTTGAAGTAAATAAGTTTTAGAATTTTCTTTGCGTATATATTTTGCTTTGATGTAGCATGATACATAAACCATTTTACTTTCTACTCAATATTTTGTGAAGAAAAGGAAAATATTGACATGATTTATTTAAATGCGTTTCAAGAGATTTCTATGCATGGATATTTCTCTCCTTTTCTAAAAGATACAGAAAAATTCCATATTTTATTTCTTGGAACTTTAACATTATTCAAAAAAGATGAAATCCTTAGAAATTTCGTTTAACGTCAGATCAGAAACTACCGAATAACATTTCCTTAAGAAACTTATAAAGTTAGAGGTCATCTACTGGAAATATGTGTGAAAAACTGATTTTTCATTAATATTAGGTATTTATTGAACTATTGCTATGTATTTATTTTCGCTTACGATTTTTATGCGTAAGGGTTTATGTGCATTGATCTACATTCTAAATTTAAATTATAAATTTATTACATATTTATGTCTGTGAATAAATAAAGTCTGATCAAAAACTACTGAATAACATTTCTTTAGAAACTTATAAAGTTAGAGGTTCATCTACTGGAAATATGTTTGAAGAATTGACTTTTTATTAATATTAGGTATTTATTTTATTATCCCTATGTATTTATTTTTCGCTTACGATTTTTACGCTTAAGGGTTTATGTGCATTAATCTACATTCTAAATTTAAATTATACATCTACACACAGACATAAATATGTAATTTATGTCTGTCAATAATTAAAGTCTGATCAGAAACTACCGAATAACTTTCTTATGAAACTTATAAAGCTAGAGGTCAGATGCGGGAAATATATATAAACTGATTTTCAATTAATGTTAAGTTTTATCGCTTAAAATTTATAATTTATTGCATTGTATGTAGCTGTTATAATTTTATAAGATGCAAAATATTCTTAGAGTCTCTTGGATTATATTTTTATTTTTTATCTAAAAGTTCAATACAAATATTTTCAATAAAAAATATTAAAATTTTAAATTTTAAAAAGTTTTCATTTTTGAACTCGTGCTCCTTAGGATTTATGTACATTGATCTACATTCTAAATTTAAATTGTGCATTTATTGCGTAAATAGTTAAATCGAAGTGCTTCTTATTTTTTTATAAAATATCCACCATTAGATTTATGTAGCAGATATAACGTTATGCATGATGCATCATAGGGATAGTACACATTATAATTTCATTGTGCCAACATAATTTCTAAAAAAAGAGCCCGAAAGAGGTATCTGCGATACCACTGTTTAGCTACTCTTTACTGGCTCATAAAATTTTTATACTTTACCTTGTCTAAGCTTTCTAAACACAGAAATTAAAAAAAAAAAAATCCATCTGCTCAGTCGTTTCCTTCACCAAGAAATATTATAACAGTTACTTCTATAAGCTAAATTAATTTTTCTGAGAATCGAAAATCCTAAAATTCATTAGAAATTCAATTTCTGACAATTCACGACGGAAATTTGTAAAAGGTGCAGTAGAAAATAATAAATATAATAATTTGCAATATGTTTTCAATATTTTAAGCTCATTTTATTCAAGACACAGGTTTCATTTACGGGTATTTACACAATTTGTTTTGAAATAAAATGCAAAATTTTGTATTACAAAAAAATAAATTAGAGCATGTATTAAAAATACAAGCAGAGCAATAATCACATCATTGAAAGTATTTTCTTACATTCGATAAAGTGTGATCTATTGTATATATGGTGTTAATTTCATGGATTAGGTAGATTTTGTGAGTTTAGATTATTTTAATAAATAAAAAAAAATATTATGTGTATAATATTATTTTTATAATGTGTGCTTTAATTAGTATTATTATTATCTTTTAAGTAATGTGATACTATTCTATGCCATTTTGGTAAGATTTTGTTAATTTTTTTTTACCTTGACAATGAATTTGCTATACAGATTATGTACACTTATTCACAAGTTCGCATAATCACATGGGCATAACCATATGCATTGTGTAATAAAATTCTTTTTCTATGCTAACCAATATATATAATAGTGCAGTACCAATTGATATATTGAAGAAAAAATTAAAATAATAATTAAAGCATATATCATTAAAAAAAATGAATTTTTGTTTTATTTATTAAAAATAACAATCTAATCTCACAAAATATACCTAATCCATGGTATTAGCAACATATATACTGTTGGTCGCACTTTATTGAATTTAATGAAATTCTTTCAATGTTGTGATTATCGTAACGCTTGTGTTTTTAATACATGACCTAATTTATTATTATTTTTTGCACTAAAATATTCTACTATAATATTTCAAAATAAATAATGTAAATTCTTTAATTAATTTCCAAAGTGAAACCTTGAGTTAAATAAAATTAGCTTAAACTATTGATTTTTATAAATACATATTGCAAATAATTATATTTAATTTTTCTACTGCAACATTTTCAACATTTCTGTCCTGAATTATCAGAAATTATATATAAATATAATGTATATATATGTACATAAATGTATATGAATGTTTTTTATTAAGTTGAAATAGTGAATTAAATGACAAGAATATCTTTCTAGTTAGTACATTTCAAATGGTATAAATTATATTTCGAATATGGATTTATGAATTTTATTTTGAAATATTGTCGTAGAATATTTTTCAGTTTTAAAACGAGAAACTTTTAAAATTAAAGCAAGCAAAATAATAGAAATCCATTATTAACAAATTAAAAAATATATTACTATATATTTAAGAATTTATCCAAATAAATAAGTCATAAACTGTAAACATTTGCAGACGTGCAATATTATTCAGGTTTAAAAAATCAGTATTCTAATTAAAACCGGATCATTACGCGAGTTAATTTCACAGAATCATTCTGTTTCTGGGCAGATAAATATTTTCAGATCTCTCCAGAATTCTTGCCTAAAAACCGCAAAGGGATATTTAGTTGTCAACATTTGAAAACGAGGGAAAAACTAAAAAAAAAAAAAAAATGCTTTAATTTCTCGCTGTGTACACAACGTATTCCCGTTTGCCTCGTCAGCAGCTTCATTAGAAAACTTTTAGAAATTATTCTTTCTTAACGGTCTTAAAAACATGTCTGCAATTACTTAGTGTTTTGAGTCCGAATGATAAAAAATTAATAAACAGAAAAAATTAAAGTTCTTGCACACAAACAATGAATAAATTAATTTCGAAAATATGTTTGTCTAACGGAACGTCATACAATACATTAAAAAATTTTCATGGTAAAAAAAATTATAATTAATTAATTTCAGACTTCTATTTTGGTAAGGTATTCAAATACTTGAGTTTCTTAAGTAGAAACCTAAATGCACATAATAAGAACTCGAGCAAAATAATTATTTCTTCATATTTTGTTTGAGTTCTTATTAAGTACATTTTGCATGTATTTTTTTGAATGTCATTAATTTTTATATAATAGATTCGTCTAGGCCTGATTTATGTCCTAGTGATAAAGTGTGCAGCTAGCTTGCAGGAGGGCTTGGGTTCAAATCCGTTTGTGGCATTTATTGCAGTCACTGCTTTCAGGAAAGAGTATTGATGGGGATTTAGATATGTAAAAACGTCTTTAAACATTCAGTCAGGCTGGAACTTTCCGGGTTTATTACCATACAGTCATAATGCTGAACAATTTCTCCTAAAATATTTCCTAAAAGACAAAGTTCTCTATTCATTACTCATCTGTGGGCTATTTGTGTACGTATAAATGGAAAAAGAATTAATTGGTTTACCAAGGAAAAGTCAAAACTGTCATTATATTAAATAAATGTGGCATATTCAACAAATAATTTGGAGATATAATCGATGTGTTCATAAACAGGAGTGACAAAATAAGTATATTTTCTATTGGTTTCTAACACACAATATATTTCAAGATGAATTTTACAAAATGTAATCAATAGCCCTATATATACACTCAAGAGCCAAAACATTATGGCCACCCCTACATTTTGCAATGAACCCGCCTGGATGACGGGGAAGACACGTGATCAGGTGGAAGTGGTATTTAACTGCTGCTGGAGAGTCTGAAGAATCATTCTTTCATTTACTTCTGTGCGTGATGGGAAAAGCTGCGGATCTAAGCGACTTTGTTAGAGGGCAGATTGTAATGGCTCGAAGGCTCGGAACAAGTATTTCCGAAATTGCACGACTCGTGGGTTGTTCGCGATCTACAGTTGTTAGTACTTATGCAAAGTGGATGAATAACGGTGAAACCAGCAGTAGAGGACATGGTGTTGGACGTCCACACGCTATCAAAGAAAAAGGTCGTCGGAGACTGCCTCGCATGGTGAAGCAAAACCGGAGCCAGACAGTGGCTCAGCTGACAGCCCAATACAATGCAGGGCCAAGAAGAATAGTATCGTAGCACAATGTTCAGCGGACATTGTTGGATATGGGGCTACGCAGCAAACGTCCCACTCGTGTGTCTTTGCTGACCAAGCGTCATCTCCAACTGCGCCTGCGCTGGGCCCGGGAACATCGTGACTGGTCCATGGATCAGTGGGAGAGAGTTGCCTGGTCAGATGAATCACGGTTTGTCCTTTATCATGCCGATGGCCGTGTCAGGATACGCCGTCTTCCAGGCGAACAGTTGCTCCCTCAATGTACAGTAGGTCATACACAGGCCGGTGGTGGCAGTATTATGCTTTGGGGGACGTTCTCTTGGGCGTCTCTGGGACCCGTGGTTGTGGTAGAGCAGACCATGGATGCTACAGAGTATCTGAACATCATTGCGGACCAGTCGCACCCTTACATGGCCTCTGTTTTTCCAGCTGGAAATGGAATGTTCCAACAGGACAACACCCCTTGTTACAAGGCTGAAATTTTGTTGGAGTGGTTCCAGGAACCTGATGCTGAATTCCAGTTAATGTCCTGGCGGTCTAACTCACCGGATCCCAATCCGATAGAACATATTTGGGATGTCCTGGGAAGGCAGCTCAGAGTTCAAAGACCACCAATTCCAATATCTCTGATTTGCGTGACCGTTGCTTAAGCATCTGGTACAATCTGTCTCCGGCCATCTACCAAGGACTTGTGGCATCCATGCCAAGGCGGGTTGAAGTTGTGTTGCGCGCCAAAGGTGGGCATACTCATTATTGACAGGTGGTCATTATGTTTTGGCTCTTGAGAGTATATATACATATATTGTTTGCAGTGAGCTTTCCCAATTTGTTGACATTTTTTTGATGATTGGCATCATTTTGATTAATCAATATATCTACCTAGGTTGAAATGCTTATTAAAATTTGTATTATTAGATTTAAAAAATTACCACGGAGATATTTATTGCAAATTATTTTGAAATTAAAAATTAAATGAAATTCTGACTAAAAGAAACAGCATGAACAGCAATAAAATTATTTACATTATCCTAAAAATACAAACAGTTCAAGATGTCTCCATTATTATTTTTATATTCCTCAATCAGATTGAAGCTGCAACTCAAATTGAAACTGCAATTATTTCTTCATTTTTCTTTGACAGAATTTAATTCCCTTTCTAGCATATTTTAAACCTGTCTGTGCAAAACACGAAACACACAACACACACAAGAAATACTAAATAAACTTGTAGTAATATCACATTGAAGATCATCAGGATTCTAGATTTTAAGTTACATAGAATCGAATAGTTTACATTTCCCTCTTAACTACATAAAGATTCCATAAACTATATAAAGATTCCATAAACTATATAAAGATTCCATAAACTATATAAAGATTCCATAAACCATCCAAATATTCCATAAACTATATAAAGATTCCATAAATTATATAAAGATTCCATAAACCATGCAAATTTTCCATAAACTATATAAAGATTCCATAAATTATATAAAGATTCCAAAAACTATATTAAGATTCCAAAAACTATATTAAGATTCCATAAACCATATTAAGATTCGCAGTTTTCCGAAAACTCCATAGTTTCTAGTTGACAGTCTACTGTTCACATTATGCTTGAAATAATCATTTTTAAAAACAAACGAGTTCTCCTCCTTTGCCATTCCAAACTATTGGGAAAATGCTATCCAGTCCTTTGTAACCAATAGTCGAAATAATTCTTTCTGCTCGTTCCAAATTAAAACTCAACTAATGAACATCTGGTGAATAAGCTTGGGTTAATTGCGTCGTTTCTCTTGACAGCAAGAAATATTTTTACACGTCATCCACTGCTTTCCCTGCGCTGCTTCTAAAAGAGCCATCAGAGCTTATACTCCATTGATTAACCTTTACTCTTTTTCTCGATAGTTAATTCAATTTCCTAATGCAAATTTGTTCTGGATGGTTAATTGCAATGAATGTTTGCTTTCATGTCCATTGTGCAAAAAAGCAATCTACAGTAATACGTGGATATTAGAGGATAAAACAATTTAAAAGCAAAGTTCTAGGTGCAGAATGTGCAAGCTGAGACGATTAACGGAATTGAGGGGTTTAATAGAGATATTTTTTTCAGTAAATTGAAGTATTTCCTGTAGAATCGAAAGGTAGATTAGAGTCCACAAAGAGGGGATAAAATTGATTTCTAAACAGAATGATGCATCTACATTCAATCTCATTTTGAGAGCATGTTAAGACTGATTTATTTTTTGTATACTTAAAGTGTGTGCATTTTGTTATTAATTAACTATAATTAGTTTTAATTTTTAAGTAACGTTATAAAAGTTTATTTTTCTGAAGAGAAATTCATAAAATATTTGGAAAAAAAATCGTGTTAATTGAACTCAAGATTTTGTTAACTTCTTAAAGTTTGCAAAAATATAAATTTTTTGAATCGGGAATAGATTTAAGTCCAATGTTTGCATATTTTTAATTAAAATTTTCAATTTAATTACAAATAATTATAAATAAATTATAAAGTTAAAAAAATAATAAATCATTATAATTTTCAGTTTAATTATAAATCAATTAATAGTTTTAAGTCCAATGTTTGTATTTTTTGAAATTGAAATTTTTAGTTTAATTATAAGTTAAAACGATTAATGTATATGTTAATGGATTTTGAGATAATGCTAAACATATCGATTACTAATTTAAAAAATATAGTTGAAATTAAACTGCATTTTTGAATAATTTGAGTTAGGTTCTACTTTTGTCTTTCTGTAATAAATATTTTATCTTAAAGTTAAAATTTTAAATAGGAGATTATTTAATTTTAAAGAAATTTTGATTTATAAGATTAGCAAGGGAAGATTGAAAAATATTAGATTATTTTTAGTAACAAATATTTTCCTTTTTCTGCTTTAAATACATTTATGGCTTTAACAAATATATAAATATACAACTATAATGTACAATAATAAATATTTAATACATATCAATATATACAAAGTACGAAAATATACAGTTTTCTTTAAAAAATTTTCAACTCATCCTAATAAGACATGCGAATTATAACTTTACAAAAAATTAATTATGAAGATGACAAATTTTCATATCCCTTTATTGTCAAGAAATTTTTAAATTTAACTATTTAATATGATTAAAGCTAGGCTATTTGATTTAATGTACAGCAATCTTTTTTTTGGTCTTTTAAGCGTCAGCAAACATTAATTCCTCAAAAATGATTTTATAATTAAACCTAATACATTATGATTGTGAAACAAAAGAAATACTTTAAAACTTTTATCGTTTTTAAAAGTAAATTATGAATTTTTCTGACGATAATCACATTAAATCCTTCACAGTGCTCATGACAAATAAATGAGCATTGTAAAACTTTTCTTCTGAAGAAATAAAAAAATAAAAAAGTTCAATTAAATTCCAACGCCAAAGAACAAATGAGATTTTTAATACATTTCCTTCATTAAAGAAAACACTGTTAAGAAAAACCAGAGAGTATTAACGCAATACTCAATTAAGGCCTCTAAAATCTCTTTTCACTTCACTTCACTTCACTTTACTTTACTTTACTTTCTTTGGTATTTATCTCTTAATTTTTAACGGTTGAATAAAAGTTTAGAAAGAAGAAGAAGAAGAATTTCAACACTTCCCCAACGAAAACAGAACCTTTAATAAAAATCTCCAAACAGGATAATGACTTAGTACATTCGTTCAAAATAGCCTCAAAGAACTAAAAAAAGTTTTTAAAAATATTAACTCAACGTCTTTTGAAAATATAATTAAAATTTTTCATCCCTGCCTTATTCACTATCAACAGTTTTTTTTATTTTTACACTTTTTTAGAATTTTTTCACTGCTGATTTTATTTATTTTTTCTTTTTTGATGACTGGAAATGGAAAACAGCCCACAGAAATGATGTAAAGTATATTAAACGGAAAGAACGAATCAAAACACAGGCCCCAAAGGAGATTGAAATTTTAATTAAGTGCATTACATTTTTGAAAGAAAAAGCCCCGTGTCCCTTAGGATATGCACTTTTGTTTAGGTGCTATATTATGAATAACCTGCAGTTTCTTCTGAAAAACTAATAAGTGGGGGGATTAAAAAGCGAAAATTTAATGTTTCTGAATGAAATTTGTGTTTTTTTCTTATTTTTAATCGTGTTACTTTAATAGAAAATACATAATAAAAGGATCAAACTCCACAGAGTATACTATTTAGGATATTTTTTTTAATTAGTAGAAAATAATTTTTCAAAAGATTTGGCAAAATTTGTTTGCTTTTAATATTTTCAGTTATATTAAATCTTTTATGAAATAATTGCTTTCAACAAACAAAAATAATTTAACTAATTTCAATTTTCAAACTGTTACCAAACTTATTTTTCAATTTTATCTAAAATATTTATGTCCTATGTAAATTATGTAAATATACAATTATAATATACAATAATAAATATATAGATATACAAAGTATGAAAATATACAGTTTTCATATGAAATTTTTCTACTCATCCTAATAAGATATTCGAATTGTATCTTTACAAAAATTTAATTATGAAGATGACAAATTTTCATATCCCTTTATTGTCAAGAAAATTTTAAATTTAACTATTTAATCTGATCAAAGTTATCCTATTTGATTTAATGCACAACAATTTTTTTTTTGTCTTTTAAGCGTTAGCAAGCATTAATTCTTCAAAAATGATTTTATAATTAAACCTGATTGCGATTAAGAAAAAAAAGAAATACCTTAAAACTTTTATCGTTTTTAAAAGTAAATTATGAATTTTTCTGAAGATAATCACATTAAATCCTTCACAGTGCTTATGACAAATAATTGAGCATTGCAAAACTTTTCTTCTGAAGTAAAAAAAAAAGTTCAAATTAAATTCCAACGCCAAAGAACAAATGAGATTTTTAATACATTTCCTTCATTAAAGAAAACACTGTTAAGAAAAACCAGAGTAGTATTAACGCAACACTCAATTAAGGCCTCTAAAATCTCTTTTCACTTCACTTTACTTTACTTTACTTTCTTTGGTATTTATCTCTTAATTTTTAACGGTTGAATAAAAGTTTAGAAAGAAGAAGAAGAAGAATTTCAACACTTCCCTAACGAAAACAGAACTTTTAATAAAAATCTCCAAACAGAATAATGACTTAGTACATTCGTTCAAAATAGCCTCAAAGAACTTAAAAAAGTTTTTAAAAATATTAACTCAACGTCTTTTGAAAATATAATTAAAATTTTTCCTCCCTGTCTTATTAACTATCAACAGTTTTTATTTTTTTTATTTTTACACTTTTTTAGAATTTTTTTGCTGCTGATTTTAATTTTTTTTTTCCTTTTTTGATGACTGGAAATGGAAAACAGCAAAACAGAAATGATGTAAAGTATATTAAACGGAAAGAACGAATCAAAACACAGGCCCCAAAGGAGATTGAAATTTTAATTAAGTACATTACATATTTGAAAGAAAAAGCCCTTAGGATATGCACTTTTGTTTAGTTGCTAATATTATGAATAACCTGCAGTTTCTTCTGAAAAACTAATAAATGGGGATTAAAAAGCGAAAATTTAATGTTTCTGAATGCAATTTGAGTGCTTTTTTTTAATTGTGTTAGTTTAATTGAGAATTCATAATAAAAGGGCAAAATCCACAGAGTAAACTATTTAAGATATTTTTTTTAATTAATAGAAAATAGGTTTTCGAAAGATTTGGCAAAATTTGTTTGCTTTTAATATTTTCAGTTCTATTAAATCTTTTATGAAATAATTGTTTTCAACAAACAAAAATAATTGAAGTAATTTTAATTTTAAAACCGTTTTTCAAGTTGTTTTTCAGTTTTATCTGAAATATAAACGTTTCTAGACAGGCTATTTCAAGGTATAATTATATTCCATGGCACTCATTAATGCAAAACAATGCACTTGTTAACGTAAAACAATGCACTTGTTAACGTAAAACAATGCATTTGTTAATGCAAAACAATATTAACAATACAGCCAGTTTTAAAAGTTGCGTCTGATAATTTTTTAATGTTATACCTTTGTATAGTTTACAAATGTTAAATAAGGTTAAAATCTTCAGTGTATACTACTTTTGAAATTTTTATTTTTGTATTCTATAGCATTTATTAATGTAAAACAGTGCACTTATTAACGTAAAACAATGCACTTATTAATGTAGCACAATTTTAACAATACAGCCAATTTTGAAAAATATTAACTCACGTCTTTAAAAATATATTTAAAATTTTTCCTCCCTGCCTTATTTACTATTAGCAATTTTTTTTACACTTTTTTCAAATTTTTTCCTTGCTAATTTTCTTTTTTCTTTTTTGATGACTTGAGATGGCGTAAAGTAACGAAAATAACGTAAAGTATGACGTAAAAATACCCACAGAAATGATGTAAAGTATATTAAACGGAAAGAACGAATCAAAGCACAGCCCCAAAGGAGATTGAAATTTTAATTAGGTGCATTACATTTTTGAAAGAAAAAGCCCCGTGTCCCTTAGGATATGCAGTTTTGTTTACGTGCTAATATTATGAATAACCTGCAGTTTCTTTTGAAAAACTAATAAGTGGGGGATTAAAAAGCGAAAATTTAATGTTTCTGAATGAAATTTGTCTTTTTTTCTTATTTTTAATCGTGTTAATTTAATAGAGAATACATAATAAAAGGATCAAAATCCACAGAGTAAACTATTTAGGATATTTTTTTTTAATTAGTAGAAAATAATTTTTCAAAAGATTTGACAAAATTTGTTTGCTTTTAAAATTTTCAGTCGTATTAAATCTTTTATGAAATAATTGCTTTCAACAAACAAAAATAATTTAACTAATTTCAATTTTCAAACTGTTTCCAAACTTATTTTTCAATTTTATCTAAAATATTTATGTCGTATGTAAATTATGTAAATATACGATTATAATATACAATAATAAATATATAGTTATACAAAGTATGAAAATATACAGTTTTCATATGAAATTTTTCTACTCATCCTAATAAGATATTCGAATTGTATCTTTACAAAAATTTAATTATGAAAATGTCAAATTTTCATATCCCTTTTTTGTCAAGAAAATTTTAAATTTAACAATTTAATCTTATCAAAGCTATCCTATTTGATTTACTTTATAACAACCATTTTTTGTGTCTTTTAAGCGTCAGCACACATTAATTCCTCAGAAATTATTTTATAATTGAACCTAATACTTTATGATTGTGAGAAAAAGAAATTCCTTAAATCTTTTATCGTTTTTAAAAGTAAATTATGAATTTTTCTGACGATAATCACATTAAATCCCTCACAGTGCTTATGACAAATAATTGAGCATTGTAAAACTTCTCTTCTGAAGAAATTAAAAAAAGTTCAAATTAAATTCCAACGCCAAAGAACAAATGAGATTTTCAATACATTTCCTTCATTAAAGAAAACACTGTTAAGAAAAACCAGAGAGTATTAACGCAATACTCAATTAAGGCCTCAAAAATATCTTTTCACTTCACTTTACTTTCTTTGGTATTTATCTCTTAATTTTTAACGGTTGAATAAAAGTTTAGAAAGAAGAAGAATAATTTCAACACTTCCCCAACGAAAACAGAACCTTTAATAAAAATTTCCAAACAGGATAATGACTTAGTACATTCGTTCAAAATAGCCTCAAAGAACTTAAAAAAGTTTTTAAAAATATTAACTCAACGTCTTTGAAAATACGATTAAAAATTTTTCCTCCCTGCCTTATTCACTATCAACAGCTTTTTTTATTTTTTATTTTACACTTTTTTAGAATTTTTTCACTGCTGGTTTTAATTTTTTCCTTTTTAGATGACTGGAAATGGAAAACAGCCCACAGAAATGATGTAAAGTATATTAAACGGAAAGAACGAATCAAAACACAGGCCCAAAGGAGATTGAAATTTTAATTAAGTGCATTACATTTTTGAAAGAAAAAGCCCCGTGTCACTTAGGATATGCCCTTTTGTTTAGGTGCTAATATTATGAATAACCTGCAGTTTCTTCTGAAAAACTAATAAGTTGGGGGATTAAAAAGCGAGAATTTAATGTTTCTGAATGAAATTTGCGTTTTTTTTTTCTTATTTTTAATCGTTTTACTTTAATAGAGAATACATAATAAAAGGAGCAAAATCCACAGAGAAAACTATTTAAGATATTTTTTTTAATTAATAGAAAATAGTTTTTCGAAAGATTTGGCAAAATTTGATTGCTTTTAATATTTTCAGTTGTATTAAATCTTTTATGAAATAATTGCTTTCAACAAACAAAAATAATTTATTTAATTTCAATTTTCAAACTGTTTCAAAAATTATTTTTCAATTTTATCTAAAATATTTGTCCTATGTAAAGCATATAAATATACACTTAAAATATGCAATAATAAATATATAGATACGCAAAGTATGAAAATATACAGTTATCATATGAAATTTTTCTACTCATCCTAATAAGATATTCGAATTGTATCTTTACAAAACTTTAATTATTAAAATGACAAATTTTCATATCCCTTTTTTGTCAATTAAATTTTAAATTTCACTATTTTATCTTATTAAAGCTATCTTATTTGATTTAATGCATAACAACCATTTTTTCTTTTCTTTTAAGTGCCAGCAAAAATTAATTCCTCAAAAATGATTTTATAATTAAACCTCATACAATCCGATTGTGAAAAAAAAAAAAAGAAATTCTTTAAAACTTTTATCGTTTTTAAAAGTAAATTATGAATTTTTCTTAAGATAATAATCACATTAAATCTTTCACAGTGCTTATGACAAATAATTGAGCATTGCAAAAATTTCTTCTAAAAAAAAAAAGTTCAGATTAAATTCCAACACCAAAGAACAAATGAGATTTTTAATACATTTCCTTCATTAAAGAAAACCAGAGTAGTATTAACTCAATACTCAATTAAGGCCTCTAAAATCTCTTTTCACTTCCCTTTACTTTACTTTACTTTCTTTAGTATTTATCTCTTAATTTTTAACGGTTGAATAAAAGTTTAGAAAGAAGAAGAAGAAGAATTTCAACACTTCCCCAACGAAAACAGAACCTTTAATAAAAATCTCCAAACAGAATAATGACTTAGTACATTCGTTCAAAACAGCCTTAAAGAACTTAAAAAAGTTTTTAAAAATATTAACTCAACGTCTTTGAAAATATAATTAAAATTTTTCCTCCCTGCCTTATTCACTATCAACAATTTTTATTTTTTATTTTTACACTTTTTAGAATTTTTAGAATTTTTTCTCTGCTGATTTTATTTTTTCCCCCTTTTTGATGACTGGAAATGGAAAACAGCCGACAGAAAGGACGTAAAGTATATTAAACGGAAAGAACGAATCAAAACACTGGCCCAAAGGAGATCGAAATTTTAATTAAGTGCATTACATTTTTGAAAGAAAAAGCCCCGTGTCCCTTAGGATATCACTTTTGTTTAGGTGCTAATATTATGAATAACCTGCAGTTTAGTCTGAAAAACTAATAAGTGGGGGGGATTAAAAAGCAAAAATTTAATGTTTCTGAATGAAATTTATGTTTTTTTCTTATTTTTAATCGTGTTACTTTAATAGAGAATACAAAATAAAAGCAGCAGAATTCACAGAGTAAACTATTTAGGATATTATTTTAATTAATAGAAAATAGTTTTTCGAAAGATTTGGCAAAATTTGTTTGCTTTTAATATTTTCAGTTGCGTTAAATCTTTTATGAAATAATTGCTTTCAACAAACAAAAATAATTTAACTAATTTCAATTTTCAAACTGTTACCAAACTTATTTTTCAATTTTATCTAAAATATTTATGTCCTATGTAAATTATGTAAATATACAATTATAATATACAATAATAAATATATAGATATACAAAGTATGAAAATATACAGTTTTCATATGAAATTTTTCTACCCATCCTAATAAGATATTCGAATTGTATCTCTACAAAAATTTAATTATGAAGATGACAAATTTTCATATCCCTTTATTGTCTAGAAAATTTTAAATTTAACTATTTAATGTGATCAAAGCTATGCTATTTGATTTAATGCACATCAATTTTTTTTGTCTTTTAAGCGTTAGCAAGCATTAATTCTTCAAAAATGATTTTATAATTAAACCTGATTGTGATTATGAAAAAAAGAAATACCTTAAAACTTTTATCGTTTTTTAAAAGTAAATTATGAATTTTTCTGAAGATAATCACATTAAATCCTTCACAGTGCTTATGACAAATAATTGAGCATTGCAAAACTTTTCTTCTGAATTAAAAAAAAAAGTTCAAATTAAATTCCATCACGAAAGAACAAATGAGATTTTTAATACATTTCCTTCATTAAAGAAAACACTGTTAAGAAAAACCAGAGTAGTATTAACGCAATACTCAATTAAGGCCTCTAAAATCTCTTTTCACTTCACTTTACTTTCTTTTGTATTTATCTCTTAATTTTTAACGGTTGAATAAAAGTTTAGAAAGCAGAAGAAGAATTTCAACACTTCCCTAACGAAAACAGAACCTTTAATAAAAATCTCCAGACAGGATAATGACTTAGTACATTCGTTCAAAATAACCTCAAAGAACTTAAAAAGTTTTTAAAAATATTAACTCAACGTCTTTTGAAAATATAATTAAAATTTTTCCTCCCTGCCTTATTCACTATCAACAGTTTTTTATTTTTTTTATTTTACACTTTTTTAGAATTTTTTCACTGCTGATTTTAATTTTTTTTTCCCCTTTTTGATGACTGGAAATGGAAAACAGCCCACAGAAACGACGTAAAGTATATTAAACGGAAAGAACGAATCAAAACACAGGCCCCAAAGGAGATTGAAATTTTAATTAAGTGCATTACATTTTTGAAAGAAAAAGCCCCGTATCCCTTAGGATATGCACTTTTGTTTAGGTGCTAATATTATGAATAACTTGCAGTTTCTTCTGAAAAACTAATAAGTAGGGGGATTAAAAAGCGAAAATTTAATGTTTCTGAATGAAATCGTGTTACTTTAATAGAGAATACATAATAAAAAGAGCAAAAATCCACAGAGTAAACTATTTAAGATATTTTTTTTTAATTAGTAGAAAATAATTTTTCAAAAGATTTGGCAAAACTTGTTTTGATTTTAATATTTTTAGTTGCATTTAAATCTTTTAAGAAATATTTGTTTTTCATAAAATAAAAATAATTTAACTAATTTCAATTTTCAAACTGTTTCTTAAGTTCTTTTCAATTTTATCTGAAATATAAACGATTTTAGATTGGTTATTTCAAGATATAATTATATTCCATGGCAGATATTAATGTAAAACATTGCACTTTTTTGTAAAATAATGCACTTATTAATGTAAAGCAATATTAACAAAACAGCCAGTTTTGAAAAGCTGCATCTGATAACTTTTCCAATGTTGTACCATTTTAGAGATTACAAATGTTTTAAAAGGTTAAATTATTCAGTGTATACTACTTTTAAAATGTTTTCATGGAAATTTAAATAATTGTAGTTTCAAAACTGTTTCCAAAGTTATTTTTCAATTTTAACTGAAATATAAACGATTTTAGATTGGTTATTTCAAGATATAATTATATTCCATGGCACTTATTAATGTAAAACAATATTAACAATATGGTCAATTTTGAAAAGCTGCATCTGGTAATTTTTTGTATCTGATAATTCTTTTAATGTTCAAATGTGAAAAAAAGGTTAAAATCTCCAGTATATGCTACTTTTGAATTTTTTTTTAGATTATGGAGAGTAATTCAACAGTTTTTGTGAAACAGAGAAAATTTGTTTGGTTTTAATATTTTTAAATGTATATAGAACTTGGGCAAAATAAGTGCTTTCTTATGAAAAAATAAAATTGATTTTTAGTTAATTTAAAAATTTTCAAATTATTATTTTAATATAGAAGATTTATAATTGTAAATTGGTTAATTTTTGTAACAAAATTGGGTAGTTTCATAGGAATTATGTACAAAAAAAAAATAAATAATACTAGAATTGCCGAAAAATTTTTACGAATGTAAAAAAAAATTCGCAATATGATGTTTGTGAATGCAATTTCTATTTTAAATCGCGTTAACTTATTGGAGATAACGAAAATTTTTTCTAATAAAAGGTTTATGACATTAAATATAAATTACTTACATTTTTTCTTATTTAAAATATCGCTTCTCATTAATTTAAAAAATTAATACAAATTAATTTTGCTCGATTTTAAAATTTTCAATTTAATTTGTAACACAACTGAAGTGAAAAAAAATAAAGGTATTTTTAAAATTATTTTTGATGTTATTTTTGATTTTTATATGAAAATTATACGATTGCAAATTTGGTATATTATAAATAATTCAAATAGAAAATCACATAGAATTTATTTTCATAAAATTATATCATTTTGGGCTTCGAAATATAAAGTTCTTCGTTTTATAATTTTGTACTTCTAAATATAAAGTTTCCTTGACTTGAGTTTAATTTCCTGGAAAAAAGTTTTGGAATTTTAAAAACAAATTCTAAAGTATCGTGGAATCTGTCTAAATTAAATGTAGGATTTATTTTAAATTTTGTGGAGGAAACTTATTGTACCTAACTATATTTAGTAACATTAATAATATTTCATAGACATTTATAATACTACTATATTATTATTTTTAATAAATTCACCACCATGGAGTCTCAAAAGATTTGCGACACCACTCAAAATTCAAATTTGCGTTAAATAATACAACCTTTAAATTTTTGGAGGAAAGTTATATTGCTTAACATTACTATATCTAGCAACATTAATAATATTTCATAAGAATTGATAATAATATTATTACCATTTTAATAAATTTTCCATTCTGAAGTTTCAAAAATTTCGCTGCACCACTCAAAATTGAAATCTGCCTTAAATAATGCAACCTTTAAATTTTTGGAGGAAAGTTATTGTGCTGAACATCTAGCAACATTAACAATATTTCATAGACATTGATAATAATACTATTACTACTTTTACTAAATTTTCCATCATGAATTTTCCAAAATTGTACTGCGCCCATCGAAATTCAAATTCGCCTTAAATAATGCGACCTGTCTCAGAATATCTTCCTTCCAATCCCTTCAGAGAACACAAAACTACCGAAAAATAAAGTTCCCCAGGCGAAAAATTCCCCAGATCACTCCAAACATTTCCCCTAAACCACATCCTCTATCGGGACATTTAAGGAAATCGTTCTCCCGATTTCCAATGGAAGGAATCTCTCGCTTCAACCTCCCTTTAGATTTGCAATATCGCCAGCATCTCGCAGTGAATCGGTCTTGGCCCGAATTTTATCACACTCGTCATTCCGCCTCGGCCATCCCGCCAACTCAAAGGGCAATAAATCACGGTTCAGAAAACTCAATTCCTTGCCACCCCCTTTCTGGCCCATGTCATTAATAGTCCTGGCTTTCGTGTTGGAATTGGGTGGGTGCCTGTCTTGGAGGAGTTGTCACACGTGAGGATCTATAGTTTGCGTCGAAAGGCGAGATAATTGCTCGATACATATTACTTATTGCAAGAGGGATTAATTTCACAAATAAAAAAAAATACAATTTATCATAAAGGAATACGTATTAAAATAATGAGCGCATTTTATCATTGAGTCAGCGCAGTTTGTAACAAAATCCGCATTAAATGAACGAGAACAAATTGTCATTAAGGAATCCGCTTTAAAGGAATGAGCATAATTTATCATTAAGGAATCTGCTTTAAATGAATGAGACAATTTGTAAAAAATCAGCATTAAGTGAATGAGCATAATTTATAATTAAGGAATACGTATTAAATGGAAGAGCATAATTTGACATTAAGGAATCCGCATTAAATGAAGGAACACAATTTGCCATTAAGGAATTCACTTTAAATGAATGAGCACAATTTGCCATTCAGGAATGCACATTAAATAAATGAGCATAATTTGTCATTAAAAATCTGCATTACATGAATGATCCCAATTTGTCACTAATAAATCCCAATTAAAGGCATGATCCCAATTTGTCACTAATAAATCCCAATTAAAGGTATGATCCCAATTTGTCATTAAGAAATCTGCATTGAATAAATGAGCGCAATTTGTCATTAAGGAATACTCATTAAATGAACGAGCAGAATATGCGATTCTGGAATCCGCATCAAATAAATGAGAACAATTTATAATTAAAGAATCCGCATTAAATGAATGAGCACAATTTGCCATTAAGGAATCCGTATTAAATGAATGAGCACATTTTGTCATTAAAGAATCCGCATTAAATGAATAAGCATAATTTGCCATTTAAGAATCCGCATTAAATGAATAAGCACAATTTATGAAGAATCTATCTTAAATGAATGGGAGCAATTTATCATTAATGAATCCGCTTGAAATGAATGAACCCAATTTGTCATTAAGGTATCCGCTTTAAATGAATGAGTATAGTTAAGGTTTTTTTTTTTTATCTAATCACGTTAAATCGCTTAATATAATCCGATGCTTTAAAGAAGTAAATAATAAAACAAAATATGTATACGCAATATAACAATATACCGAAAAAAGTACAAAGTATGATTGGAAAAAAATGAAAAATAAAATAATATATTAATAACAGAAACACGTAAGAATAAAAGAAATATGGTAAAAGCAGAATAAAATAGAGGGAAAAGAATTAAAAATATATCAATCTAAAGGAAAAGAAAATATACTCCAATGTTACAATGTACAAAAGTTAAGTATAGAGGTATACATTAATCATATTGGCAGAAATTCCCCTATTCAACAAAAGCTAAAAAGAAGGATTCCATTGCATGATGGGATATGGGTGATGCTTTCCTTAAGAATCTGTTGTTTTTGTTGATATACTTGGAAGTTATTTGGAATTTATTTCTCAGTAAAAGAAAGTTGATTCTTTTGATTCCTATATGCTAAGATCTACATATATATATTTCCATTTTGTTTGTATGCAAATGACCTCTATCCAAAAGCCTTTATTATATTAGCCTTTATTATATTAGCCTATTATATTAGCCTTTATTATATTAGCCAAAAGCCTTTATTATATTTAGTCAATTCCATACAGCCCAGAGGGCTGTATGGAATTGGCTAAATACCTGTATTTGGGAGAGTTTTGTATCCCTTTTTTATCGAGATAATTGCTTGGTATTTATTGCCAAATGTAAAAGGTTAAATGTTAAAGAAAAATAATAGATTGTTTTAATATATTAAAATATATATTTTTTATTTTTTTTAAAAAGTCCATTAAAGTTTTTTAATACGATTGATTAAAATTTCCTTTCTTATTTTAATATTTTGCTCAAGAGCCACTGCCCCATTATATGATTTATCCACCGAAAATTTGTAGAATGCAAGGAATTTAACAATTAGTTACTCAATTATTCATGTAAATGAGAATGAAAAAAAAAATTGAGTTTAATTTTGTCTTCTTTGAGTTTCGTGATTTAAATTAAGAAATGGGATTTGACGTGCAGTGTTAATGGATAGTTAGAAGATTACAAAAACGGTTTTAAGTAGATTGAGAAAAAATCACTAAAATTCATAAATTACAAATATTGTATTCTTCACTCAATAAATCGTGAATTGAAGAGTCATTGAGATTACACTTACTGATAAATACTCTTCAATGTAAATGTTTGACTTTAAGCCCCAAAGTAATGAGAATTTATTAAATGTACATGTTTTTGTAAATAATCTTTCTTTTTATGCGCCATTATATTTTAACATTCGTACTAACAAAAGAAAAATAAATTCGTAAAATATCATAAACTGATTTTCAGATTACAATTAACTTTCTTCTTTAGCATTTCGTTAAAAAGTTAATAAAAAACAAGTAATATAAAAAAAAATTTAAGTCAATTCCTACTTTTTTTTCACTATATTGTAGAAAAGTCCTTTACAAATAAGGTTGAAATTTTCCTCTTACATCTTTCGCCATCTATTATTAGATGCATGCAGTTTAAATCTAAAAAAAAATAAAATTAATTAATTAAATATAATTAATGATTCAATATTTGAAAAAACTGCATTAACATCAAGTGTCCTCCACTACAAGTTAAAAAAAAAAAATGCATTTGAACTTGATTGGATGATTAAAAAGTATTTTATTAGCGATTGAAAATTTGAACAAGATATATATAGCGAGTGTGTGAGCTAATAGAAAGTATTGAAAAACATGATGTACTCGTTCGTACACCATGCTTTCTTTTTTAATTTAAAAGTTGCCATATATATGTAAAATTATGTATGGTATTTCTTAAGCATTTCTTTGGCATCTAATTTACTCTTACTATATATAATAAGGAAGCTCCGGAAAGCTATTAATTTTCTTTGAAGATTAAATTTTGACTTAAAAATAATTTAAAATGCTATTGCTTAGTGTTATTAATTCAAAATATATTTAAATACTTAATTGAATCTTTCAATTTATAACTAACTTCATATAAACAATGGGGGAAAAAACTAAAGCACAATCATTTATTCAGGCTCTTAAAGAGATAAATTGGCGTCATTCATTTAATATAGATTCCTTTTAAATTGGGCTCATTCATTTAATATAGATTCCTTTTAAATTGGGCTCACTCATTTAATATAGATTCCTTTTAAATTGGGCTCATTCATTTAATATAGATTCCTTTAAAATTGTGTTCATTCATTTAGAGCAAATTCCTTAATGATAAATTGTGTTCACTTATTTGATGCGGATTTATAATAAATTGTGCTCAATCATTTAATATCGATTCCTTATAAATTATGTTGATTCCTTAATGATAAACTGTACTCATTCATATAAAGCGGTTTTCTTTATGATAAGATGTGCTCATTTATTTAGTGCGAATTTCTCAATGATAAAATATGTTTGTTGCTTTATTACGTATTCCTTAATGATAAATTGTTTTCCTCTCTTTGTAGTGGTTCTGTGTGTTAACATTAATTTAATTCCAGTTACTAAATATTTCACAAATTTATATATTAAAATATTTTTTATTCAAAATATTTTTATATTCAAATATTTTTTATTTAAATTATTTATATTCAAATATTTTTTATTTAAATTATTTATATTCAAATATTTTTTAAATTATTTATATTCAAATATTTTTATTCAAAATTTCAAATATTTTTTATTTAAAATATTTTTAGAATCAAATATTTTTATTCAAAATATTCAAATACTTTTTATTAAAAAATGTTTTTATATATTTTTTATTACTCAAAGATTTTTTAAAATGTTTCATATATAATTTCAGTGGATATTAGAAGTTGTAAATACCTTATTATCTATTCCAAACAAATATTCTTAAGGAACCTTTAAACAGACTGTCAAATAAAAATTTAGATGTTGATGTAAATAAAGAGTCTTTTCTGCAATAACTTTTATATCGTAGTTAGTTTTATGACAGTATAGAGAATTTATACTTTAAAACTACTATTACTGGCAATACTACTACTCCTCATGTCACTGTGGTCTAAAGCGGAGATATTTCTTCATAGTTTGGGAGAAAGATATATTCCACTACATTTAACGATACACAGATTTGCTATAAAGTCGCATAGAAAAATGGGGCTATCGGATACTATTTTATTTGACATTCCTCCCTGGCCAATCTTATGTATCAAACGAATCGAAGAAATCAATCTCAAATCCTTTTGCAAATTTCTTTGCCGCGTTCGAGCATAAATCTTTAATACTTTTGACTTTCTTTCTGCCATGGCTAGGATTTAAAGGTTGTAATTTAGACATTCTAAGAATCTACTGTTTCCATCAAGTCATCTATAATGGTTTGATGGATTTAAATGATTGGAACACTAATGATATTTTATAAAAATAATCCATAAATGCGGAATCATTTAAAGAATTTTATCAAAAGTGTGTTAACGCATTGCAAAATTTAAATTAGCATGTATTGTGAAATACAAAAATTGATTGATTTTCTTTGTTACAGCTTAAGAATTTAAAAGCAATGTCATTAAACCAGCCATCCCTAATTTATTCATTAACTTTCCTTAATCAATTATTATTTTTTGAACTTAAACTTATTTTGAAATAAATTATTAAGCAACGAAAAGTATCTATTTCTGGGACATATTATAAAAATGGACATTACATTTTGTTTTAGGGTGTTAAAATAAAATTGTTCAGGAAAGTAACAAAAAAAATCAAATTATATATATTGTTTCAACGAATTAAAAAAAATAATAATAAATAATATGAACGGATGTTTAATTAGTAATTTTTCTATTCTTTGGAAATTAGAATATTAAACTTACATAAAATTTTATTATCCTAAATTTAAATATATTTTTGTGTGTAGCATTCAAAGATTAAAATAATTTTTATACATTTATAATAAAAAATAGCTATATACATTCAAAGAAAGATACTAATTAATTATTAAAAATTTATTAATTTCAAGAATGCATTAATTGAAATCTATTCTTCTAAATTACAGCACAATTCCAATCTAATTTAAATAAATTTTATTAATTTTCACATCAATAGTTATCTAATTTGATTATATTAATTCTATTATTTTTAATGTTGTAAACCAGATGGCTGCTATATCAAATAATGTCCCAGAGAATCCTCTAGTATCTTTTCTTATTGGAAAAATAAAGGATATTTATTTTCAATTCGGATGCATCCAGAATTAAAAATGTTAATTGTTAGAGAATGAATTGGTAAAAAAATATGTCTGACAAAGGATACGACCACAAATTCATTTGGTGATTAATCACTCCGAATGCGATAAATCGCTCCATCGAATCGGCGATGAATCACTCCACTCTCTCTGTGATGAATATCTCAAACAAACAGTAAGATCAGTAGCACCAGCATTTTTTTTTGCTCTAAAAAGAAAAAAATTTCTGGATTACCTATTGATTTGTGTTGACTAAATGGATGACACACAGTTTTACATCGTTGGTTGTTAGTACATATTCTTTGAATGAAAAAGTTTTACTTCATCACAAGAAGCTGTATGGTAGACACCGGAATCTATTGTTCATTGTCTTCAAATGATTATTATTTCCTCCGTGTTTATTACAAATAAATGCGAATGATACCGTTCCGTAATCATAAAGGAAATCCTGGAAGGGATAGTCAAAACTTGTATTATGACATTTTTTTATGGTATACATAGGCTTTCATAACACTGGTGTGTAATGTTCTATCGATGCTTGTTTTGAGGAATATAGCCCACTTTGTCATGTAAATATTGCATCTTAAAGGTTTATTTGGAAAAGAGCCAGAACATTTCTTGTAATTTGATGTTTAGAGATTTGCATTAGAAAATATTTAAAAAATCGTGAATTATTGTGATGTCCTCGTTCAGTGTTTAGTAAAAGGAAAAATAAATATGTCGCTAAAATACTGAAATAGACAGCTACGCAATTCAAAGAGATTTGTTATAATTTGTTATAATTTCTTAATTTATTTTTTTAAGCAATCTTTGAAATGTAGATCGTTTAATCTAATTACATATAATCATAGATAATAGGTTATCAGCTATACTTGAAATTTTATACATAGGGTTAAAATAAAAATAAAACGTTTCTGTACGTTTGCTTAAAAATCAATAACATATATGCTATAATTAAATCTAAATTTAATTTTTTATTTATTTTTAGATATGAATATTTTTAAATAAATTTAACCATCTTGAGCTAGTTGAAAATACCTTTCAAAACCTTTATATAAAAATACTAAAAAATAAGCATAATTCTGATACTAATTATTATTTTCAGAAACATCAGCTACTCTAAAAAATTAATATCATCCGATACTAAGTAAAATTAACGCACATTTTATAATTTCTTTCTTTGGTTCAGAGTTTTGCTTTAAAATTCCCAAATGTGTCTTTACATATTACTCAACATTAAGCATCTGTCATTACAAGCATACGAAAGCACTCTTTAATAATAAAAAAAATGTATTCAGTGAATCCAAACTGTTTGAATACGAAATCAGATAAGGTAATCAAAATGTTACCAACTCTACGAATCCCAGGTTCTACTAATGGGAATGGCATGCTGGGAAAGAAGCACAAAAACATTTATTGCCGCCCCAGTTTGAAGATAAGACTGGTTAATGAGATTTAAATTATGCCAAGACTTCTCCCTATCTCTGCAGAGCAAAGGGGAAGGTTGTTCTTTGCGAGACGCTCTGCTGAAAACTTTCTGATTAAAATGGAGATTTTGGGGGAATTATGAATGCATGGAAATTTATTGCTCCCCCCCCTCATACCTCGAAATGGGAGGAACACACCAGGTGGGGAACATTGTTTTCTTTTATTTGTAAGAAGGTTGGAAAAGTTTCTGCAGCTGAACACGATTGTACCAAGTTTGATTTATAAGTAATTTAAATATTTTTAAAATTGTGTTTGTAGAATTACATTATCAATAATCAATTATTTTATAAACTTCATAATATTTATTTATTATTTTATAATATTTTTATTAATATTATATTTTTTATTAAGTTTGTTTTATTTATTTAATAAAACAAAAGTATTTTAAGAACGCGTTTGTAGAATTGCATCATCGATAATCAATTATTTTATTTTAAGACTCTATAATGAAACTAATAAAACTGACAATAAAAATGTTGGTAAATACTTTCTTTACATAATATATATGTTTTATTTGTACGATTAAAAGATTTAGGAAAATATCGATTGATTAATATGATTACGTCGATAAAGAAAGGTTTTTTTTTCATAGGTTTCATAGATTCACAGGTTTTTTTTTATTTCAAATACAGTTGGCAATATAGGGACAGTTATCTTTATGTCCTACAAGAATCCAGAAAACCATAAAAATACAATAGATCACACAAAGAAAACAACAACAAAAAAACCCATTGAATAATTATGCAAAAAGAAGTTCAATAGACAAGAATTAGAACATATTGAAGTTAAAACATTAAAACAGGAACTAAACTTCAAACAATTTACAAGGTCTCTCGCCTTCCAGTACCTGGAAAAAAATTCATAATAAAAGATGATAGGAAGAGAAAAAAGTGAATACTAGATTATGAAGATTTCTTTTAATTTGTGCCTAGAATATATAGAATTCAGTGTATATATATACACATAAATAAAAATAGCGAATTTATAAATACATTTGTTAAATTTTATTTGATCTATCTATATTAGTAAATGTTATAATACTAAGCTTAAAAGATTTTTTCACTTGAAAATAGAAAATACACGACAATTTGAATTTTTTTTTCTTATTAAACAAAACCATTATGTGCAGTGATTAATCCATCCAATGATGCCATTTGAAAAAGTTTTCAAAAAAAAGAAAAAAAAAATTTCATTCTTATCCCTCCATACCCTCATCTACCAAGTCGATTCAGCCAACATCACTTCCTGTAAAATCGCGTATTTTTGGGATGTCACTTTGGTGCCTGTATACCTCCTTATAATACTTACATACAATGCTATGAAGGAATACAAGTCTATGCTACAAAATACAACATAATACAATTCTTCACAAAGGTGGAAATATACTACCACTTGGATGTAGTCCTTGTTACCAAGGGAATGATGAATCGCAACAATTATAAAAAAGAAAAATAAACCTTTTATCTCTCTTCTGAATCATGAAATTTTTTTTTTCATATTGTTGTTTATTACAAAGCCATTGTCATTTATATTCAGCGTAATCTTTTTAAATTATTCAGTTTGTTTTCCTAGCCTTTTCTTATTTGGTTGTTTTTATTATTAAATAACACTGAAATTTGCTTTTGGAATCTATTTCAAAAGGTTAAATTATTTTTATTGATATTAGTTTAAATTTATAGTTAATTTTTTTTAAATGTAGTAAGTTTGTCTTTTCGTGAACAATTAATATTTTAAAATATGACCGTAAGTTATTTAGCGAAATTTCTTACTGCAATTTTATATAAGCAAATTATTTAATTTTATATTACATACATTATAATTTTATTTTCTGTTTAAATATTTATTTTATTTATTCTATTTTCTTTTTTAGAATAAATAAAGTAAAGATTGAAATAGAAAATTAAATAAATATTTATTTTTATATATTATTACTTATTTTGTATTTTTTATTAGTTTATTAATTCTTTTTATGTATTTGTTATTTTATTTCATGATTTTGTAATATGAATCCAAATTAAGAAAGAAATTTTGTTACTATTACAGTTGCAAGAAAATTTTACTACTTGGTAAATGACGGTGGCAAAAATTTTTACTTTATTATTTAATAACTTTTTAAAATTTATCCCTTTAATATTTTTTTAAAATTTCTGAATCCATATTGAATAATTTATGAAAAATTTTAATATTTGATTCTGAATACGGCTGCACCAAATAATATTGTTAATATTTGGTGCATGTATTTTCAAGTGAAAGCAAAGTTAAAGAAAGCAAATTTTCAATGATTTTAAACGACATAAAAAGAATTAAGTGATTTGGTCACGTTTCGCTATTTATGAAAGTCTTTTAAAACAGATGGAACATTAATAAAACATATTCTACGATAAGATCTAGTTTGAATTATGGTTTATATAATCAATCATTCACAAAAATGTCTTTTTGACTCAAATATCCCAAAACCAATAAAAGCTATTTCGAATTTCAGTGCGTATTTTTTCTGCTCTATTTGAACTCATTTCTCTGTGATTCATTAATCATTGGACTTTTCAATCCAAAGTGACAGTAAAGTATCAATGTACATACCTAAACAAAACCACTCCCAATAGATTTAAGGTCACACAATAATGTAACACATAATAATGCTTTCAAAACACATGGAACATTAATAAAGCATATTCTACGATAATCATCAATCAGAATGTCCTTTCGACTCAAATATCCGAAAACCAATTTCCAAAACCAAACTAAATGACATTTCAAATTTTAGCGTGTATTTTTCTACTCCATTCATTTCTCTTTGATTCTTTAATTACTGGACTTTTCAATCAAAGTGACAGAAAAGTATCAATATATACCTAAACAAAACCACTCCCAATAGATTCAAGGTCACACAATAAAGTATCACATAATAATTCTTTCAAAACAGATGGAGCATTAATAAAATGTATTCTACGGTAATCATCAATCAGAATGTCCTTTCGACTCAAACATCCTAAAACCAATTTCCAAAACCAAACTATAAGGTATCTATAATTTTAGTGTTTTTTTTATGATCCATTAATTTTCTGTGGGATTATTTAAACACTGAACTTTTCAATCCAAGTGACAAAAAAGTATCAACACATACCTAAACAAAACCACTCCCTATAGATATTCAAGGACACACAATAATGCTTTTAAAACAGATTGAACATTAATAAATCATATTCTATGATAAGATCTAGTTTAAATTATGGTTTATAATAATTAGTCTTTCACTGAATGTCTTTACGACTTAAATATCCTATTTCTACTCAATAATCCTAATATCCTAAATATCCAATAAAAGGTATTTCAAATTTTAGCCTGTATTTTTTAGGCTTCTTTCATTTCTCTATGATTCTTTAATTGCTGGACTTTTCAATCCAAGTGACAGAAAGGTATCAATACATACCTAAACAAAACCGCTCCCAAAATCTTTAAGATCGTACAATAATGTAACTTAAAATAATGCTTTCAAAAAATGAAACATTAACAAAACATATTCTATGATAAGATCCAGTAGTTAGAATTATGGTTTATATAATCAATCATTCACCAAATGTCTTTTCGACTCAAATATCCCCAAAACCAATAAAAGCTATTTCAAATTTCAGTGTGTATTTTTTCTGCTCTATTTGAACTCATTTTTCTGGGATTCATTAATCATTGGTCTTTTCAACCCAAAATGACAGTAAAGTATCAATACATACCTAAACAAAACCACTCCCAACAGATTCAAGGTCACACAATAATGTATCACATAATATTGCTTTCAAAACAGATGGAATATTAATAAAACATATTCTACGATAATCATCAATCAGAATGCATCATTCAGAATGTCCTTTTGACTCAAATATCCTAAAACCAATTTCCAAAACCAAACTATAAGGTATTTAAAATTTTAGTGTGTATTTTTTATGCTGTGATTCTTTAAATACTGAACTTTTCAATCCAAGTGACAGAAAAGTATCAACACATACCTAAACAAAACCACTCCCTATAGATTCAAGGGCACACAATAATGCTTTCAAAACAGTTGGAACATTAATAAAACATATTCTACGATAAGATCTAGTGTGAATTATGGCTTATATAATCAATCATTCACAAAAATGCCTTTTCGACTCAAATATCCCAAAACCAATAAAAGCTATTTCGAATTTTAGTGTGTATTTTTTCTGCTCTATTTGAAGCTCATTTCTCTATGATTCATTAATCATTGGACTTTTCAATCCAAAGTGACAGTAAAGTATCAATACATACCTAAACAAAACCCCTCCCAATAGATTTAAGGGCACACACTAATGTAACACAAGCCATGAAATGATCACTCCCCAGGCTTTATTGGGGAAACAATGTTGCTGAGGATAGTTGAAAATATAATTTCAATCTGGTTCGCATTGTTCTGTGATCTAATCTGTTTGGCTGGAGTCCAAGATAGAAGCTTGTTCCGCTTATTTGGTGGGGGGGAAGAATTTGCAGTGCCCTTTGGGATTTGGGTTCGTATTCCCATATGGGTGGAGACTGGCGAAGGATAAGATTTTCTGATGTACTGCGTTATTATTTTCGTATCTGGTCGGCTGTTTCTAATTCTTTCCGAAATGACTGAAAATTGACCGGGGAGGGTTTTTATAATTTCTCCCCGGTGGTCTAAAGTTAGAAAGTGTGGCAATAACTTCTGAAAAGTGTACTCTGTAGAATGTAGGGTTAGCTGGGTTTCGGTTCTGGGCTGTGGTAATCATCGCAGCTTCGAGTTTTCTGTTCGCACATCCGCTACTTAATAATTCACGAGAGGATTTAACAATTAATTTCCAGGTACAACATAAGTTTCCGTGTATGGAGTAAATCACTTCTGGAAGATAATTGCTTTTAGTAATTTTCCGAGGTAAATAAATGGGCTCCAATATATCAAAGTTCCGTGTACTTTAAAATGTATGAGAGCTTTATGGGTCTATTATTCAGTTACATTTCAGCTATTTTGCTTTGAATTTTTAGATTTTATTTATAAGATTACTAAATGTTATGCTAAGATAAGTATTTTTTCTCGTAAGTTAAACTGAACAGTATCAATTGATCAATGTATTTTTAATCAGTTATTAATTGCATAACAATTAAATGGGAATGATTTTTTTAAAAGAATTTTATTTTATTATTTATGCAAAAAGCAATTATATATTTAATAACTGTTAAAAGTTAAAGGTAATTATGTATATTTGATCATTTTAAAAGTTTATTTTGTTAGATATCTATATATCTCTTATGTCGAAAAATTTAAATCTAGGAAGGCCTTTTGTTAATATGAAATATATCTCCAATGTTCTATTAATAAAATTCTAGTAATAATGGTCCATAATTAAAACTCTAGCCATAATATAATACTGTAACTATAATGGTCCATCATTAAAACTCTAGCCATAATATCACACTCTATCCATAACGATCCATTATTAAAACTCTAGCCATGATATAATCAATCAGCGTAAAATTTCTTTAACATTTTATTTCAAAATATTTATAATAAATTAACTTACGTTGATAAAAAATGGTGTATTTTAAATTTAACCAAATAAAATTAAATACATACCATCATATTTGCTTCACTTACAGGCAATGGAATTATAAAATGAAATTTAAAAACTTGAAATCAAAGCAATGGTTATGTAAATAATATGTTTTTTTTTAAAAACATTATTAGCTAACAATTTAATGTATTAATGTTAATTTAAAAATACTTTTATAAACTACCATCTTAATCTGAGTGGAGCTTTTATGTAGATAAGGTAGATTATGCAGATAAACTACTTTGACAATTTATCAAAAAACAAAAAAATTCTGAGAAATAATTAATATCATTTGAATTTTAAGTGTCCAATTTTTTGTGTACAGAAGGCCTATGTGTATATTTTATTTGTTTGTCTTTCAGTTTGTGATAAGAAGCCATCCTATATATTGATAACATTTGGTATTAAAAATAAAATTCAATATTCGAAAGGACAAATATATTTCAAATTAGATACTAATTAAGTAATAATTATTTTGTAGAAGAAAAAGACATAAACATTAGGCCTCTTCTGACAATCTAATATCTATACATCTTATATTATCGATTTTATAATGAAATAATTATCTCTCTAAATATAATCAGTTAAATAAATATAAGATCAATTTATTAATATTCCAGAATTTTTTTTTATTAAATTCAATTTCGTGAAACTTGATTGAATTTTGTCTGTTTTTAAAGCTATACTCTGGTTCTCTAATTACGAAAATTATTTGTTTAACAATCTCATACAATTCTATAAATTAAATTTAAATTGTAAATTATGGAAATAATAAAAATAGCTCTAATAAAGTACTATTAAAAAACACCTTTAAGATTTTTAATATTTTGCATTGTCTTGAACACATTTATGAATAATAATTTTTTTAAATGTACAGAATTAAAAGTTCTGTACAGTATACATTTAAAATTATTGCATATAAATGTCATATATTGCATACATTTTAAATATTTTATTTTGTACTTACAAATTTTAATATAAACTTCTTTTAATAATTTAATTCTCAAAGTCGACATTAAAAAAAAATTATTTAACATTTGCTTTATTTAAAATCTAATGCGGAAATATTTTTGGATTAATTGGTTTGTGTTTTTGTCATTATTTTATAAATGGAAAATAATTTACTTTTGAATAATAAAACTAATTTATTTTTATGGATTAAATATTAAAACTAATTATGTTTCTTTTTTCTAATTATGCCTCAATTTATAATTTTTTTGTATTCTTTCCATAGTAATGAAAATTAGAATGGAAACATTTTTGACTCTTACAGAAAAAATATAATATTTAATATTTATAGTTGTTTTTCCAGTGAGTTTCAAAAATGATGGCAAATTAAAACTTTTAAAAGATTCTTTTATTTGTGGCAAGTTTTAAATATATTGAAAGCAATTAGTTTAACACACAAAAGGAACAATACCATAATATTTTCAATAACAGTTTTGAAGCAATATTTAACTGACTATAAATATTTTTAGAATCAGGAACTGCAGACAGTTTTAGACTATAAACGGTTTTAGTATTATGAATATTTGCAAACAGATATTAAATTTCTTAGATAGATAGATATTCTTTCATAAATATTTCTTTATGTATAAATATTCCTTCATTTTATATCATGTATATTTTTATAGGAATTTAAATAGTTAATTTCCATTTAAGTGTATTTCTATTATAGATTTCCATATTCTGCTAATTTCTATTATAGCTATTTTCAATTTTAAGAGAAAACAAAATATTTAAAGAAATAATTAATTATCGATAAATCAATAAAAAGCTTCATCATTTAAAATAATACAATTTGGCTTCTTTTAACTGATAGAAAAAAATATTTAATAAGTAATAATAAATATTATTTACATTGTCATATTTATTAATATTGTCCATACTTAGCTGACTGTTTTTTTATGACAAAACCAGATTTTTGTATTAAAAAAGTTCACAATGGAAAAATAAGTCTTACAATATCCGAGAGAAATTTTAAAAGGAATTTCGACATTTCCTTTTAATACAAAAAATAGCTTTTCAGCGGGACTTCAAACAATACCTTGTAACAAATTGATGTAAGAGAAATAAAACTTAAAAAGGTTTCTTTTCAATTTCGAGCAATACAAAAGTATATTAATACTTTGCACTCAATTCTTCAAACAACTGTAGAAAAGAAATATTTAAAGAAAAAATATTGTCAAAGTGTACTTAGAAAATGAAATAAAATCTGAAAAGCAATATTTCTGCTTTAAAAATTTTTTTTTTCCATCCAGCATCTTGGAAAAATAAAATTACGAATGACCATAACTTAATAATAATTTTATTCTTTATGTTTGCCCGTATATAACCTCAAAAATATTTTATTGCTTTTTTAATTTTTAAAATAACTTTATTTGGAATTAATAGTTTTGAAGGTTGCGATTTAAAATCCTGAAGTATTTTTATTTAAGTGAGAAATAAGAAATTTTCTACAGCTGCTTCTTAATATTTAAATGCTCAAAAAAATTGAAAAATAATTAAATTGGAATTTAAAAGATTGAAATTGAATTGAAAACTGAAAAATTCATAAGAAATCGAATTCCTTTTAATTTGTAATTTTTAAACGTGTATGATATACAAAGTTTTATATGCAACCTGTGTATGCACAGTTATTTAATTATAAACTACAATACTTATTAAACGGTTCATTAAGTTAAAAATATGAAAGTAACGAATCCCTAATATGGGAATTAAATTATTATTTAAAACAAATTTATAACTTTTTTTATTGTTTTTATGAAGTTTCATGCAAGTATGAAAATAATTGACCACAAATTACAATTAAGTATTTATTTTTTTTTGCAAATTATATGCATGTGAAATTCGTTTTGCTTTTTGTACATTTAGTTTGTAATCCTTATTTTTAAGTATTAAAAATATTAATGGATTAAAATGCGACAAAATATTTTTTTGCTCTTAATATTTCATCTATAATTTGACAAAATTAAAACAAAATATTAATTGTCATTTCTGTGACTAGTTCTCAGTGTCCGGCAGTGCGGGGTGGACACCCCATGAGTAATCTACTCATGAATGGAGAGAAAGGGGGGCAGCATCTGTTGTGATGGAGTGCGCGTATTTATGAGTCTGACTTGTATCCGAGTCGCTGAAAAAGGAGGGCACTGGCTTCCTGGAGGATTTTTAAAGGGGACCCCGCATTTGCGTACCATATGGAAGAATAGCCCGAAAATTTCCACCAGGTAGTCTCACTAACGATGCAAGATGCTGAACTTCACAAACACCAAAGAGTCTCTTCGGTTTTTGAAACAGTGTCTACAACAAAACCACTAGCTGATTGAACCTCCGTCCTAATTCTCACCAGCGCATCGTTGCCATTGAACAACGAATCAGGGAATATCATTTCTAAATATAAGTAATAACTCAAATATCACATTAAAACGTGCTTGGTAAAAAAATATCCCTTCACGGGTCTGATAAAAAAATTATCTATTCCTGTGCTTGATAAAAAAATATCCATTATTGTGCTTTGTACAAAAATTTCCATTCACGTGCTTGGTAAAAAAATATCCATTCTCGTGCTTGGTAAAAAAAATATCCATTCACGTGCCTGGTAAAAAAAATATCCATTCTCGTGCTTGGTAAAAAAAATATCCATTCACGTGCTTGGTTAAAAAATATCTGTGGCAAGGAACTTAAACTGCCACATTTGTTCATTGACTGAAATTATTTTTATTATTAAGATTTTAACTAAAACCATTCAATACTATTTTTAAAATTTTACGTTAAAAAAAATAATTATATGCGTAAAAGAAAGTTTAAGAAATATCGTGTTACTATGCTTAAATATTGTTTAATATATTTCGATAGGTATCCAATTATACGCTTACACAAATTCAATCCAAACCCTTTTATATTTGGTGCATTGTCTGTCCTTAAGTAAATTCAAAATACCCTCACCAGCTCCCCCGGGGAACTGCTTGAGAAAGCGAAATCATCTAAGTAATATTGAAATAAGAAGCAGCACACAGACAGCGCCTGTGCTAAAAACTGTTAGCCTAATCTTGGGAATTGGAATCTGGAATATTCCAGCCACGTACCTGCAAGAAGACTATCTCGTTACAGCGGGAATCTGCGTGTACAGGCAACGACAAAACGTGATCTAGATAGTAGCCGAGACGTGATCTCACCATCCTTCCCCCAAAAAAAATCCCCCCAAAGTATGCTGCATACAAAAAAAGAAAACTTCATCCTTTAATCTAGAAAATTTCTGAAACTTCTCATTTTTCTCGTCTTTCTTCCATAACAAATTTGAACTGTAACTTTTTTTTTTTTTTTTTTTAACTTTCACCTCGTTTCCTTGCGGAAAACTTTCCCTGCTATTTGGAGAAAAAAATTGCAGAAGGAAACTAGTTGCGTCTGAGTGATCAAATTTCTCTGTGGGGAAAGTAATTTTATTTTCTTGGAAAATTTTTTCACGGGGTTTGGCTTTACGAAGAGGGTTTTAATTTCAAAACAATCCATACTGCTTTGTAAATGATTCCATAGGGTAAAAAGAAATATTATTTTATGTTATTAAAAACCTGCACACGCACTTTCTGAATGATTCATATTAATTTTTCTTGACGTTCTCACAGATTTGGTTGAAAATAAGTAAACACTATAAATTAAATTTGAAGTATAGGAATCAATTTTAACTTGGTAAGAAATAAACTAACTTCTAACTTCGTAACTTGCTTTTAAACTGATGGATTTCAGTTCGAAAACTAATAAGGGAACCAAACTCAAAGTTCACATGTTTACCTCGGATATAGGAAAAGGTAAATTTGTAAACATAAATTCCTTCCATTTTTGATGAGAAAGTGATGAGAGATGTTATATCCAAAACATAATTTTTCGGAACCAAAAACAGCTGATGGTCTTTTTTCTAAATTACATTGGGACCAAAGACTAATATTAATCTAATAAAGAAGTGCTTCGATTTTAAAGTAATCAACACACTTTACTGGTTTATGAAATTACAAATGTTTTCATAATAAAAAAAGATATTAAGTTCGTTGTTAACGAATTGGTCTTTTAAACTGATGGATTTCAATGCGAAAACTAATAGTTAGAACCTAAGAACCAAACTGTAAGTTCTCATGTTTACCTCGGTTATGGGAAGTCAAATTTTTAATCATAAATTCTTCCATCGCTTATGGGAAAGTGATGGGAGGTGCTAAATCCAAAACCTGATGTTTCATAACCATAAAAACCGGTGGTTAGGAAAAATTTTCACAGGTTGGCGTACGGAGAGGGTTTTAATTTCAAAACAATCCATACTGCTTTGTAAATGATTCCATTGGGTTAACAAAATATTATTCTATATTATTAAAAACCTACATGTACTTTCCAAATGATTTATATTAATATTTCTCGACGTTCTTGCAGTATTGCTTGAAAATAAGTAAACATTTTTGTGATATAAATTAAATTTGAAGTATAGCAATTGATATTAACCTCGTTGTTGAGGCATTTATATTTTAAACTGATGGATTTCAATTCGAAAACTGATAAGGGAACGAAACTCTAAGTTCTCATGTTTGCCTCGGATATGGAAAAGGTAAATTTGCAAGCATAAATTCCTTCCCTTTCTTATGGGATAGTGAGGAGAGATGTTAAATCTGGAACATAATGTTTCAGAATTAAAAACCTCATGGTCTTTTTTCTAAATTGTATCAGAACCAGAGACCAATATTAATCTAATAAAGGAGTGATTCCGTTTTAAGGTAATCAGCACATTTTGCTTACTTATTGGTCTTTGCAGGTTTATAAAAACACAAATGATTTTATAATAAAAAAAATAGATTAAATTCGTTTTTAAAGCATTAGTTTTTTAAACCAAGGGATTTCAATTCGAAAATTAATAAAGGAACCAATTTCTCATGTTTTGCCTCAGGTATGGGAAAGTTAAATTTGAAAGCATAAATTTTTCCATTTCTTATGAGAAAGTGATGGGAGATGCTAAATCCGGAAACCTCATGTTTCGTAACCATAAAAACCGGTAGTCCGGAAATATTTTTCACGGGTTGGCCTACGGAGATGGTTTTAATTTCAAAACAATCCGTAGTGCTTTGTAAATGATTCCATTCGTTAAAAAGAAATATTATTCTGTATTACTAAAAAAATACACGGACTTTCTAAATGATTTATATTAATATTTCTTGACGTTCACACAGTTTTGGTTGAAAATAAGTAAAAACATTTTTGTGATATAAATTAAATTTAAAATATAGGAGTTGATATTAACTTCGTTGTTGAAGCATTTGTATTTTAAACTGATGGATTTCAGTTCGAAAACTAATAAGGGAACCGAACTCAAAGTTTTCATGTTTATCTCGCGTATGGGTAAGTTAAATTCGTAAGCATAAATTTCTTCCGTTACTTATGGGAAAGTGATCAGAGGTGCTAAATCCGGAGCCTGATGTTTTGGTACCAAAAAATTTGGTGGTCTTTTTTTCTAAAGTTGCTTTGGGACCAATATTAATCTGATAAACGGGGCCTTCGATTTTAAAGTAATCAACACATTTGCTAGTTTTTCGTCTTTGCAGTTAAAAAAAGAGATTAACTTCATTGTTAAAGAATTGACCTTTTAAACTGAGGTATTTCATTTCTGAAACTAATGAGGGAACTAAATTCTAAATTTTCATATTTACCTCGTGTATGGGAAAGGTAAATTTAAAGCATAAATTCCTTCCATTGCTTATGATAAAATCATGGGAGGTGCTGAATCTGGTGCTTGATGTTTCTGAACCAAGAAACCTGGTGGTCTTTTTCCTAAATTGCGTTGAGACCAAAGAACAACATTAATCTGATAAAGGGATTCTCCGATTTTAAAGTAATCAGCGCATTTTGCTGATTTACTAATCTTTGTAGGTTTATAAAAACACAAATGTTTTTATAATAAAAAAATTAATATTTGAAAAGAAACATATTTCTTTTAAAGAAATATACAAAGATTAAATAATAAAAATAAAAGTATCTCAAAATTATTACTTATAAAATGTACTTATGTGAAATAATAATTTGTTTTTTCGCTCTGATTCTATATTACTTAATAAAATTCATGGAAAAGTGTCGTAATTGGATTAATTTAAGCTCTTTTTAATGAACTCTTATACCTTTTTTGCAAACAACAGTAGCAATTAGAATATGAAATGTTTTAAATTCTTTTAATTAGCAGAAAAAATTATTCGGATATTAACGCATTTTCTGTAAAATATTTTTATTACTTTTTATTGAGGGTATTAATTACTTTAATCTACTTGAATGCACTTAACATAGTTGCGATAAGGTTTTTGATACTAATTAAATCTAATAAGTATTACATAAGCTCTACATTTTAATTTTACTTCATATACAAATCACTTATAATTTATAAGTATCATGAATAAAGCATAAAATTAAATAATTAACATGGGAAAAATAATAAATTAGAAACAAACTAAAAAACTGTTTTATGTTTCTTTCTTTCTTTTTTTCTTACAATTTGAATAATAAAGAGATACAACGGATACATTTAACTGTGTTTAGAGTTTCAACAGAGAAACATAAAACACATTCTTCACGTATTCCAAATCCCTGCACTTTTTTCATCTGGAAACTCGTTTCGTAAAAGATATACATATTTCTTACTTATTTTATTCCTATCCTTCTATCAAATCTTGTCACAAGCATTTGAAGGAAATATAGAATGACATATGGGAATCCCTCTTTTTAGTTAATCTGCAGTATAGTATAACACTAAGTGTAAGATGTTCTTTTTTAGTGATGCCTCTTACATTTACCCTTTTTATATATACTTTAAACGTATAAGCCTTATTTGAGTTCGGTTTCTAAACAAGCCTTTTTTACGTTGTGTATATTTATTTCTCCTTGTACGATTGTACGATATGTTGATTCTGTAGTGGCATTTGCACTTCCTCGCTTGCATTCTTTTAACTCTGTTTTCTTCTTCATCTTTTTAAAGTAAATAACATATTTTATCACAGGGCCTGAATGGCCGAGTGGCTAGCGCTTCTGGTGCTCGGTACCACAGGTTTCGGGTTCGAGTCCCGGCGGTGCCATGGATGTTTGTAGTGGTTCGGAATCCACTTTAAACCGTAGGTCCCGGTCCTAATAAGATCGTAGAGCATTGCGGGGGCATTGTTACTCCGCGTCCGTATCTTCAAGTTACATGCGCCCCCTGGGTAATACAAAGTGAGTAACGTCTGTGCAGCGTTGCCTTAAGGCATCCAAGACCAAGCTGTCTAAGTGTTTGCCAGCTGCATTGGAACGAAAAAACAAAACATATTTTATCACCAATGTTTTTAATGTGACTTCTCCGTACTACTATGAAATTAAAGGAAAATTAATGTACGCAGTTAATAATAATTATTTAACGTATATTTTTTGTATAGGTACGAGGTCTGTGACGTCGGCAAAAAATACTGCGGACAAAAAACTGCCTGTTCTGAATTAAAAATTTCTAAAATAATACTTCATTAATCATAAACTTTTGAATGCCTTAAAAAACTACTGCCTGAGAAAAAACTACATAAAACTTTCCAAACAGTTTAGAGTCAGACTTTCAGGAATTTTGATGAATTTCATGAAATTGACATCGGAAAAACACATGGAAATAAAATAAAATGATTTCCACCTGGTAATTCTTCTGCTTTTTCATTGGCGCATCAGCTCCGTGGTGGCCAAGTCCGTCTTCCTACTGGCAGATTTCGAGACAGATGTGCTTTTTTTTCGTGGGCACGCTGTCATCCCTGCGCTCAACGCTCTAGAGTCACATTAGACAGAGCCTGAATTGTCGAGGTTCTAGCGTTCGGTGCCATAGTTTTCGGGTTCGAGTCCCGGCGATGCCATGGATGATTGTAGTAGTTCGGAATCCACTTTAAGCCTTAAGTCCCGGTTTCATATGACTGTAGAGCGTCACGGAGCCCAGTCAGACTTCTCACCCACATCCTTCCCAAACTATATAGGGGCAATTCAGCTCTAGTTGCTAATCTCTCGTTTTGCGCGATGAGATTAATCTGTTTTAAATAATTTTTTATACTACTTATAAATACTTATTTCTTATACTATTTAAATTATTTCTTATATTATTTATTTTTTATATTCTAGCTTCACTTTTTTATTGGAGACACCAGGACATGTTCGCACATAATAAATTTTTTATTAATGATAAGAAATTTCAAATAAATATTAAATATACATTCGAATTTATAATAATTTTTATTATAGTTATACCTTGTGCATTATAATAATGTCATTCATAATTCTCATTTTATAATATATTTTTTTTTGCTAAATTTATTCAAAGTTCTTAAATATGAAACCTATGCATGTTGTAACTATTAAATTTTTATAGGAAAAATCCATTATTATTATTTTGCTCTAAATTACAAAAACATTTTTGCAGAATGAAATTTATGAATACGAAAAATTATAAGTGTCATTACGAATTTAAATGCTTACAGAAATATTTTTAAAAATTTTCTTTGATATTAACAAAGTATTTGTTTATCAAATTCTTAATAACTACATAAAGTTAATTTAATTCCAACAACCTTTTGCTTAATTTATTACTTAGTAATATTATTTTTACTTTTTTCTTAATATTAATAACTTAGTATCAATATTTTTCAATTAACGAAACTATGCATCTGTTGGAATAATTGCTATTAATAGTGGAAGAATTTTAACGAACAAAAATTCTGCTTTCCAAATTTTCTTGCTTAGAAATAAACGGGGTTTGTAGCGTTGCCATGGAAACCCATTTCTTTCCATGATAATCATGGCGCTGCTCTTCCGAAGCAGCGCTGTTGCCAGATTCCGGAAAACAGATCGGATTACGAAAACTTCCTCTTCTTCTTCTTGTTACTATGCGAGAAAACTTTTCCGTAATCTTTTACGACCCACTTAATCACTTGGACAAGTTATCAAAAGTACACGCGCCCCATCACTTTGTTGTCTTGTTTCTTTTTTTATGATGGACGGGTATGAGCAGTTCTCGAGTATAGAAAATGATTTGCACAACAATGATGCTGTTTCATCCAGTAATAGATGTGCTTCGGAAAGATATCGGAAGCAATTTTTAATGTAGGTTCTCTCTTTTTTTAATGGATTGGTAAACATATATACATAAACATGGATGAACGTCAATTTGTAATTGCTGCTTTGTAAATGTCCGGGCAAATAATCATGAATGCAAGATTTTGACATTACTTCATGCTTTCTACATACATTGTTTCATACCTTCAAAAAAACAATACAAATTGCTTATTAAAATGCCTTTTGAAAAAAAGCATTCAATATATTTTTATTTTTATCATGGCTTAAAATAAACTTGAAAGTTAATTTTAATGTTTATTTCTTTCTTTAATTTGTAGTGGTTATACCCTTTTTGCTCTTATTTCAGTATAGAACAAAATTTTAGCTTAACTTTATAGTTTTCCGAACTGTAGCCATTTTCTTTTTATATTAATTATTTTTTTCATAGTATTTATAGAGATTATTATTGTCTGTTCAAAAATTGCATGTGGAAAATGGCACTATGCGCATTTTATTCCACATGTGTAGTGATTCCTAATTTGAAATTAATATCTTATTCTATGAATTGTTTGAATAAACTTCTTTAAAACAAACTTAGTATTAAAATAAAATTCATTATCTCACTAACTGAAACAGGATCATATCATCCAGTTATCTATACTGCTCTTTTCAAATATCTTTTTAACTTTGCCTTACTCAAAATTTTGCATTTGAACTCTGCTCAAAATATTAAAATTTTACGATCAAATATATGATTAAATATTCTCCATACCAACTCTCCTTATTTCAATATTTAATTTTCGACGTTCCCCTCCATCGATGGCTACCACGCTGAACGGCTTCATGCAGGACTACTGTGTACCTCCAATAGCTCAGCAAGCCTTCAAACAGCGTTTATGGCCTGCAACGAAGTTCGCCAATTCCCCCCTTTTCTCCGCCAACAACACCCATCATAAACATTCAACCGGAGGGGTAGCCAGCCTTTATTAAACATTAAATCATACCATAAATCAAGAGCCAAATGCGTTTACTGGGCAATTCCCGGGCATCTATAACTGAGCCAAGGAACGATCACTAAAGACCACAACACGGTAGCCGAAGCAATGTGCACGGTCTATTAGAAAAGCGTTTTCGGGCATGCTGTGAGGCAAAGGATTGAAATCCTTGGAGGTTGATGCAAAAAAAAAAAAAAAAAGATGTCTCCTGTGGTGGAAGAAATGTCAATGCGCTGGTGCAGCTGCCTTTATTGAAGTCTCTTGGAGGGGGAACACGGTTGGACGCCAGATTAAATTGATTCTGGGGAGAGAAATTTTTATTCCAGATCTACATATTTGGGTTTCATGCCTCCATAAAGGAGTTATAAAGTTTTCTAATGAAATGAATAATGACGTGCTTGGCAATAATTCCATGGATTCGGTATTTTGCAAAGCCTGGCATTATTAAAAGTGTTTGATAGAAGTGCGTACAAACTTGGTATATAACTGGATTAATATTAGTAATATATTGACTTAAATTAAAAATTAAAATTAATTCTGCATCAATGTCTTATGAATATGTGTACGTACGCAATTATTTAAAACATATTATATCAAGAGATATTCAGTTCGAAGAATTGGTATTTTATATCCTAATAAATGACAAATTAATTCTTGATAAACAAATTCTGATACCCCTTGTGCTATACTATATTTATTTTAGTAAATGAATAGAAAATGTTGTTTAATATTGTAACAATAATAAATATTTTAAACATTAATACATATACCGCATTTAATTGCATCTGATACCAAAATCTTAATTCATGTCCAGAAATAGATTGAAAAGATCAATGAGTAAATTTTAAAGTAAACGATAATAATAAATGTTATTAAAATTGGTGTAATTTAAGTTGTATTAAGGAACTTTAAATAAATATTAGGTTAGACTGTTTTAAACACCATCTGGATTATATTAAATTTTCCACTTTATAATAATAACCTATAATCAATAATATTTAACTAATATTTACAGTGGTATAAACTAATTATTTGTAATACTACCAGATTCAATTCAATATTTGAAATACTAATTTATGTACGTATTAAATAATATCAAAATTTATTGATATTAAAAGTATATATATATACATTTTCTATTACGTTTTTGCTCTTTAAAAAGGAAATAAACGCTATAAATCGTAAATATATAATGTATGTTTGAAGTGGAAAAAAACCGCGGAGTCTCTGGTCCAACAAGAAATAATTTTCAACCATGTACAGACCCATCTACAGACCTTGTTGCAAGGTGCTACGATTATTATTTTTATTTGCTCTTCACCATTGAATATATCACTTTTCTTTACTGTACAGAAAAACATGTCTCAAGAAAGCATAAAATATTTCAAGAACTCATAAAAAAATCTTCAAAACTTGATATTTAAAGCACCTAGAAAATGTTTCTGAGAATTTCACTCAATCTATAAAGCATTTTCCAGGTGTAATATGATAAAGAATACTTTAAAAGCAATATATATGTATATATATAAATAAAGAACTTATTTATAGTGTTTATTTTTACTGATAAAGTTTATAAATTTCTATTGGAGGTAAAAAAGTCACATATTAGAAAAATCGAAAGATTTATTTTTTATTCTATTTTCCGTATGAATTCATATTTAAATAGTTAAACGTACAAAATTTTTGTAGTGTCTATTTTGTTTCACAATGCAGATCGTCTGAATTCATAAAAAATGTAGAATGCCTTGTCACGTATGCTTAGAAATATTTTATAGTCATTTAATATAAAATGAATAATACGGAAATGTATTTGAAGTACCAAAAACTTTTCCCAGATAATAATTTGTTATTTTATTGATTATCTTGAATTTAAAATGCAGCTTAAAATGTTTGCATTATTTTGAATGATAAGCATTTTGCCCATTTTATTAGAAATGGTTTTAATTTTTCCTAATTCTATATGCGCTGTTCTATGTAGTTCAATAAAGGGATATGCGTTTTAGGATTCTAAGAAATATAATAGTTGCTGTTTACTTTCCTGAATTTCAAATTAATAGGAAAATATTGCTTCCTTTTAAAAAATCATTTGAATTTTTAAATCATTTATTTATAGTCAGATTGTAAAGTCGAAAACATAGATAATAAAATATTTTAAACTCCTTGTTCCTCTTTGTTTAAAATAGAATTTAAAATTTTGAACATTTTCTACTTTCAATTTATTTGTAGTTTCCATTGGTTTTTCATTTCATAATGGCAATTATATTTATATATAATAATAATTTGTTTGAAAATTAATTATAAAATTTTTTTAAATGGTAAGTCTTTTTGGCTTTTCATAATGTTTTAGGTGCTTAAAAGTTTTCTTTAATTATAATGCAAAGAAAATAATCCTGTATTATATAAGTCTTCAACTTTATATCAAATTTATGGAATAAACGTATAGATATTAAATCTTAATACTGAAATTTTTAAAAAATAATTTAACTAAAATTTCGTACAGTTTCCCTAAATTAATTAAAATGGTTTTGGGTTCATATAAATAGTAATTATATAGGCAACAATTATTTAAAATTAAGAATTTATCTTTAATACAAGAAAGACCGCATCAAATAAACGTATTACCACATACATGAATTTACTACTTACGAATTTGTATATTAAACTATAGGGCTCTGCAGATGTTTCCTGCCCTGAAAATAAAAAAAAATTCTGGAATATGACTGCAGCACCACCTACCGGGTCCAGTTGGGAATCTAAACCACCCAGGGACAAACTCAAACACATACAATAACTTTCATCAAAATCGGTCCAGCCGTTTAGGAGGAGTTTAGTGACAAACACACGTACAGAAGAATTATATCCATTGCAGCGCCACCTATTAGGTCCAATTGGAAATCTAAACCATCCAGGGACAAACTCAAACATACATAAAAAATTTCCTCAAAATGACAAACACACGTACAGAAGAATTATATTCCTCACAGCTCCACATACCGGGTCCAATTGTGATTCAAAACCATCCAGGGATCCACTCAAACACACACACAAAATTTCATCAAAATCGGAGCAGCCGTTTTGGAGAAGTTAAATGCAAACACACGTACAGAAGAATTATAAATATAAAAATAATGTGTGCTTATGACAATTTTTATGAAAAAAAAATGCTCATGAAAGTGATTATAAAAATATTTAATATGCACAATTGAGTTTTTCTCATTTATGTAGAAAAATTAAACATAAGCTAATATAAAATGAATCTATTACAGAAATCTTATATTCTAACAGTGCATATATTTCAAACAGTTAATTAAATATCGCATTAAAATTCAGATCAATGATTTGCTGAAATTTGAAAGGCAATACATGGCAAGTGAATTAAGCCCATCCAGAAGTACTACATACACCATGCCCATGCCTTAGAGCAGGGCCCCCTTAGAGTGGCTCGGAATGAATTTAATGATGAATGAAATTCTTCACACGTTGCGCCAAGGTAAATGGAGAAGGAGGAAACCTGATTAATAAGGCATGGCCACCGAAGAGAAGTCTGAAACGAAGAGTTATTACTGGCTGGATCACCTGCTCGCCTCATTGAATTAAATCCCGATGCTTTTAAAGTGGTCATCATTAATTAAACAACTAAACTAATGCTGGCATAGGAACACCTAAACTCTGGAGTATTGTTCTGAATAGCCTAATTGATCTTTAGTGTTAAAGAGGGTAGCATACACCAGATCTCGCGCGAGGAGCACTGTGAATCTCAAAGGCCAGATACCATGTATAGGAATAGATATTCCCTTATCTCTTTCTCTAAGAATGTATTTTCTTCAATTAAATGTAAAGATAAATGAGTTTAGAAGATAAATTATTTCTATATAAAAATTATAACGAGACTAAATATTTAAATAAAATGAGAATATTGTTCCTTTATTTTATGTAGGATTTTAAACACAAATCGATTTATAAATTTCTTTACTATTAAATAATTGTGTAATAACCACAAGTTGTTTGATAAAGTTAATAGTTGGTATTTTATACTGAAATATTGCTATGCAGTACCAATGATAATTTTCATATTGAATTTCGAACTTGAATTTCGATTGCACTGTCTGTGAGTCCAGTTTGCATCGCCAGGAACATATGAGTTTAATGATTTTAGTATTATTATAAATTGATGTAACGTTCTCTGACGTTCTAATGATGATGTTCAGTGTATATAACACAACTTTTATATGTATATCATGTAAAATTGTATTAATATATGCCCTATTTAATTAAATATATTTCTGTTAAAAGTTGATTTATAGGGAAAGGTGGAAGAGTAATTTTTTGTCTGAAAAAGGTGTAGTAAAGCAGACTTTATATAACAAATATAATAATTTGCAAAGTGAAGCAATTATGTGGGAACTATTGATTGAAGTATATAACTATTAAAGAATATGTATATATATATATATATATAATTGTTTGGTTACTTTTTCCTAAACAAAAATTAATTTAGCTACTTTTTTCATACATAAATGTTCAAGTGAAAGTGCGCAATTTATGCCTTTAATGAATACTTAAGGTATTATAAATTTAAAGTGTACAAATAATACTATTAAAATAAGGTAATTTAATCATACTGTTGTAGTAGCGTATGATTGTAACTAACGTATGGTCATTGCTTCTGACAATATGCCATCTTTAAAGTAACTGCATAATGTTTTCATCATATTTGCCCAGAAGATGTGTTTCTGTAATTGCAGAAAACTGTGGTATTGCTAAAGACTAAAATATACATTCTAATTGAATGTAACAAACTTTATTATTTTTTAAAATCCTTTCTTTTTGTCGAGAGTTGTAGAAAGGAATACAATTCAGTAGCACTTAGAATAACTTCGGTACATTTTCTATTTTACATTTACAAATTACATTCAAAATTATATTTAAACTTAAAAATGAATAATTTCCTTTTAAAGTGAATTATTTTTTAAAACAAATTCACAAATACCACAAAAACCTAGAATGACGATTTCCATTGGGAACTACGTACGAAGCACCATCAATTAGCACAGTACAATTAAAATCTTTATGATGCCACCAACCCGGGAACTTATACCAAATCGCACCGTGTATAAGTATCATTTTCTGAAAGTGTTGAAGTTGAAACAAACTACTAACGAGAAAATGTTAGTATCTGCGGTGTACGTGTTTTACTAACACCGAAAATAATTACATTTTATGTGCTACTGCACATTCTAGCCTGCGGTTTATTACCCATCTTCGTTTTTAAGTTAACCATTTGTTCACTTTTCATCGAGGGCAGGTGAAGTACTTTAACGATGTCGTTTACGATAATGGGCTGTTATGCGACCCCGCTGAACGTAAATAGTCAGTGACACGCAAAGCAAGGGTGTTATTTTGAGCTGTTGCGTTCTTTGGAAGACGGAATGCATTTATAGGGAGATAAATTATTGCTTTTGACCTCTGCTTGTGAATGTGAATTATGTGTTATGATGTTTAAATGTAATTGATTGCGTACGGTTTTAAATAGTAATGTAGATTTAATCTGCACCTTAATGAATGTATATTTTTTATTGTATATACATGTAAATGAACTACGTGTGAATTCAAACATAATTGTGTAAATAGTTTCTATGAGAAGATGAAGTAAGAATGGGGAGTTAAGTCATTAAAGGGAATTAAGTTAAGAAAGTATATGGATAGAATATTGGATTTACAAACCAGATGGATGAAACGAGAAGATGGCGGAAAACGAAGCTTAACTGAAATCTTAGAATATTTTCGTGTTTGTAATCTGCAATAACCTATGTTGGAAAGCCCTTCCGCTAAACTCAGAAAAGAGAGATTGAATGCCCGAAATGGCAGCCATGTCTCTATACACGCTTACAATTTGAGGGCAAAAAGGGTGGGTCAGTCTATGAAATCCAAATTGTGCGTCATAGATTATGCTTAATCTGCTGTAATATACCGTTATTATGGCGAATATACGGGTCAAAGTGGCTATATATTACCCAATGTGGCCTTCCAAAGCGATACTTGCTCTTCTATGAATATGGCTAGGATTAAAACGTAACCACGTTCCTGCAAGACTAACCAACTTCTTAGGTGTCTTTGTAAACAAAATCTGGTCTCATCAGTAATGAGTACAGAGCCCCTAATGTTGCATTCCAATTGATTTTTATATGTGTCCAATTACATCTTTGAATTTGGTGGTGTGGTGTTAAGAGTACACATAATACTGGGGATCTTGCATACAAGCTTACCTTTAAAAAGCCTTCTGACAGTTGATTTGCATTTCATCTTTACTTTGTTTACTACAAAGGACCTTAATAAAGTTGGTATATTTATTCATACTATAACAGTTAGTAGCATATAGTGGCCATCTACGTCATTTAGAGCTCTAGGTATTCCTTGTCTTCTAGAGGTTCATTCTATTCTTAAAGATGTATTCTTCAGTTTATGAATTATAAATGGATTCACATTCAACCATCTTGCTGTATAGGATTTATTTTATCTCCACTTGTATTCTCCCTATAACTCGCCGTCATTATTTTTCAGATAAATTAAGTAAAAAATGGCTATCTTAAAATTTCACTTAGTCGTTTCTACTTGCAAAACCTTCAAATTCTTTTAAAACATGTTTTCGATCAGATCACGTATCCAATTACGTTAATCAACAGCATTTCGTCTAATTTGCATATTATATTCTGATACATATTTACATTTACATATACTGTGCAATTGCTATGAAAAATTACTTACGTTTAGTCATGCAATCGCCATATTTTTTCTGCTTCTATCTCATTTTTTTTAAAACAAGTGCATTCTGCTTATGATGATATTATGCCGAAGTTTCTAATAATGTAATTAAAATTCAGAATTAAATTTCCCTTGTCTACACACAATCTGTTTCAAATACTTTCAGTTAAAATATAATATTGAGTTTATACAAATTTCCAATAACGATTTGCAGCTCATTTAACACTTTTTTTCTGGCAATACTAAAGTTGCCAATTGAGAAATTGAAATCTATTGAAAAATCCATCCTTTTCATTAATCCATGCTTCATTATTCCGTAGTCTTAAAATATTTATGTGCCAACTACCAGTAATTTTATTCTATAAATTAGTCATTTGTATTCCATTTTTCGAATTATAGTGTTCAATAGAGACAGTTGTGGTCTTTTAATTTGATTAGTATTAATTGTTTTTTCTTTAAATTTTGTCTTAACAAAAATTCAGAGATAACACAATATTCTTTAAATTCTTTTATTTTCATTCCATTTACTAATTTTTTAATGATATAAAAAATGAATTAAATTCGTATAATAAAATAAATATTTAATAATGGCACAATGCACTTTCCCGCTGAACACAGAATAACGCAATTAATTAATTAATTCGAAGCATTATAATATTTGAAACAAAATATAAAAAAATATTCTTACCAATATTCTATCCAACCTTAAAATTTCACTTAACTTTGTTATTAAAATCAGCAACTAAGATATTTCTCTTACCAAACTTTATCTCAACCGAGTTAAAAAGAATTCACTTTGTAAAAACAGAACAAAAACCAATTTGTTTAAGCATAAATACTTTATATCTGCATGTAAAATATTTACTTGGATGAAAAATTCTGTAAAAAAAAAACGGTTTTTCCCGCGCAATATAATTAAAATCAATAATTGAGTTATCTTGATGGACTCGCTTCTTTAAAAAAAAAAAAGAACTTCAACTTCTACTTCAAATAAATAAATAAATACACGGTTTGCGTAGGGGAAAAAAAAGGGAAAAACTTACGTGTTTCAGTTTATCAAATAATGGAATTAAGTTTTCCCTTTATCTGTTGAAACAAGTTTTGAGTTTCATGCTTCTCCCCAGAGTGTCAGTAAAAAGGATTTATCTATTTTTAGTTTCATTTCCTTGCTAAAGGGAGTCTCAAAACTGTCAATGCATAATGTATGTGAGGAAATGTGTGTTACAGAATGTTTAGAGTGGCCTCAAAATGTTTATTTGTTTATTATTATTTATGTTGTTTTCAGCAAGTTCTTGAGCAGTGGGACTACATGTATGGTTTCTGTTTATGTGGATTTCGTATTCTAGTATTCTTTTTGTTATTTCGGTATACGAATTTTTGTTTATGTAAAACCCTTGAGTAAGATAACTAATGTTTTTGACAGAATTTTAATGTTTACCTTAAAATATATATTATCTAATTTAAAATCTAGCGAGGAATTCAAGATTGAAAATATTTATAATATGTTTTAGAAAAATTAATTTCATAAATAGAACAACTAGTCATCAATTTTTCTACAGGTATTAAAAAAAGAGCTTTGTTTACTGGAATAAATCAACACCCATTATATTAAAAGTATTGTTTTTGTGTAACCAGTTATAAGGAAATAAATCGATGAATATAATGTAACAACTTTTAACAATTGTTGATTTAGCAATTCGAATTACAAACATCACGAGATTTCATATTTTAAATGCATGAATATAAATATTTTTTTGTCATATTAAAATTGAACGTATCATAAGTAAGTAGATTTTTCAAAAAAATCACCTTTATTCTAAGATATATTTTATAGATAATTTCTAAGTTATTTATATTTTTACTTAAAATTGAGTAAATATATTTATTTATAATCATAAATAAAATTTCGTCATAAAATTTTTCACATGAATAATAACCAGATATGAATACATAAATAAAATAATAATTAAGTTATGAAAATTACATTTTATCAAAAATCATATTAAATTTCTATTTGATAGAAATATACGCATTAATATGAGATATGAATAAAATATTAGATTTATTTTTGTTAAATAAAGTTCAGGGGAAGTAAAACAAATAAAGTAAATAAAATAATTATTCTATAGTTTATTTTACTCTTAAAGATGTAAATATAACTTGGTGGGGAAGGAGAAACTATAACTATTTATAATTTGTATGACAAATTTAGATGTTTGCTTTTTAAGAGTACATAGGTAATAAAAGTAAATAATGAGGCCAATGATATGAGATTCAAATATATGTGAGCAATAATAATCTTTTCAAATTTTACGTAAATAAATGATATTATCTTTTAAAATAATAATTTCCTATGCATTAATTTAAAGAAAGTTTAAAAATCAGTATCCAAATTCATTTGACATATATCTCTAGTAAATCATTCTAACATCAGAGTAGAGAAAAATATTTGAACAAATATATATCTAGTAATGAAATCTATTTCTTCATTTAAAATTTAGTTCAAATTCTACATTATAAATCAAGTTATTTGCTAAATTTTGTAAAATAAAATACAATTTTGTTAAAAAACGTTCACAATTATGAATATTAATATAATATTAATATGATTTTGACTACCAAATGATGACTGTCAACATCTATCAATGTCTGAATTTTGACTATCAAATGACGGCTGTCAATAACTATCAATGTCTGAATTTTGAATATCAAATGATGACTGTTGATGACTATCAATAACTGAATTTTGACTATTAATTGATGACTGCTAATAACCATCAATGTCTGAATTGGGACTATCAATAACTACTAATGTCTGAATATTTACTATGAATTTTGACAATCATTAATTGCATACAAATTTAAGTCCTAACTGAAGATATTTAAAGAAATAATTTCTCATCTAGTAATCTAAAGATTTTCTTTAATTTAAAAACTTTGCTATAAATCTTGTTTTATTATAAAAGTAAGAAAAACAATTGATCTGCTTTGAATTGCATTGATATTTAAATCGACTTAAGAATCTCCCTTATCTCAATTCCCTGACCTCTATTTTTTTTACCATCTTAGATCAATGCATTTTTTTGCCTGTCTAGTTTACTTTGTTTTTTATTCCTATTTTTGTGCCTTCGATTTTCATTTCCTAGACCGAAGAATCCAGAGAACGTGATTTTCCGATCGCGTGTATCGCGGGAATATTCCACTAACCGAACCACCCCTTCCTGAAAAAATAGACCAACCTTCTTTTTTGAAGAATGGGCAAGTCTATTACATTATTGGAGGGTAATAAAAGCATTAAGGGATCCGGAGAATGGAGATAACGACTGGTCACCGTGACAAATTAGGAAAAGTATCATTAGGCTTCACGAGTGCCACTTTCAGTCCATTCTATATGTCTCCTTCGTGGTCGTTGTCACGCAATAGATTCTATGGAGAAGTGATTTAGCAGAAAAGCCCCTCTTTATCAATTGTGACGTTTTGTAAATTGACATTTTCAAAACAGAAAGGAAATAAATAAGAAGCTTAACTTGAGTGTAGTTTTATTGTTTCTTCCAACAAGTCTTTTCTGACCAATGTTGGTTATTGGTTTGTAATGCTGAATAATATTTATTTCAGACAAATTATTATTATACTTCTGTGTCCCAGAAAGTAAGACCAATTATTGTTTTTTTCAAAAACCTTTTTATTTATTCTTCCAAATTTATTTCAGCGCCTTCAAAGTAATTGCCTCTGGACACAATGCATTTATGCCAACTTTTTTTCCAATCCTCAATGCATGCTAACAAGTCATCGGCAGGGATGGCCTTTAACGTGAATCGGCGAGCGCTTTGAAGGCCATCCCTGCCGAAGACTTTTCTCAATTAATTCAGACATTTCAAAAATCGTCGGAATCAGTTTTAGCGTCTCACGAAGCCAATCGTAACTCAAACACTAATGCAAATTTTGACGTCAAATTTCACACAGATGTCAAGGATAGTGCCAGCAACCTGAAAAAAAAAAAAATTGAAATTCCATAAGCCCCCTGAATTTTAAATTGAAAATTGGTCTTATTTTGTGGACACAGTAGTATGGCTGATCTTAAATGCATATGCAAATGGCACTTGCTGGAGTTAGGAAAAATGGAAAAAAATTGAATTCATTGATTGCTTACATTGGCAAATTAATGCCAAGGTAAATGATTAATCAAATGGAAGAAATTTGGTGAAAAGAATTAGTTTCGAAAGGCTAAACTTCGATAAATATAAGGTCCATTTTGTAGATGCAGAAAATGATTTAGCTTAGGGATGATCTTGAATGCAAATGCAAATTGCACTAGATGGAGTTAGGAGTACAAATAAGATATCACCAGAAAAATGGAAGACAATTGAATTTATTGGTTGTTTGAATTGATAAATTAATGCCAGTGTAAAGATTAATTAGGAATAATAAAATGAGAGATTGTGGTGGAAAGAATTAGTTTTGAAAGACAAAACTTCGAAAGATATAAGGTCCATTTGTAGCTACACAAAATAAATTGATATTTGAAATCTTTACTAAAACGGTAATAACTAACTTTGTAATGCTGAATAAAATTTATTTCAGACAAAATATTAGCTTAGAGCTGATATTTAAATGCAAATGGAAGTAGATGAAGTTAGAAATGCAAATAAGACATCATCAGAAAAAAAAGAAAGAAAATTGAATTCATTGGTTGTTTAAATTGACAAATTAATGTCTGGGTGCAGGATTAATCTGGAATTATTCCAATTAGAGAATATGATAAAATAATTTGTTTCAAAAGAATACAATTTCGAAATATATAAGATCCATTTGTAAATGCACAAAATAACTGGAAATATCAAAGAAATAACTGGCTATTTAAGTATCCAAAGCACAAAATAAATGGGAGTTTCAATTCAGTACCTATGAGACATCACCAGAGAAATGGAAGCATATTGAATTCATTTGGTTGTTTAAATTGATAAATTTATGCCAGGGTGAAGGATTAATTAGGAATTAATCAAATGAGAAAATATGGTGAAAATAATTTGTTCCAAAAGACAAAACTTCGACAGATATAAGGTTCATTTTGTAGATGGACAAAATAATTGGAGATTTCAAATCTTTACCAATACGGAAATCGAAAGTAATCGTTCTAGATATTGCTGAACAACTTTTATTTAAATAATATTTAAAACAGCAAATGCAAAATTAGAATTTGTTAACTCATTAATTATTACTTCATATTAATATTTAAAAAAAGATTTAAAATGCAATATTATTTTTAAAGAATTAAATTTTCTTCTTAGAAAAAAAGTTTTTCTTCCAGTTTCAAACACACACACACACACATACATTATATATATATATATTATACATATATGTAAATATATATTGGCAAAATTAAGTTTCATAAAATGTTATGTATATATTTATAAGATTACAATATATTTGTATGTTAGTACTATTTTTAAATTCATATATATTTTATACATTGTGCATAAGTTAGCAAATTTAAAAAAAAGACAATAAAAACAGCCTTTCTCTTAATACAAATATTTAAATCTTTTAACATTTAAAAATATCTTGTAAATCATTAAATGTTTAAAGCATTTAAACGATTTTTTTATAAATATTTGCACTTATAATATAATAACGCAGTAAAATACAACATTTTGTACAATTATTTTTAATATTGAGTTTGAGTTTGTGTTAATTTTGATTCGAAAAAGAAAATTTACAATTTACTTAAAACAAGTTATTACAGGCAGTCAATATTCATAATGAATTGTCTAAAATTAAAATGTGAATATTTTCATAAAATAATTAATTACATGTAGTATGACATTGGATTCAATAATTAATAAATATAATATAAATAAGAAAGATGAATTACATTATTAAAAAATATAAATATTTTCTGTTGAAAAGATATAACTAGATAATTATTTACCTCGCGGTTACAATTTATGAAAAGAAATTTTATCTGATTAATTCAGTTTTTAACTCCACCTGATCCCAATGCAAACAAGACGTGGTGCACAATTATTTTAAAATTTATCTTGTTTTAGCTAAGTAAACATAGAAAATCTTCCACATTTTAATGAGAGATTTTGAAGGTAAACCACGAATAATTATTTTGTAAAGGGGCTTGATTAATTTTTATAATAAAATATGCCACAAATGCGTTTTTCTAATTTGTGAGCAATGTATTTTAATTTTTTTGTTGCTTAAATTAACGTATGAACAGAAAAGTGGCTTTATACATAATTTTTAACTGACAAAAAAAAATCTATGTTTACTAAGATATAATTAATATTTCTCTTAACGCTTCAACGTCAACAATGTTAGTTGCATTTTTAATTAAAAAAAATTTATGACATTGTTTTGAAAGCTAGTTTCTAATTCATTGAAAATACTGTATTTTTGATGCAAAACTCTTTAAGTATGTTTGTTAAAAAAATTATTCGTTCAGAAGCAACTTTTAACGAAGTGAGGCTGTTAATAGTGCCAAAGATAACACAAAAATAATTCAGCCGAAATGTTTACTTTATTTTGGATTCCAGTGCATGACCACCTGCGCCATTTTATTTTAATTTCTTTCCCCTTCAAGCCATTCTGAAGATAATTTGCATTAAGGAATACTTATTTTATTTGAAGTTGGTATGAGTTTTGGTAGCTAGAATAAATAAATTCCATTAGAGAAAAGTAAACTTTGAAAAATATTACAGCTGCAAAAGCAAATTAATTATACACTTCTTTATTTTTATTCTTTTTTTTTTTTTTTGTAGAGCGAAACTGTTCGCCACATTGCTGTTTGGTTTATTACATTAAGAGATATATTCAGTCAAAACTTTGCGTCTATGAAAATTGCCTTGGAACCGTAATAAAATGAAAATTAAAAGAATGCATTTGCCTTGAATACAAATTGCCTCCAGTTTTATGAGCATTAAACTGGCTGAATATCTTCTTCCAAAAATTTTGGTGAGGCCGAATGCCAGTAGTAAAAATGAACTTCGTAATTTCTTAAAGTGCTTGCTTATGGTTGGAATTAAAGCACCTAGGCAAATTTGCACAGTATGTAAATAGGGAAAACATAAAACCGAAAACCCATTGTTTGATGGGTTAAATATTTTGACTGATTAAATTTCGTTTATGGCTCATAAAATCTTTGAACTACGTTACTCCAGAGATGACTCAGTTTTGGGGAATTCGGTAATAGGTTAGTTTTTTTTTTTTTTTAATTTGCATTTTATATTGAAATTTTACGATTTGTAGCCCTTGATCATGATCCCGTGGGATCGTAAAACTGGTCACAATGGATTATTAAAGAGAAAAAAAAATTATGATGAATAATTTATTATGGGTTTATATTCCACTTTTATATGCTTCAAGTTGTTTATTTAAGAAGTAAGCTTCATTTTTATAGAAAGTTTTAGATTTAATTTCTTGCAAATGGAAGAAATATAATGTGAAAAATGATTATGATGAAAAATTTTTATGATAATTTTGCGTTTAATGTCGATTATTATTTGTTTGGATAATGAAAATTAAATGCAATTTGATGCAAAAAAATTAATTTCAAAGTTTTCCAATGATGTAGAATTTGCGCTAATGTAAAGAAAATAATCTTCATTTGATTTAAGACATAAAACAGAATAGGATTGTTTAGAGAATTAATAAAATTTTTAAATAAATACAGTTAAAGTTATTTAAGTTCATCGTAAAATTTTAGGACTTCATTAAATATCTAACAGCGCAAGTAGTATATTTTAATCTTAAACAAATATACTTTTGAACAGACATGAACATCAAATGAAGATATTTTTTATTAATATTTGAAGTTTAATATATTTTTTCTCAATTCAAACATAAATAAATTTAATTTAATTATTTTTTTTAATTCTTTGAGTACTTGTTTGGTTAAAAAAAATATAAGTGCATATTGGATTTTAAAAAAATTTACTGGCTTAATCTGTAATCAATTAATGGTTTATAAAATGAAATAAAAAGTTTTTATTAGGAGTATTTTTTATATTTTATATTTATTAATATTTTTGGTTTTAGTTAAAAAAATTTTAATTTTTAAAATAATTATAGTTACAGTTAAATAATTTAAGTACATCGTAAATTTTAAGACTTAAAATTAAGACTTCATTAAATATCTTACAGCATAAATAGTTCATCTTAATTTTGAATAAATATACTTTTAAATAGCCATGGACATCAAATGAAGATATTTTTTATTAATATTTGAATTTTAATATATTGTTTCTCAATTCAAACATAAATAAATTTAATTCAAGTTTTTTTTTTTTTTTTTTTAATTCTTTGGTTACTTGTTTGGTTAAAAAAAAAAAGATAAAATACATATTATATTTAAAAAAATGTGCTAGCTCATTTGTTTATAATAAAATATCTGTAATGAATTAATGGTCTATAAGACGAAATACAAATTTATGAGGAATATTTATCTTTTTTGATTTTAAAAAATGTACTAGCTTGTTTGTTTATAATATAGTATATGTAATATGGTTTATAAAATAAAGTAAAATGTGTATGAGGAATATTTATCTTTTTTAATTTAAAAAAAAATGTACTGGCTTATTTATTTATAATATCTGTAATGAATTAATGGTTTATAAAATGAAATAAAAATTTTATGAGGAATATTTTTATCTTTTATATTTAATAATATTTTAATTTCTAGTTAATATTTTGCACTGATTGATTTTTCATGCATTCTGACAACAAATTAAGCAAACAATTACCAATCATTTCATGCAGGAATATTAGAATATATAATAATTAATTATCTTGATTCCTGAATAGGTAGGAATGTGTTCTCCATCATTTTCTCGAATTATTAATATCTCTAATCCCTGCATCTTAATGGCATGTAATACTCATTGGAATTTAATTAGTAAGATTCTAACTAATACCTCTCATTACTGGAGCGTAAAATACTACTCGGATAGAAGAATGTGGCTTGCAGTGATATTGAACTGGTTAACCAAGAACAGTTGAATTTCTTATTGTGAGAGTTATGCGGCATTATCTGTCACACAAACTGGGCGGTGTCCCTTTATGTATTAAAACGCATTCAATTAATGTCATAAATTCTCCAAATTGTATAGTTTTAAAGATATTTTTCTTGCAATAAATAGAGGGAGTAAGATTTAAAAAAAAAAAAATTATATACTTACATGATAAATATCTTCTGAAATTATTCTTAATTTAGATCCGATTTATTTATGAGAATATCTTTTTTTTTTAGAAAGAAATGGAATTAGGTATGTAATACACTTACAAAGAGATATATTATAGAGTATTTTATTCTTTAACACTAAATTTCTCATAAAAAACCCAAAATAATTAGAAATTCATCATCATGATTGGCGCAACATCCCAACAATATGTAAATTCTTTGCATGAAAAATGTATCGTTGCAAGTCTTTAATGGTTGCGGAATGTATTCTAAACTCTTATTTTTGTTTATTGTGATCGTCTTAATAATTTAATAATTAAATATTATGTTGATGATCAATCTTCTTCTTTCATGAATTGTGACATAATGGGGCACTTAAACGTTTCTGTTGAAATATCTATAATTACTCTTTTGTCGCTCTAAGAAATTTAAGCTAGACAAGGAACGTGGGTGTTGTAGTTCTTTTTTTTTCAAGTCGAAGTTATTAATCAAATCTATTAAAACATTTTGGAAAGAAATAAAAAAAAATATTCTTTTAATAATAGTTTCACAATATACAACATAACAGAAAAGAGCATGGCGACCTTAATTTTTGTATGCTTTCTAATTTATTGCACCTATTTCATTTTGATTTCATTAAAAAAAATTCAGATGAATTTCTTTATTGAAAGCATTGTCCTTCATTAATTTTAGAAAGCAGTAGATTTGACCTTTCTCTCTCAAGTTTGTAAATTCCTCTAACAATTGTCCTCTTACTTATTTTTGTCAGTTTTAAAAGAATATTTATATGAAAACAACTATATTTTTACAATTTTTCAAGATCGTAAATGTATTAAGCAATTATTATGATATTATTAAATTGAAAAAAAAATCATACAATCGCTGCATCTTTACTTCATGATGTTGGCAATATATACTCTGTAGAGATAAAACGGTAAGCAAAACATGAGGACGCAATTTGGATGGCTTCCAGAGCACAATTAAGAATTCACTTTTGTTATGTTATGAATGTGATTTAACTTATTATAACTAAGAAATGAAGAACACGAGTTAAAACCCTTTATTGTTTCTTTGCAGGGGTGCTGTCATTTTCTGAACACCGTGCTCCCACTTTCACGATCGAACCACCCAACAAGGTGATCTTCCTCAACAGTTCTGGAGAATCTGTCCACTGTGCTGCTTTGGGAAACCCCAGACCTTCCATCTCATGGGTACTGGCCGATGGCACGGCTGTCACAGATCTGCCAGGACTCAGACTCTCCCTGGCAAACGGAACACTGTTGTTCCTGCCCTTTATGGCCGAGAGCTACAGGCAGGACATCCATGCTTCCACGTATCGTTGCATTGCTTCCAATTTGGTGGGGAAGATCAGCAGTAGAGACATAAGAGTTAGAGCAGGTAAGTTGCATTCAGTTTGTTTTTTAATATTAATTTAGGGTTTCTTATTGGGGTTTCAGACATTGTTATGTTAATTTAAGCCAGTCTTTAGACTTGTGTAGAGAAGTCAAAAGACTTTTTACTAGAGTTAAAAAAAATTTAGTTCTACTAAATTCAGCTAGAGTCTAATATAGTATTAAAAATTCAAATATCCTTTAAAAAAATTGAGTGATAAATATAAAATTTAACATGAAAGTCTGTTATTTATCAAATTAAAATTGAATATATAATGCCAAATTATGGTAAATTATCTTTATAAATACTGCTGTTCCTTAAACCTTCATTTGAAAATTTTAGTTTACGAAACTTTCCATGTAACAAAACTATTATTTCTTTGTCTATAGAATAAGGAAAGTAATTTATACCATATAATCATTATGACATCATTATGCCATTATAATTCTTATAAATCATTATACCATTATAAATCATAAAAAATATTTTTCTATATTGATGACCAAAATAATGTATAGTAGACAACTTTACTATCATCAAATTGCTTCAATCCATATAATGCTATTTTGCACCATCATATTTTGAGAAGGTGACATCTCCATAAATTCAGCAAAACTTTCCAACTCATTAATTATTCAAATTCGCGTTTTTTTTCTTCTTGTGTTTCATTTTTGTTTATCAGTAGGAGCTTTTAAGAATTATATGCATACACGTACAAACAAATAAAAAATTTAAATACTGAAAATCAAGAACTAATTTCATAGATGTTATATAAAAGTCATCATAATGTGTAACAAAGGGCAAACTTACACTCATATATTTTATCCACCAGAATGCGTGAAATAACAACTGAGAAAAAAATGTAGATGAAATGCATCTGATTTGACGTTGATGCATTGTATTTGATAAGAAATGCCTTTACACAGGAAAAATTTAGGCAATATCTAAAGATCTGTAGAAGAAAACAAAATAAATATCTTTTGCCACATACTTTGCCAATCACATGGTCCAATCCCAAATAAAATCTTTGGTTCCGTGGTCATGGTGCAATCCCAAATGAATCTTACAAAATCATGGTATCTCAAAATATCCTCTCGGGTTTTTTACATTCAAGGGCACAGAAATACAATATACAGCCCCTGGATCAGATGAAAAATGATCACTTTAATGGACTTTATAGAAGAGAATGAACAATAATCATCCCGAGAAACCATTACCCCTGAAATACTAATTGAATTTTCTTCATCTGTCCTTTCACTTCAAACAAAAGTATTTCATTCATCCTAGAATGAAAGAAGCCATTATATTTGGTATTGCATACTGTACTTTATTTTTCACTTGTTTATTATTTCTGCATTGTATATTTCTCGCTACATTCATACAGATGTATGGTTAGTACCATAGCATATTTTAATTTTCTGTATTATAATTCATTGTTTTGCAGTTATAAGTTTATAATTTAAATAAAAAAATTAGTATTAATATTCCACCCTAATGTTTTTAATTTGTTAGGGATACACAACCCTGAATATAGAAATGAAATGTGTGGTATATTAAAGACATATTTCAGACAATTGCATTAAAAAACATAAAAAATCAAAAATTCAGAAAAAAATTAAATATTTAATGAGAATATTTAAAGTAAGTGTACATAATCTTTTGAAATTAAGTAGTTCAACGCGCGACAATTATCTTACTTGCATTATGATCTATAAAATTAGAGCAGTTGTATAACATAAAAATTAGATAACCTGGGAAATAAATTACAGTCTTAATCTTAACTAAATGCACCACCTGAATACAGCATTATGTTATGAAGACTTCTGGGCAAACCATAAGCAGTGTATTTGAATTTATGTAACTCACGCATGACGAAGTCCACCACATATGTCATTTATTTGACTTGTAGATGACGCTAATTTTCTTCACACTTGTCGGTGTTGTTACTTTGCAAAAACAATTTGATAAGTTTACAGAAGACGTTTGACTGATGACTTTTTTAAAACTGGTATGGGGCAACATATTTCTGGATACAGAAGTAATGTGCTAGGCCAAATGAATACATATTCCAGACATTGGCATTAAAGATATAAAATAATAAAAATTCGGAGCAAAATTTAAGTATTTAATGAAAATATATTACTTTTTTTTTTCTTACTTTTTCAGAGTAAATTATAATATTTTTAAACACAATCTTTTGACATTAAGTAGTTCAATGCGTGACAATTATCTTACTTACACTATAAACTATACGATTAGAGCAGCTGTAAAGTATAAGAACTAGATAACATAGGAAATAAATTACAGTCTTAATCTTAACTAAATGCACCACCTGAATATGGCATTACGTTGTCAAGACTTTTGGGACATACAAAAAAAAAATTGCATCTGAATTTATGTAACTCACGCATGACGAAATCCACCACATATGTCATTTATTTGACTTGTAGATGACGCTAATTTTCTTCACACTTGTCGGTGTTGTTACTTTGTAAAAACAGTTGCTAAGTTTTCAGAAGGTCTTTGACTGATGACACGCCGGGCACCTAAGGGCGTGGTCCTGCTATTAATGACCAAAAAGTAAACCACTTGTCAACTGAAATATTTCCTTAACATTTTCAGGCACCTTTTTCGCATAGCAAATAGTTAAATGATAAAGGTATCAAATTATCCATGTAAACGCTCCGTGGGTAAACGTTTTCTAGATTTGGATTTGTGGAAAATAACGGCTTTTAACCGTAATTACATTTGGTGATGTTAAAGAGATTCAACGGCACCAAATTACAGAAACGTTACAGGGGGAATAGTATATTACGGAAACGGAATTTGTAATTGGTGTATCATAAATATACTACTTCCATGTCGTTTGTTAAATTTGTCGTAATGAAAACGCTGTCACGTCCAAAATATTTATAACTGATTTGCTTCTGAAAATTACATTCAAATGTACGAGAAAAACACATGTCGTGAGAAACCGAAATAAATTGCATAGATTATAAATCTCAATGTTTGCTTAATAGTCATGAAGTCTTTACATATATCCGTAATGCGAACATGAGTAAAATAAAATCTCATTTTGAATACAAAAAAGAAATTTTAAACAAATGAAATAGAAATCCCATTATTAATCAGAATGAACTGAATATATCACGCTAATTAAATTCGTTACATTTTTCATACAAATGTTGTTATACAATTAACTAACAACATGTAATTGTAACTTAACATTATAAAAAGGAAGGGATGAAATGAAGATTCTATTATTTATCCAATTGAACTTAATATAACACAAATTCAATACATTTTCCGTATAAATATTGTTATACATTTAACTAAATACATGCAATTGTAATTTAACATTATAAAAAGAAATGAATGAAATAAAAATCCCATTATTTATCAAAATGAACTGAATATAATACACTAATTAAATTCATTACATTTTTCGTACAAATGTTATACAGTTAACTAAAAATATGTTACTGTAACTTAACAAGGTAAAAAGAAATCAGCTAAATATCTAGTACCATGAGAAAATTTCTACATTTGTTTCTTTTATATGAAAATAAAATATGAATGCATAATATGGACACTAATTATACAGCTCCTAAATAAAACTTTTGAAAACGTTGGATATTGTTGCACACCACTAATTACATAGGTTAGTATAATTAAAAATCTAAAGACAAATCCATATAATATATTAAGTAAATAGAAAATTTAAAATAAAAAATGGAAAAAAATACATAAAAAACAGATAATAATCAATATCATATGAATTTTTTTATTTACTATAAATATTTCATGTTTAATAATTTTATTTTTGAGAACTTAAGCATTATAATATATCTGCCATAAGGCAGATGTCCTTGGCCCACCACAGAGCTGTTGCGCCAATGAAGATTTGCTTTGACAATCTACTGTAATTTTTTGCACACTTTAGGATAATTAGATCGGGATCTACAGTTTAATGGGGATTCCGAATCACTAACAAACATCCATGATATTGCCAGGATTCCAACCTGAAGCCTGTGCACTAGCCAGTTGGCCATCATACCACCCCAATGAAGATGAATAAGTATTATAATATGAATTTTTAAGAATGATTTCAACTATTAAATGGAATTTCTTGCAATTAATTTCTTAAAATATACTTAGTAATATATCATGAAAAAATATTTACATTATTTAATGTGCGTGAGTAATATGAAAATAATTTTAAAACAATAATGCGTTTTTTTAAGGGTGAAAACATATTATTTTCTTGGCCATAAAACTTTATTTTAATTGCAGATGTGAAAGTTTATTCATAACTCTATTTTATTTAGAATTTTTCATTAAGCGTTCTTTTTTAACCAATTACCACTTCGATTATCAACAGCTAAAAATGTCGAGATCCTAATTAACAATCAACTTTTGCTACTTGTGTTTTATTCTTAATCCTTATAGGATACCCTATTCATCTGACAGCACATTTCCTCATACATATATAACCATTCCATTCTGGCCCCAGCCTATCAACTGCATAACGCGACAGGAAAGCGGTTGGCAACCGCAAATGAAGCCGCCACGCCAAACTTTCTCTGCCATCCACCAGCATCAAGCGAGAATTATGGCCAGTTATTAACAAGGAATCGGTCCGCTGGTGATTGAAACTGACAGGCAGCCGGCGGGGAATGACAAATGCCGTGAATCGCAGTGTCCATCGCAGCTCACAAAGGCATTAATAAAGCAGCATGGTTGCCTTCACGCGAGGTGTAAGCAGAAAGATATGCCGTGGTGTGTGGCTTTTGTCGCTTGTTTGATAGCAGAAAAAGCTAGGCACTTTTCCTTTGTTCAATTTGGAATAAAGGGAGGTAATAATTTTGTGGTTTTATTAATTTGGAATTTTGCAAATCTTTAAAAATGTTTGAGGTATATCATAAATTGCAAAACTTGGCATATAGAAAAGAAAAGAAAATCAAGTTATGATAATTGAAATAATGGTGGATAAATAGCAAATTTAAAATAAAAAACGGGAAAAGGATACATAAAAAGCAGATAGCTATAACCCAAATAACAATCAATATCATATGCATTTTATAATTTGACATAAATGTTTTATGTTTAATAATTTATTTTTGGGAACTTTCGCATTATGATATATCTGTAGTAGGCAGAGGACCATTTCCAACCATGTGGCTATTGCGTCAATGAAGAAGAATCATTATAATATAAATATTTAAGAAGGACTTCGACTATTTAATGGAATTTTTTGCAAATAGTTTCTTAAAAGAATGTTTTGGAATGTATAGTCATGAAAAATATTTACATTTTTTACTGTGCATGAGTAGTAAAATAAATGTATTATTATCATCTTCAAATTATTTTCTCAAGTGGGAAACATATTATTTTCTCGGCCATAAAACTTTATTTTAATTGCAGTTATAAAAGTTTATTCATAATCTTGTTTATAATTATCCATTAAGCTTTCTTTTGTAATCAAATATCACTTCGATTACCAACATCTCAAAACGTTAAGATCCTAATTAACAATCAACTTTTGCCACTTTTGTTTTATTCTTAATCCTCAGACGATACCTTATTCATATGACAGCTCATTTCCTCATACATATATAACCACTCCATTCTGGCCCGAGCTATCAGCTGCATAATGCCACAGGAAAGCGGTTGGCAACCGCAAATGAAGCCGCCACGCCAAACTTTCGCTGCCATCCACCAGCATCAAGCGAGAATTATAGCTAGTTATTAACAAGGAATCGGTCCGCTGGTGATTGAAACTGACAGGCAGCCGGCGGGGAATGACAAATGCCGTGAATCGCAGTGTCCATCGCAGCTCACAAAGGCATTAATAAAGCAGCATGGTTGCCTTCACGCGAGGTGTAAGCAGAAAGATATGCCGTGGTGTGTGGCTTTTGTCGCTTGTTTGATAGCAGAAAAAGCTAGGCATTTTTCCTTTGTTCAATTTGGAATAAAGGGAGGAAATAATTTTGTTGCTTTATTAATTTGGAATTTTGCAGATCTTTAAAAATGGTTAGGTGTATAATAAATTGCAAAACTTGGCATATAGAAAAAGAAAAGAAAATCAATGTGCGAGAATTGAAATGATGGTAGATCCTGAATGTTTGGTTTCTTGTAACTTGTTGAATTGTACTAAAGACAAAATATAATGCTTTGTATTATATTATTCTGTAATCTCAGTAGATTTTTGGAGTAGTTTTATATTATTGTTTCCAATGAAATCTAAAAGTATTAATAAACATTATACAGGAATATTGTCTCGTAGTGGCCAGGTTGGGTCATCAGATTGTAACTGGATGCGTTTGGGTTGAGATACTTGAGGCACTTGTTAGAAAATTCACAGCTTTATTGACACACGTACAAACACCACGCACATATAAAATTAGAGGCATACAATATATAACACATTTAAAGGCACATAATTATAGATTCATGCAAATATTCCACTTCTAAGCTGAAAACTCGATATTCAGATACGCGTAAGATGTACGAAAATATACTTTCTCTCCCGGTGAGAGTCTGTAGGCAAACTAAACTCAGGGTTGCTTTGAATATTTCCTCTCGGGGTGAGATATGGTAAACTAAACATTTCTCAACGGAAACGCGCTGGCTTCGCTATAATTCCTCTCGAGAGAGATTCTCGATGCCTACTAACCAATTCTCCTGAAAGCCACAGGGGGTGCCAGTGTGCCAGGAGGTGCTATTGCCAGTGTGTAGGAGGAAGAACGGTGACAGTCCTTTATTTTTCTTTTATAATAGTATAATTTTCTATATCTACCATTATTACATGAATATATTTACGAATTCTGTTACGATTCTGAATTTTTGTATTTGGTTAATTTGATTGATTATATTTGATTAATTTTCTATTTTTATTTTTCTATATTTTCTATATTGAATATGTTTTAAGTTCTGAGATTTTTGGTCTAAAGTTATTTATTACAAGAAAGACAAATAAGCAATACATTGTTTTTCACTAAGGTTTGTCTACGATAATATACTCACTTTGTGCCACCACAATTTTGAATAACCCCTCCCAAGGGTACCATTTTTACTGTTCGCAACTTCTTCCTCTCCTCCGTTAAACTGTAGGTCCCGGTCTGTTTAGCCCAAAAGAGTGCATAAGATGGCCGTAGAGCAACAAACCAAACCAAACCAATCTTCCTCTCCTCGCATTGTCGACGAAACGACTCCTTTCAGAATATTTGCCGTGCCTTTCCTAATACGATAGATGTTCAGTTCGGATTTAAAGTGTTGGATATGAAACCAATCTGTCTTGATTCTAATGTCAAACCACATTGTTATGTAGTCACTTATTATGTACAATTATATTCTTACATTCTTTATTATTCTATAATAATACAATTTTCTGTATTTGATTGATTATATTTGATTAATTTTCTATATTTATTTTTCTATATTTCCTATATTGAATATCTTCACAAATGCTAAGATTTTTGGTCTAAAGTTATTTACTTCAAGAAAGACAGATAAGCAGTATATTCTGCTCTTCACTGCGTTTTGCCTACTATAATATACTCACTTTGTGCCACCACAATTTTTAATGAACTCTCCCAGGGGTAGCATTTTCACTGTTTGCATACTCTTCCTCTCCTTGCATTGTCGGCGAAACGACTCCTTTCAGAATGTTTGTCGTGCTTTTCTTAACACGAGAGATATCATTTGGGATCTGAATTGTTGGATTTCAAATCAATCTCTCTTGATTCTAAAGCCAAACACATTGTTATGTAGTCACTTCTTCTGTGCAATTATATTCTTGCAAATATGCAACAGTTTTAAAAGGTATATCATGCCCTTCATTTATGTAAGAAATAACTAATAGTATAATATTACTGCGTAATTAAACCTAACACGATACAGAACTCTCTCCAATTTCGTTTATATGATGGATGAAACAAATTAACCCTTTGTTAATCGGGATGATTTTTAATTGTGCTTCGTCGGAATGTATTTATAATATGCAGTATTTATATAATATTTTTTCATTGCTTATAAATGGTAGAATAGCTTATGAATGGTACAATTTTTATGATTTGCTTATAAATGGTAGAATTCTTTTCAACTGTATAAGTGCCTTGCCAACGGCCGTACCATGCTGAATATACCGGTTCTCGTTAGATCACCGAAGTCAAGCATCATTGGGCGCGGTCATTACTTGGGTGGGTGACCACCTGGGAACACCGCGTGCCGTTGGCAAATAGTGTCTAGCGCTCGGTGCCACAGGTTTCGGGTTCGAATCCCGGCGGTGCCATGGATGTTTGTAGTGGTTCGGAATCCACTTTAAGCCGTAGGTCCCGGTCTTCTATGACTGTAAGAGCGTCACGGAGCAAAAGTCAGGCTTCTACCTACGGGTGCTCCATCACAACAGAAGCTGCTTCCTTCCCCTTCAATCATGGGCACGTATGGGCTCGTGGGCTTGGCCAGCCAAGTGGGATAAGAAAAAACAACAACAACAACAACATAAGCGCCTTAAAAAGATTGGCAAATCAAAATTAAAATTATAAAACTTTATTAATAGAATAAAAAAATAATAAAAGTAGTTTGATGTAATATTACGTAAATGTTTGAAACACTATAAAACTCAGTTTTTTTTGCATAATTTTGGTTTTTAAATGTTAAATAAATAACAATAAAGGATAGCGATTAAATTGAAGTCATAAGATATACATCGGAATGAATTAGTTATGGATTTCTGAAAAATGTCTACTTATATAAGATGCCAATCATGTATCTTTTCTGACACGTAGACGCAGAACCGATTCGCATAACAATGAATCATCCCATTAGGAATGAGATAGAGTGGTTCATTAAATGACTCGATCGACTTTGAACGTGAACGGCTAAAAACAGAAACAAAGGGAAAAAATCGAATTGCTTATGGCAGGTGTTTTTGATATTGCTACTAACGTCAAATAAGAATTTCGTAAAAAAACACAAGCTCGTTTTATATCAATAAAAGTTGTTGATATAAAGCTCAGAAAAGTGGCCAGCTTTAGCTAGCCACTTTTACTTTGTTCATTTTTAAATAAAGGACGTAATAATTCTGTGGCTTTATTAATTTGAAAGTAGGCAATTTAAAAAAAAAAAATATTTAAGGTGCATAATGATTTGTAAACTTGGCACATAGAAAAATAAGAACAGAAAATTAATTGTATGGTGGTGAAATAATTGTGGATCTTGAGTGTGGGATTTCTTATTACAGGCTGAAATGCGTTCAAGACAAAATATAATGGTTTGTATTGTATTATTCTGTAATTTTAGTGGCTTTTAGTACCAGTTTTTATATGATTATTTGCAGTGAAATCATTTGAAATCAAATTTTTCAATCTGAAATCATTAGTAAATATTATCAAGGAATATTATGTGTAGCGTGTAGATTGGGCAACCAGATTGTAACTGGGTGTGTTTGGGTTGAGATACTTGAGAGTTTGGAGAACTCACAGTTTTATAGTCACACGCACAAACGCTACACACATACAATTAGAGAAATACAATATTTAAGTCATTTAAACACAGATAATTATAGATTATAATAATATATAATCGAGTTTGGAAAATATGTTCGAGCTATCCACTTCATTGTTACTTGCCACCAAATGGTGCTGCAGCATTCATCTTATATGCCATTCAAATGATAATCATGAAAATTAGTATGCACATATATTGGAGATTATATTCGCGATATGTAATTTTCTACAATGCATTTTTTGGGGGGAGGATAACGTATGCCGGATTCTATTAGTTTATAATAAAATTTAATTGAATAAACACAATTTTGAATTCATGTAGAAAAATTAATTACATTAGAATTTCTACTAAATGTAATTAATTACCAAAGTTAATTATTTATGTAGTGTGCAGGTTGAACAATCCGATTTTAACTGGGTGTAGTTGGGTTGAAATACTTGAGGCCGAGGTTGGAGAACTCACAGTTTTTATTTACTCATGCACAAACACTACACGTATACAATTAAAGACATACAAAATTTAACAAATTTAAAGGCATATAATTATAGATTCGTGGAAGGACTCCACATCTAGGACCCCCTCCAAATCTCCCGACACTCAACTAGTGCAAGGTGTGGGAAATATACTTTTTCTCCGGATGAGAATCTGTAGGCCAACTAAAATGCAGGGTTACTTTGAATATATTTCCTCTCGGGGTGAGATAGGGTAAACTAAGCATTTCTCAACAGAAGTGCGTGGTTGCGCTATACTTCCTCTTAAAAGAGAGTTTCGAGACCTGTTGGCCATTTTTCCTGAACACCACAGTGCTATTGCCAGTATGTAGGAGGAACATGCTTACAGTTTTTCATTCTTCTTTTATAATAATAGAATTTTCTATATTCACCATTGTTTAATGAAAATGCTTACAAATTCTGATATTTTTGGTCTAAAGTTATTTAGTACAAGGACGACAGATAAACAGTATATTCTGTTTTGCATTGCAGATTACCTACTACAATGTATTGAGGTTATGACATCACAATTTTGAATGAACCCAGTTGTAGCCTTTTGTTTGTATCATTTTCCTTTTCTCGAATTGTCGTCAAAACCAGAATCTGAATGTTTACTGTGCCTTTCCTTATATGACAGATATTAATTCGGATCTGAATTGTTGAATTTGAAACCAATATCTCGTGGTTCTAAAGTCAAACATGATGTTATGTAGTCACTTGTTTTGCTCAATTATATTCTTACATTCTTCATAAGAGGGGCCTGATGGCCGAATGGCTAGCGCTCTGGCGTTCGGTACCACAGGTATCGGGTTCGAATCCCGGCTTTGCCCATGGGTGTTGTAGTGGTTCGGAATCCACTTTAAGCCGTAGGTCCCGGTCCTAATAGGATCGTAGAGCGCTGCGGGGGCATTGTTACTCCGCATCCGTGGCTTACCATCAAGTTACACGCGCCCCCTGATTAATGCAAAGTGAGGTCATCGATCATCGGTGCAGCCCTTATAGGCATCCAAAGACGTCCATGTCTGTTGGCCAGCTGCATAGGGAAAAAAAAAACATTCTTCATAATACTACAATAATACAATTTTATGTATTTGATTGAATTTATTGATTATATTTGATTAAATTTCTATATTTATTTTTCTGTATTGACTATGTTTACAAATTCTGAGATTTTTGGTCTAACGTTATTTACTACAAGAAAAACAGATAAGCAGTATATTCTACTTCGCACTACTTATTGCTTACTATAATATACTCACTTTGTGCCACCACAATTTTGAATGAACACTCCCAGGGGTGCATTTTTACTGTTTGCATCCTCTTTCTCTCCTCGTATAGTCAACGAAACGACTTTCAGAATGTTTGCCGTGCCTTTGTTGTTGTTGCTTATCCCCTTGATTTAGAATCCTAAACCAAGTCCAGTAGATCATGCTGCATCAATAGATCGTAAACAGTCCTCCCCTCATTCAACAGTTGCCTCACAGAGGCACCAATACAATCTATGAGATGAGAGGGAGAGGCGATTGTCGAACATTGACAAAGGGCATATGTCTTCTCGTCTCCATTGAAGGTCAAACTCTTAATGTGGCCAGTCCTTAGTCTAGCTAAAGCCGTCTGAGCGCCGTGCCTTTTCTAATACAAAAGATGTCAGCTCGAATTTAAATTGTTGGATTTGAAACCAATATCTCTTGGTTCTAAAGTTATACTCATTGTCATGTATTCACTTGTTCTGTGAAATTTTATTCTTACATTCTTCATTACTCTATAATAATACAATTTTCTATATTTGATTAATTTGTTTGATTATATTTGATTAATTTGATTGATTATATTTAATTAATTTTCTATATTTTTCTACAGTGAATATGTTTACAAATTCTGAGATTTTTGGTGTAAAGTTATTTACTACAAGAAAGACAGATAAGCAGTATATTCACTGTGGATTGCTTACTACAATGTACTGAGGTTATGCCACCACAATTTTAAATGAACACTTCTAGGAGTGTTTTTTTTTTTTTACTGTTTGCATCCTCTTCCTCTTCTCGTTCGATTTGAAACAATCTCTCTTGGTTCTAAAGTCCCACTCATTGTTATGTAGTCACTTGTTCTGTGCAATTACATTCTTACGTTCTTCATTATTCGATAATAATACAATTTTCTTTTTTTGATTAATTTTCTATATTTATTTTTCTATATTTTCTATATTGAATATCTTTACAAATTCCGATATTTTTGGTCTAAAGTTATTTATTACAAAAAGACTGATAGGCAGTATATTCTGTTTTGCACTGCGGTTTGCTTACTATAAGGTACTCACTTTGTGTCACCACAATTTTGAATAAACACTCCCGAAGGTGATATTTTTACTGTTTGCATCCTCTTTCACTCCTCGCATTGTTAACGAAACGACTTTCAGAATGTTTGTCATGCCTTTCCTAATACAAGAGATATCAATTGGGATCTGAATTGTTGGATTTCAAATCAATTTCTCTTGACTCTAAAGCCAAATACATTGTTTGTAGTCACTTATTCTGTGAAATTATATTCTTGCAAATAAGTAACAGTTTTAAAAGTTATATCATGCCGTTCTTTAATGTAAGAAGTAATGATAAATTAATAGAACATCATTGCGTAATCATAAAAATCTATATCTAATTAAATTTAACACAATACTGAAATTTCTCCAATTTTCTTTATATGATAGATAAACCAAATTAACCCTTTCTTAATCGGGATGATTTTGAATTGCGCTCCGTCGGTATGTGTTTAACATATGCAGTATTGTTTCTTTGCTTATTGATAATACAATAATTTTTCTTTCTAACTGTATAAGTGTCTTAAAAAGATGGGCAAAGGTTATTCTAATTAGCAAAATTTAAATTACAGAGTAAAAAATTAATTTATTAATAGAATAAAGAATAATAAAAGTCGTTTGATTATTTGACGCTAATCGTTTTTTAATTTGAGTATTTTTAAAGATTAAATAAATAATACAACGATTAAATTAAAGTCATAAGATATACATCAGAATTAACTAGTTATGGATTGTTGAAAAACGTCTACTTATTTAATTAGTAAGATACTAATCATGGACCTTTTCTGACACGTACACGCAAAACTACTTCATAACAATGAATCATCCCATTGGGAATGAGATGGAGTAGTTCATTAAATGACTCGATCGACTTTGAACGTGAACGGCTAAAAACAGAAAAGAAGGGAGAAAAACGAATTGCTACTGGCAGGTGTTTTTGATATTGCTACTATTATAAAATAACAGGTTTAAGCAAGCTCGTTTTATATCAATAAAAGTTATTGATATAAAGCTCCTTTTATTGTTCTTTTTAATTTTTAAAATTGCATCGGTAAAAAAAAAGCAGTAATTCATTTGGAAATAAAAAAAAAAAAAAATTAATACAAATTTAAAAATTTGTCAATAAAAATACATACAAGTTAATAACACCTTTTTTCTTTAATATGCGATAAATATAATCATTAAGTTCTTAAATAAATTTTTTTTCTTTAATATTTTTTATTTGTTTAGTTTTTCAATGCATGTAACGCAAATATCGAATTTTAACCAAAAAAGGAATTAAAAGTATTGAAATATTTTTCGGTATATAATCTTTTTTCTAATATTAAAACTTGTGACCATTTTTATAAAATAAGAAATTTAAGTATCTGTAAAGAATAATTAATCAATTATTTGGTTAACTTATATTTTTTTAAATATTTATTTTTAAAAAAGGGAAAAATAATTGGAGCATTATAATATTCCTCACGTATTATTTGAAAATAATATTCAAATATTTGTTACAATAATTTTTTTTTGTTTTAATTTATACATATCAGTTACTCAATTAAAATTTTTTTGTGTGGGATTTGCATTATTATTTAACAGATTTTGTGAAAAAGACGTGTTTAAAAACCTAAATAAACATATAATTGAAGTTTTTTCTTTAAATATTTTTTTATCAAATTATAAATGAAGATGCAGATAGAAGTCACGTTTTATAATTAATTGTATATTAATCGCAGAACTTTTTAGATTCAGTATACAATATTTATTCAAAGAAAAATAATGATAAATCTGAATTTTGATAAACAGAGTTCGTGAGATGAATTTTAATGAAAAAAATGGGAATCATCCAAATAATATAAAAAGATAATTTAAAAAGATCATTTTTCAACTGTGCTACTAAAGATAAAGTATTTTCTGAATAAGAATAAGAAAAAAAATTGAAACTACACGAGCGCTTTCAAAATATAAATCCATTTATCATTTTAAATATGCAGGAATTGTTTTTCATTTCTTTAGATTTGATATTTTTCGACTTAAAGAAATGTAATACATTAAATGAAGTGCAATTTTTCTTTGTGATTACATTTAAGAAGAATGTAATTTGCATAACCATTGTGAATTTATCAATTTTTTTGTTGAATTTTTCATATGTTTTCTATGGCGGATGCTGACTTTAATTGTGTAGTTCCAAAGTAGCTTAGAATTAAAAAAATATCTTCTTATCTTTCAGATATTTACTATTAAGACACTTTTACTTTTTAACAGACTTATAATTTAACAGACTTGAACTACTCTAAATTATGCATTTAAAATTATTTTTTACAAATTAAATAACGAACGAAATATATTTTAAATATTTAATCTACATCAAATTGTACGTGGTTTTCTACGAAAATCAGAAATTGTTTTAGATGAAAATATTTTTTACAAATTAGATAACGAACGAAATATATTTTAAATATTTAATCTACATCAAATTGTATGTGGTTTCCTACGAAAATCATAAATTCACACATATTCAATTTGTATACAGGAAAATACCTGATTTTATTAATTTTTATATCGTCTTATATGAAGTAAAAATATGTTCTAAGCTAGAAATATGTCACACATATTCAATTTGTATTTCTTAATGAAATTTTGTAATAATACATTTATTGGCGAATTTTAAATAATAATTGGTGAATTTTAAATATTAATTGGCGAATTTTAAATATTAGTTGGCGAATTTTAAATATTATTTTTGAAAGAATTTATGAAGAAAATCTTTAAAGGGAAATTAATGAATTATAAAAGAGAATATTTAAAATAAAAAACAATAATTAATTTATGATATTCTGCAGAATTTTGCATTTTTTATTTTTTATTTTTATACGTTATTGTTTAGGCTTCTAAAATATTGTTTGTAGTAACAGTAATATTGTTTGTAGTATTGTTTGTAGTTTGTAGTATTTATGCCATATTTAATTAGATTTTTTTTTTCAGATTTTTTATATTATATTAAATATTTTGTTACAAATTAAATTACTTTTCCATAATCTATTTAATGTTAAGAAAATTTAGATATACGCTTTGACGTTTAAGATCATGCGATTTATATGTAATTTAGTTGTTAATATTAAAATAGGAATTTATGATTATAAAACTTTATTATTAAAACGCTAAAATTATGTTATTAAAATATTTTTTTAATATAGTAGATTTCATTAACTATTATAAAAAGTAATTATCTAACATCTTTTAAAGATCGTTCTGAGAAAATATATAAGTCTATCATCTATATTATAATCTTCATAAAAATACTCAATTTATGAGAGTTTAAAAATGTTCTTCATATACTTTTTTTAAGTGCTGTATTATTACATTTTGCACCAAAAAAATTGGTAATTATTATCCACATAATACATCAATTTCAATTTTGTAAAATAGTCTGTTTAAAAGAAAAAAATTAAAAATTTACTTCCCATGTGTGCTACGGTTCGTTTAATCTCTGTCTATTTTTATAACTTATCAAATGAATTCATGCATAATTTAATATATGAGACTAACAAAGATTATGAATGCTTTATTGTATAAAAATACTATGCTAAAAAAAAAGGAAAAAGTTATTTTAAAGTTGCATAATTTATCATATAAGACTGATGTTAGGGGAATTCTTGTTATCGTTTTAATGTATCGTTTTTGTTTCAAGCAAAAAGTAAAAATTGAAAACTTGCCCTTTAAAAAATTCGGTAAAATATTTATATTGCATGAGAAATAAAAATGGGTACATTTGTAATAATACATACTTGTACTGTAATTTTATTTTGATAGTTTAGTCTTTCTCAAAAATTGGTAAATCGGCAATCTGTATGAAATTTATGAATCTGCTGAAGTTGTTCATAAATGGTTTTTTTTTCAAGGATTTTAAGAAACTGTGTTATTACTATATAAAACCCTAGTAATTCAAAGTCGGTAAATAAATTTAGTTGTAAAGGAAGAATTCACTAGCTTGAATTACTTATATTTTGCTATGCATAATCAGTTGTTTAGTGTCCATCATCTTGTATGGAACGAATATTTTGTGGTCCTTAAGTTTATAAAGACCACATTTGAAAACTTCATTTCACATGGTTTCAAATCATAGGGTTGAATAAAAATCTGATAGCTACAAAATTAAAATTTATATAGGAATACAGTTGATTTTCTTTCTTTTTACAGTTTGTCGCAGCAACTTCATTGTGCGACTAAGGCCGTCTACCTACTGGCAGATTTCGAGAAGTTTTTCTTTTTCAAGAGGGTAGGACACTACGGACGTAGGTTGTCAACACTACGTACAACGCTCTACAGTCTTATTAGACCGGGACCTACGGTTTAACGTGGATTCCGAACTACTACAAAAGTCCAGAAAGGCCGGAAAATGAGCCTCAAACCTGTGGCACCAAGTGCCAGAGAATTAGTCACTCAGCCATCAGGCTCCAATAAAGTTGATTTAATGTTGTAAATGTTAAATAGCTTAAACGTCAGAAAAAGTTTAATAAATTAAAACTTTTTTTCCCAATATAAGAGGTTTTTGTTTAGTATTTTTGTACCTAGGTGATATTGGTATTCCACTTATGTATAGCACCAATAACCCAGAGACGAAAGACGCAAATAGAACATTGACTTTGTGGAAAATTTTTATAAGTAGTTTCTTATGAAACCCTTTAAAATCTCACCAATCAGCATGACTATCTAAATGAGAGACGCTAATACAAGGCGTCTTATACTAATCTCCTCGTTTCAAATGCAGTGATTGCAAAATGACTCTATATACCAACCCTTTTGAACCTAAGTCTTTCTGCAATCTTACTGAGGCGTTATCTTTGGGTCATGAGAAAAGCCTTCTGAGACTAGATATCGATTGAATTAATTTTTTCATTAGAAACTACACTTAGAGTAGTCAATTTGATGTTCCAATCTATCATTATGGTGGTACATTATCTTTATGTGGGGAATTATGTTTTTGAATTTTTTGTTTATTTTTTGCATTCTTTTTATTCCGACATTAGTACACTCACAGGGACAGCTTGATTCTTAGTATTGTCGAAAATTTGAAAAACTTTACATTAAAAACAAATTTATTCACTGTGTCCAGTATAATATCTGTTTGAGAGAAAATTGAATTTTACATTGTATTTCAACATCAAAGAATATACGTCCAGGAAGGTTAGGATATACTTGGAGGACTAGGAATCCCACAGGAATACTTTTTAGATGTAGTACATGATGTTGTCGGAGATCGATTATTCTTGCAAAGACTGTTCATTGTCAACCTCGCAGTTGTAGTAGAATACTGATGATAAGAAAGCAGAACTACAGGATATACTACTATTCTATTCTATTGCAATTTGAGAGTCTCACATTGTTTGTAAGCAAAACGATGTTTATAAGCAATGACATGTTTCTAGCCATTGTCTCTTTAAATGTCTGTAACAGTGGTTATATGAGAGGAATTTTTTCCAGAGATCCATCATGATTGATCAACGAACGACACTAATTCCATTCAAGGTAGAGACCGCATTAGTTCTTGCAAATGTGAATAGAAACTCCAGTTAGTAAGCTATAACTTGTCATGCCGCGATGTCCAGTTGCAACATGTTATGGATAGTCCAGTTGCAACGCGACATGCACTGCTTTTAGTGATGACCATTGTATGCTAATTAAATGTAGGTTGAATAAACACTCATTTACGTTCTTTCATTTGTTTTCTATATACAGTACCTTATCAGGAAAGCATTTCTTACCTTGTATTTTTATGTTATTAGGAGATAGAAGGGCCCTACCCCTCCTAGAAGTTTATAAACCTGGATCTGAGATGATCTTTATTCTAAAAAACATACATGAAAATAGGTCACAGCCTTTGATGTTAAACATCGTTTACTTTAAAAATTAAATGATTATAAAATATAAATTTTTGCGGTGAAATATTCTGATTCCATATTGTTAAAGTGAACGCCTTATGCTACTATTGTTGCACTACTCAGTACGGCAGTTAAAATGTCAGCGGTAGTTCGCAAATATACAGTTTATTGAGAAACTTGATGTCAAAACCTTCCTTTTCGTATACTTCTTCATTGGTATAACAGCCACATGGTGGGCGAAGCCATCAGCCTACTGGCAGATTTCGAGACAAGAGATGTTTTCATTTTATGAGATAGAGTTGTAGAGTTATTCCCAACAGTCATACTAGACCAGCACCTACGGTTTAAATCAATGGTATCATCGGACACGAACACCAGACACTAGTCTTTCAGCTATGAGGCCCCTTTACGTATGCTTACAGGTTAAAAATAACTCACCCATATTTTAGTTGGAATGACAAATGTTATGTAAAGTTAGTCAATATTTCTATTATTTTATGATAAAACCTTTTTTTGTATAACGACAGGATTTGAACAAGCATAATTTTTTTGCGTAAAATCATAACTTCTACAATTTTAATTAATTTGAATAAATATTTTTTTCATGGTACAAAAAAAAGTTTTATTTTAGAGTTCAATTAAGCTTTTTTTATTAATTAAACAACACAAATACTGAATAAAATTAATTATATGGTGAAGAGCAAGATGCAATTTACTTAAATAATTGGACATCTATTGCGCACCTAGATTTACAAGAAAATAATATTTGAAATGAAATGATCTAGCTCTTCATTTACTATTTTTTTTACTTTGTATTTCATGTAAAAAAATGTATTTTTTTGTTTTAATATTAATGAAGCACTCTAAAATCACTGAAAAAATTCACATTTTCTAATTACAATTGATTAAAAACACATTTTTTTTTACTCGACTTCCGTAAAAAAACAATCATAAGAGCTTCGAAATGAAATAACTCAAATATGAAAAAAATAAAACTGAAAAAAACTTTCTAATATTAAAAAAAAAATTATTCGTAGATGCATTTATTAAAATGCAAATGAAATTTGCCATTTTAGTTAATTACATTAATTTTCTAAATCCCCGAAACCTTTTTCTAAGATGATTGAGCACACGTAAAATTGAAAATTTAATTTTTTTTATTTAAATATTTAGCGGTGAAAGCTTTCAAATCATTTCTCTAATTATTCTAAAGGTCATAGCCCTTCCCCCATAATCTACGAATGGATGATTTCGCTTTATAAAGTTTTCTTATTGTTTTTTTTTCAGAATTTAAAATCTTTACAGTTATAAATATTTTTATTGCCTCATAATCTTTGGAAACAGTAATCATAAAAATATTTCTTTATTAACTATTAGTGGAGCATTAAAAGCATTGAGTAAGTAACCCACGCAAACATATTTCATTTTAACGTTTTTAGTTTAATATAATGTATTTAGTTTATTAAAATTTTCCTCTTTTTCAAATTAAAAAAAAATTTAAATTATTATTATTTTTAATTTTTTTGACAAAATGTACCCAAGATATATCAACCCAAGTTTTTGAAAATTATACTAAAATATTTTGGGAAATTCTACTCGTCTGTTAATTTTCGCTTTGTTTCTAAAAACACTAAAAAAAAAAAAAAAAAAAAAAAAAAAAAATGTTTCTCAAATCACTTTTAACTATTTGTTTATTAAATAACAACTATTTGTTTCTTAGATACCATTTAACTATTTGTTTTTGTTTACTAGATTTTTTTGTTTATTAGATAACTTTTTTTCTTAGATACCATTTAACTATTTGTTTACTAGATTTTTTTCTTAGATAATCAAATTTTAACTATTTGTTTATTAGATTTGTTTCTTAGATAATCAATTTTAACTCTTTATTAGATTTCTTTCTTAGATAATCAATTTCAGCTATTTGTTTATTAGATGTCTTTTTAGATAATTTTAACTATTTGTTTATTAGATTTCTTTCTTAGATAATCAAATTTAACTATTTCTTTATTAGATTTGTTTCTTAGATAACCAATTTTAACTATTTCTTTACTAGATTTGTTTATTAGATAATCAATTTTAACTAAATGACTAACGCTCTGGTGCCATTGTTTTCGGGTTCGAGTCCTGACGATGACATGGATGTTTTTAGTTGTTTGGAATCCATTTTAAACCGTAGGTGCCGGTCTAATATGACTGTAGAGCGGTGGGCGTAAGCCTGAAAACCCAACACCTTAAAAAGAAAAAAAAATCTATCTCAAAATCTGCTATTAGGTACACTGTCTTGGCCAACCATGGGGTTGTTGCGCCAATAATGATGATTAGATATAAAAATAAAGCAAGACAGTGGATTGCTGTTTTATCTACTTGAGCGCAAAATCAAACATTTTAGGACAAAATCAAACATTCCCCTTTAATATTTAGACTGATTTAGATGAAAAACTTTTATTTATTTGCTTACTGCAAACTATGAAACTGTTTAACTTACGAAAAATCCATTAATGAATGAAATGAAAACGACTTCTTTGTTTTTAAGGACTTTTTTTAAATAAATAAACTTTATGAGGAAGAAAATATACACCCTTGATCAAATTTCAATTTCGTCTTTTCAAGTGAGATGAAATTGAGCATCCCACGGCCCAACTAGCTATACTCTTTCAAATCACGAAAACCCAAAAATCCTACCTTAAATTTTTCCCAGAAACTCCTTATAAAAGGTAGACAAAAAAAATATTCTCAATGGGGCCTGAGACATTGAAAAAAAGAAGAAAATACAAAGAAAGAAAAAACTGAGGCTGCTTTCGCCAACATGGAATCTTCACCAACTTATTCAGCAGCCGTGCCTCTAAGCTTGAAAACGCGATTTAGAGATTTTCTTTTCCATTATCCAAAGCCCAGCGATTCACATGTTAATGCTTTTCAGAAGAAGAGTAAAGGACCTGGAAATCGAGTTTCTCCACGACATCGCCTGGAGGCGCTGTTGCCTCCTAAAAACAAGAAGGCACACTAAATCAAAGCGACACCAGCGCCATCTACTGGGGGGAAATTTCATGTTGGGTGATCTCGAGTTCTTTTTTTTTTTTTTTTTTTTTTTTTTTTTTTCATTTCTTATTTAGGAGTTTGGATACTGGAATAAACTTTATTTATTCCATTCATTTTTTAAAAATTTTATTTTATTTTATTTTTGTTCCTTTTTATCTAATTAAATTTAAATAAATTAAATTCGGAATTCAGAATAAATTTAGATAGATTTCTTTTTTAATTCAGTTTTCTTTTTCTATGGTTGATGAACAAGTGATTTTATGTTTAATTTGGCTAAAAAATGATGTAACAAATTGATAAATAATATCTTTTTTAATTTATTACTTTACTTAAAACGGAATTGATTATAAATATAGCGACACCAGCGCCATCTACTTAGCTGGAAATTTCATGTTGGATAATCTTGAGTTCTTTTTATTTATTTTTTATTTTATTTATTATTATTTTTTTTTTTACATTTCTTATTTAGGAATTTGGATACTGTGAATAAACTTTATTCCATTCATTTTTTTAAAATTTAATTTAATTTTATATTTTTTGTTGGTCCGTTTTGTCTAATAAGCATTTAAATGAATTCAGATAGATTTCTTTTTTAACTCAACTTTTTTTTTTTTTTATGGTTTATGAAGAAGTAATATTATATTTACAAATTAAAAAATTGATAAACAATAACTAAAAGGCCTAGGTTTTTAATTTATTAAATATTGATTAATAAATATAGCGACACCAGCGACATCTATTTGAGTGGAAATTTCATGTTGGGTAATCTCAAGTTTTGGTTTTTTTCCCCTCCATTCTTATTTAGGAGTTTGGATACTGGAATAAACTTTATTCCATTATTTTGTTTTTTTTTAAATTTTACTTTATTTTATATTTTTTTTGTCAAATAAGCATGTAAATAAATTCAGATATATTTCTTTTTTAATTCAAATTTCCTTTTCTATGGTTTATGAAGAAGTAATATTATGTTTAATTTTTCTGAAAAATGATTTAACTAATTGATAAATAATGACTAAAATGCCTAGGTTTTTAATTTATTACTTTTCTTAAAATGGAATTGATTATGAATATAGCGACACCAGCGCCATCTCCTTGGTTGGAAATTTCATGTTCGTATGATCTCGAGTTTTTTTTTTTTTCCCTTTTTTATTTAAGAGTTTGGATACTGGAATAAACTTTATTTCATTCATTTTTTAAAATTTTACTATATTTTTTATTTATTTTTGTTGTTTTTGTCTTATGACAATTTAAATTAAATAAATTCAGTGGAATAAATTAATTTAGATTTTTACATTTCTTTTTAATTCAATTTTTTTTTCTATGGTTTACGAAGAAGTAATATTAGGCTTAGAAATCTTGGCTGAAAAATGGTTTAACGAAGAGATATACAATAACTAAAATGCCTAGTTTTTGAATTTATTACTTTAATTAAAATAAAACTGATTATGGATATGGCGACTCAAGCGCCATCTACTGGGATGGAAATTTCATGTTGGGTGATCTCGAATTCTTTTTTTATTATTATTATTATTTTTTTTTAAGAGTTTGGATACTGGAATAAACTTTACTCCTTTCATTTTTTAAAATTTTATTTTATTTATTTATTTTTGTTGTTGTTCCTTTTTGTCTTTAGCAATTTAGATGAATTCAGTGACGTCTTATTCGATTTCTACTTTAATTAAATTTTTTTCTATGGTTTATGTAGAAGTAATATTATGTTTAATTTAGCTGCAAAATTATTTAACAAATTGATAAACAATAACTAAAATATTGATGTTTTGAATTTATTACTTTACTAAAAATGGAAATGATTATAAATATAACGACCAGCGCCATCTACTTGGGTGGAAATTTCATGTTGGGTGATCTTGAATTCTTTTTTTTTTCTTCATTCATTTCTTTTTTAGGAGTTTGATACTGGAATAAACTTAATTAAATTCATTTTTTTAAATTTTATTTTATTTTATATTTCTTTTTGTTTCATTTTTTTTTCTAGTATAAGCGTTTAAATGAATTCAGATAGATTTCTTTTTTAAATCAATTTTTTTTTCTATGGTTTGAAGAAGTAATTTTATGTTTAAAAATTTGGCTGAAAAATGATTTAACAAATTGATAAACAACAACTAAAAAGTCGAGTTTTATGCTATAGGTTTTAATTTATTACTTTACTTAAAATGCAATTAATCATGAATATATTCTCCAAAAACAAGTTATCTTTTCGTTATTTGTATTAAGATAAAACAAAAATAATTTAAAAAATGGGAGGCAATTAATATAATGAATTTTAAACCTAACATACCTTTATTATTTTATGATGGCAGTAATTTTCTAAAGATATTTTATCATGTTCGTAAATTTATTAAATACAGGTATGTTCTACAGTGCAATGTGTATAAGTAATCGATTATGAAAAAAAATGTTTTTAATGATCCATTTTCTAATTATTTTCAAAAGTATTTAATTTATTTATTTTTACATCATAAACCACTGTTATATTTAATGAAACATTATCCTAAATATTTTAAGACATTTTTTGTTCAATCTTTTCATATTCTTCATTCTTTAAAACAACAAAAGTTTCTACAGTAACTCTCCGGTTACATTCTTGAAAAATAATTTAAAATTATTAACAGGGAATAGAAAAAAACTAATACTTTTAATTATAAGTACATACACATATGTACATGGACATAATTATATGCACATGTACCCTTTTAATTACACTAATTACATGTAAGCTAAATTCTAATATGATTTTTCAGAGTCAAATTGAAAGAGCAAACAAAAAAAATGTTTTTTTTTCGTTAAAAAGTTTTAGTTTTAATAGTTTAATTAATTTTTTAATTTATTTTTAATTGTTTTGTTGAAGAGTTCCTTTGTCAAAAATATTTATGTTCTTTGATCAATTTTTATATATTTTACTAATATCTGATCTATCATAAATTTATATTCTTGATTAAAATGTAGCAGTGAACATAAATCTAACTTCAGTTCTGACTAAATATTCATAATGTAAAAAAAAATCATAAAAGCATTTGTCTGTGTACTAACTACAAACTTGCATTAAGAAAAAATAAAAAAATAATTCCATTACCGAACACTCTTAGTACAAAAAAAAAAAAGTACTTTTGTTCCTAAAAAAGACCTTTTGTATATAAATAAGACTTTATTGTGTATTGTATATAAGTAATCCATTTTCTAATTATTTTCAAAAGTATTTAATTTACGTAATTTTATATCATAACTACAAATATACTTAATGAAATATTATCATAAATTGTTTAAGACATTTTTTTGTTCAATCTTTTTCATATTCTTCAATCTTTAAAATTACACAATTGCTACCATAACTCTCCAGTTACATTCTTGAAAAATAGTATAAAATTATTAATAGCTAATAGAAAGAAAATAATACTTTTAATTTTAATACTTGTATATTCCAGTTAATATACACTATCTGGAAGAAAGTGACGGGACACCCCTCGAAAAGTAGAAAAGTCGACAATACAGCTGACACATGCGCAATAATAGGTATCAAATCAGCCATATTTGTTTTAAATACTCTGTGGAGTCAACTAGAGTTGTTTTTTGTCAAGATGCCGAAACGGGAAAAGTTGCCAGAGTTCAAGAAAGGTGTGTTGGTTGGATTGCATCTTGCCAAGATGTCAATTAGGGAGATATCCCGTCTCCGTAACTGCTCAAAATCAACTGTAGCACGTGTTGTGTGTCGCTACAAGACTGAGGGACACTGTCAGAACAAACCCCGAAGTGGACGACCTATAGTTCTCCCCAGCAGGGACCGGCGGGTGCTCGGCAGGGAGATTCGAAGTAACCGTCAAACATTCATGGATAACATCGCTAATGAGTTTAGGCAAGCTACATGTGTGGCCGTTTCGACCAAGACTCTTCGTATCGAGGCCCATAAGTTAGGATACACTGGACGTTCGGCGGCCCATAAGAATTTGATTATGAAAACCAACAAGAAAGCGCGCCTTCGATGGGCCAAAGACCACCGTACTTGGACTCTGGATGACTGGAACTGAAAAAAGTCACGATTTACCCTTTTCCGTTTGGACGTTGTTTTGAGTATGGCGTTTACCAGGAGAACGCCTTTTGCCGGGGAGTGTGTCGTCCCAACTGTAAAGTTTGGTGGAGGAGGAATGGGCCTGTTTCTCCCTGGTATGGGGCTGGCAAACTGGTGAAGGTTGATGGTGCGATGAATGCCGATAAATACTGTGATATTCTCGAAATCATGTCCTTCCTACCTTTGGGCAAAGTATGGATGATTTCTGGTATCAAACGACAACGCAACATGCCATGTTTACTCTTGATTGGTAATGTGAACAACAACGTTAAACGCATGGAGTGGTCGGCGCATGAATATCTCTGGGACGAATAGACCGTCGGTTGAGGGACTGCACCCCACTCCCCAAAAGCAAAATTGAACTTCCTGTTAAACATTTAGAAGGGAAATTCCTCTTGCCACTATGCTAATTTAGTAAAACAAAGGGTTGCAGCTGTGAAAAAAGGAGCCCTTTATTAATTTTAATAAAATATGGGTTTATGTCGTTTAGTGCCGTGTCCCGTCACTTTCTTCCACATAGTGTATTTTAATATGTTTTCTGAGAGTTAAATTGGAACGGCAAACAAAAAGATACTTTTCTAAGTTTTTGTTTCAAAAGTATAATTATTTTTTAAATTTATTTAATAATTCAGTTTTTTTTAAATTTAATTTTAAAAGTTTAATTAAAGAGTTTCTTAGTAAACGATAATACACTATCTGGAAGAAAGTGACAAGGACACCCCTAAGTAGAAAAGTCGACAATACAGCTGACACATGCGCAATAATAGGTATCACATTAGCTAATCCTATAAATAAGTCGACTAGAGTTGTTTTTATCAAGATGGCGCCGCGGGAAAGTTGTCTGAGTTCGAGAAAGGTGTGTTGGTTGGATTGCATCTTGCCAAGGTGTCAGTGGGAGATATCCCGTCGCCGTAACTGCTCAAAATCAACTGTATCACGTGTTGTGTGTCGCTATAAGACTGGGGACACTGTCAGAACAAACCCCGAAGTGGACGACCTACAGTTTTCACCAGAACTGGCGGGTGCTCGAAAGGGAAAAGTAACCGTCAAACATCCATGGATAACATCGCTAAAGTTTAGACAAGCCACAGGTGTGGCCGTTTCGACCAAACTCTTCAGCCATAAAGTTACACTGGACTTTCGGCGGCCCTATGCCTTTGGAAAACCAACAAAAAGCGCGCCTTCGATGGGCCAAAGACCACCAGACTTGGACTCTGGATGACTGGAAACGCGTCCTTTGGGTGACGAGGTCGATTTACCCTTTTCCGTTCCGATGGACGTGTTTGGGTATGGCGTTTACCACGAGAACGCCTTTTGCCCGAGTGTGTCGTCCCAACTGTAAAATTTGGTAGAGGAGGATTGATGGTATGGGCCTGTTTCTCTTGGTATGGGACTGGCCCACTGGTGAAGGTTGATGGTGCGATGAATGCTGATAGATACTGTGATATTCTCGACAATCATGTCCTTCCTACCTTGTGGGCAACGTACGGTATGGATGATTGCTGGTATCAAGACGACAACGCAACATGTCATGTTGGAAGGAGGACTCTTGATTGGTATGTGAACAACAACGTTAAACACATGGAAAGAGCCTGATCTTAACCCAATTGAACATCTCTGGGACGAATTTGACCGTCGGTTGAGGGCCTGCACCCCACTCCCCAAAAGCAAGCCTGAACTATGGAACTTCCTATTAAACATTTGGAAGGAAATTCCTCTTGCCACTATGGCTAATTTAGTGGAAAGCATGCCCAGAAGGGTTGCAGCTGTGATCGCAGCCAAAGGACGCCCTACGTCCTATTAATTTTAATAAATATGGGTTTATGTCGTTATAGTGTCGTGTCCCGTCACTTTCTTCCACATAGTGTATTTATGTTCTACGATCAATTTTTATCTACCTAATTAATATCTGTTGTGTCATAAATTTACATTCTTGATTAAAATATAGCGGTAAACTTAAATATAACTTATTTTCGAATAGATATTTAGAATGGTAACAAAATCACAAATGCATTGGCTTGTGTACTAACTATAAACCTACATTAAGTGAAAAAAAAAATAATAATTCCATTACTAACAATCTTAGTACAAAAACCCATTTTGTTCGTAAAAAAGACCTTATTGTAATCGGAAGATATACCCAAAGGAACACATACTCACCAAGGAATTCTAAGGGAAAAAAAAAAAAAAATTAAAATCTTAACACAGCCAAGAGCTTCCTATGGGGCCTCAGTTAGAAGACAAATGGTTGCAACGTAACAGCAGGATTTGATACGGCCATCCTACCGGTTCCGATGGTCCAACTCCCCAGAGATGTCCCCTGCAATCAGTTTGTCCACTTGCAAAAATCTCACCTGCAGAGATTGGGGGGCTCTACTATAAAAGATGGAAGAGAGAGAGAGAGACGTAAGATGATAAGGGTTGAAGAGAGTTTTCTTCTCGATTTGGCTGCAGGCTTCTCCACTTTGGTCCATTTAACCGTGTTGGATATTTTAGGGGATCGATTACAAATTAAAATGTTGTTTACAGATTGCAAATTTTAAAGATTTTATATAAGTAATACAATGATGTAGTATTAAATTATGCTTATAAGATTTATATCACCATGATTTTTCTTATGAGATTTATATCATCATGATTTTCCTTATGAGATTTTTATCATGATAAATAACACTCCAACAAAAGCAACAAATTCAACAATAACACTCCAACAAACGCAGCAATAACACTCCAATTAACGCAAAATTTATATCATCATGATTTTTCTTATGAGATTTATATCATCATGAATTTCCTTATGAGATTTTTATTATGATAAATAACACTCCAACAAACGCAACAAATTCAACAATAACACTCCAACAAACGTAGCAAATTCAGCAATAACACTCCAATAAACAACAATAACACTCCAACTAACGCAACAAACAAATGAAACATGAAAACATGTCAATAATCATTTAACATGAAAATAATCTTCTTGAATTAAAGATTCTCTTTTAATATAATGAAAATAATCTTCTAATCAATAATATAATCTTCTTAAACATGAAAATAATCATTCTTAATAATTTTGAGGCACTGAATACAAAGATGGCAGTAAAAATTGGCAATTGGCTTTTTTTTAGTAGATACGGAGTAGCCGGTTCCCACTGTTTTCTTGAAATATATCTGAAAATATATAATATGAAAATTTATATAATATTACATACAAATTATAATAATTGTAAAATTATATAGCAATATTTATGAAAATATATGTATTAAAATATATGGCTCATATATTGAGTAGATATGAGATGTGTAAATGTTAGCACTCATTACGCCTACGTGAAATATTTGAAAAAGTTCACTTTGAAACACGGTCCCCTAAGCAATATTTTTCAAAAGCTTTACAATTACTCTCGAGTAAAACATTCAGTGCTAATTAGTTTATAGACGACGAAGCCAGTCTGGCTGTTTAGCACTGAAAATAAAAATATGATAACTGTTAGTTCTAAGAGGTGTTTTGTGTGAAAGAAATGATCGCAGTGAATCTGCGTTTTAGTTTTAAAAAAATTTTTAGAGCTGTGATACTGCGTGAGTTAATTATGCTAAAAACTTCTGCTATATGCGTAGAGAAGTGACATTTGAAATCCCAAAGTGTTCCGTCACTCCTTTAGGGAAAACTTCATATCATTTTAATTCGATTGCAAAAATACACATACACAAACATGTTGTAATTCTAATTCAAGGAAACTTTTTATGTGACTGCTAGACAAAAATAAAGTGACAATGCCACTTGTCATCACTATAATTTGGAAGTAGCAAAGTAATCACATAAATGACTGCCACTATAGCATGGTGCAACCTCTTCGTGGAGGAATCTCAAGGAAAAAAAATCGAAAGGGCAGTTCCTGAACCTGTTATCTGTTGGACGACCAATTCTTCATGGTGAAGTCTTTCCCATTCTGAGAGATCCAGGGGAGTATCAAGAATAAATTTGATAAGACACTCTACAGCCTTCGACATCTAGTTCTGAATATAATAATAATGATGCTGTACCAACACCACATATTCTGTCTGAAGAAAAATTGAATAACCTTGTTAGAGATCTAGAACTGTTGGAGACTAAGGTAGAGTTACTTGCATCGAGGCTTATAAAAGGGAGTTTACTCCAAGAAAGTGTACAATTTGTAATATAAATTTTACAAATTAGTTACAAACTAATTACAAATTTTATATATAGACGATAACAATTAGCTGTAGGTTTTATATTTTACTACTGAATTGATGTATTAAATCAATATTAGTGAATAAATTTGCAATATTACTTAAAAAATTATGGGTTATTTTCTCTTAATTACTATATACAACTATCTATATTTAAGTTTTTCTCCAACGAAATTGTATCCAGATTTCGTATCACAATCCCAAAATATGGATACAATTTGTATCGGTTCGAAATTAAAAAGTATTAAATGTTGATTTTAATTCATATAAGAATTTTTCAAAATGTAGGAATTTTTGGAAAATATGAGACTTGATTAAATATAAATATTGAATTCTTTTCAAAAATTAATTCTTACATAGATTTTTACTGACATCTCTCAGCCCCCAAAATAGCGACATTTTTATAAATAATGTTGTTTATTTATTGACAAAAGTAAAATATTTTAAGGCATTATTAACTATGTTTTAAATAAATTAAATAGTTAAATAATAAATTACATTGCAAATATGCTAAGCGAATCAAGCCTATTTTGAAAAGCTAATTAAAAAATGTCCCAGTATGTCTTTTTAAAATTATGTTTATTATGCTAATTGATACGTGCTTTACAAAATGAAATATTAAATAGTTCATATAAAAATTATGTAGAATATGTGTGACGGAATTATTTATAATGCTTTTCGTGCATTTGTTGGATTAACGAAAATGTGAATGTAATTAAAAATTAATTTTCTCACTCGAATGTAGATTAGCAACACAGAACCTATCTCTTAAAAACAGTTTTAATAATTCCAGCGCAGAAATGATTAGAGAATTTTCAGATTAACTAAATCCTATTTACATTTCAAGAATTTTATCATGGTTACTGTTTATAATTTATTAGAGTGTTCTTTATTTTTTATAAGCAGAAAAATTAATTTTAAATATTCCATTTTGTACTACTTTATTTCACGTATTTATATTGTATTAATGTAGTGTTATTTTGTTCTAAATTATTAACATTTCCATCTAATTTGGTAAAATTCAACGCATATATTTCTACGAAATATGTAATTTAGATTTTAAATGCAGGAATTTTTCATTATTCATTTACGTATTGTACATTCAAATGAAGTAATTAGGGAATTCAATTTAATTAATGGATAAAAATAGTTTCATACAATTCAGTCATTTAATTATTTTATTTCGTGGCTTATGATAAACGTAATTTTACGAAGGAACATGAGAACTGTGTAATTTAAACACAAATGTCATATAATATGATATATACTCGTATTAACCCAAGACTGATTGAATAATTTTGAAGTAATTTTTTGAATTCAATTTAATTAAAGGATAAAAATAGTTTCGTATCTTTATTTACTTATTTTATTTCGGAGTTTAAATTAAACTTAATTCTACGATGGAACATGAGAATTGTATAATTTAAAAAAGAGTATTGTCACATAATATCACATATATTAACCCAAGCCTGATTGAATAATTTTGAAGTAATTAGTGAATTAAATTTAAATAAGATATAAAAAATAGTTTAGTATCGTCATTTATTTATTTTATTTCGTGAATTACGTTAAATATAATTATACGTAGGAGTATAATAATTGTATAATTTAAAACAAAAGTATTGCCACATAATATGATATATATTAACCCAAGCCAGATTGAATAATTTTGAAGTAATTAATGAATTTAATTTAATTAAAGGATAAAAAATATTTTCGTATCATTAATTACTTATTTTAATTCGAAGTTTAAATTAAACATAGTTGTAGGAAGGAACATAATAATTGTATACAGAATATTGTGCTTGTATATGTTTGTTGTGTGTGTCTGTGTTTATTTTGTTGTTCTTTTTGCATACAAAAAGGCCATTTAACTAAATTAACAGATTGAATTTTTGAATTCAGACTTTAAAATATTTAGAGCTACAATTGATCTTTATATTTTAAAAAAAGAAAATAATAATATTATGTTATGTTAAAGTTGTTCATATCTCTTACCTTCTCTTTCATTTAACTGTAATATAATTCAGAAATTTTGGTTAGTTGAAATATTTTTTTAATTTTATTTAATCATAAGAAATTATGTGCTGTTTTTACGTTTGTAAATATTTTATTGAGACTATTTTATTTTTTTTTAATTCGGTAATATCCAAATCACTTTTTTATGTAATTGCATTTTCCGTATTTGGTTTGGTTTGTCGCTCTATGGTCCTTTTGTGCGCACTTTAGGCTAATTAGACCGGGACTTACGCTTTAACGAGGATTCCGAACCACTAACAAACAATAATGCCGCCGCCAGAATTTGAATCTGAAACCTGTGGTACGAAAGCCCAAAGTGCTAGCCAATTGGCTTTCTTTCTTAATTTGAAGATAAAATTTCAATCAAAATATAATAAAATTTCAATCAAAATATAATAAAATTTCAATCAAAATATAATAAAATTTCATTCAAAATATAATAAAATTTATCAATAAAATTTCAATCAAAATATAATGAAATTTATCCTTAAAATTTCAATCAAAATATAATAAAATTTATCAATAAAATATCAATCAAAATATAATAAAATTTATCAATAAAATTTCAATCAAAATATAATAAAATTTATCAATAAACTTTCAATAAAAATATAATAAAATGTATAAATTATTTTTCTATTATAAAAATAATTGATGATAAAAGTAATAAATAAGGATAATTTTTTTTTTAAATTTCAAAAATAAGTAAAATTAATTTAAATTGTCGAAAAATAATGTATTGATGCAATAATATTATAAAAACAATTTTTTTGGGGGATCATATTCAACTTTTAATAGTTTGGATTTAAAATTAAACAACATACATCAATAATCATTTCTTTAAACCAAAACTTTTAAAAGTATTTTAAACTTCCCTGAAATATTGAATGTATAAACGAAACTACTTTTAATGGATTACATGTTAAATTTCATTTAATTTTTTTTCCATTCTTTGAAAAATGTTCTTAGAATTTCGAAAAGCTTTTTATCATTTCACATTAAGTAAATTCCCTTAAAATTTAAATCGAAATTCTGCACAAAACGTATTCTTAGTAGTTACGTCACACTAAATCTCAATTACATCTGTGGACTTTTTTTGAATACGAGAATTCCATACGAAAAGAGACCACACACACGCACATATAAATGGCAGACGTTTTTCCCCTATTTCTTTTTCCAAATCCCCACAGACATTCACGATTTCTCTTCATTTCTTTTTCCCCTGTTTAAATTCTACCCTCCTACTTTTCCCTTTCCCCCACCACACCACATACGCCATTTCGTCTTTTTTGCTGCATGGCATATCTGATTCTGGCTTTGAGCTATGCTCCAGAAATTTTCTTCTGACTCTATTAGGATTCAGACCCGCGGCTTCACGCGAGCCACACACACAAACATTCGAAAATAAGAAGAAAAAAAATTCTTCTGGAAAACCCTGAGAAACCAGAAACGATTTCTGGTTTCGTTCGAAAATTTGAAAAAGTTCGATTTCGCGAACAAACGTGTTGGCCTAAAAATTTTTGGAAGGAAAACCAGGGCTTTTGACTTCCAGTGAAGGAAAATGGTGGAAGGGGGAGGGGGCTAGGGGTGGAGGGATAACCGGCAGAACGGTACTAGATGCCTAGTTCATAGTCTGGGAGTGTTTGCGGGCAACTGACAAACTCAGTCAGTTCGCTTTTGATGGAAGAGATATGGAGGGGCGAGGACGTGGAAAGCTTAGATTTTTCTGTTTTAGAAATCTTTCTGGCTCGGATGGAAGTTTTGGTTGAACTGGAAGCTTTGTGCACAGTCGCTTGAATGGGATGATGTATTTGCGAGTCTGCCGGCCGACTGGCTGAAAGACTTTGGAGTCATTGAGTGTTTCATCAAGTTCTGCATTCAGGATGCCTGGGTTCCGATACTTTAGACTGCAGTGCGTTTCTTGTGAATGAAAGAGATATCAACAATTTTAACATAACATGGAATATTATTTTCTTCCTTTCAAATATGAAGATCAATTGTAGCTTTATATATTTTAAAGAATGAATTTAAAAATTCAGTCTGTTAATTTAATTAAATTGCTTTTTTTTCAATTCCTTTTATTAGCTCACACTCTCCCTATATATATCTTGTTCAAATTTTCAATCGTTAATAAAATACTTTTTATTCATCCACTCAAGTTCAAATACATTTTTTTGAACTTGTAGTGGATGACAATTAATGATAATACAGTTTTTTCAAATATTAAATCAGTAATTAAATTGAATTAATTTTAGTTTTTTTAGATTTAAGTTGCATATATCTAAAAATAGATGGTGCCAGATAAATTTAAAAAAATGAATGAAAATTATTTATAAAGGACTTTCTGCAATACAGTGAAAAAAAAGTAAGAATTGACTTTTTTTTTTAATTACTTGTTTGTATGTAAAATGCACAACAAAATAAACACACACATATATATATGCATATATATATATATATAAATATATATATATATATATATATATATATATATGTGTGTGTGTGTGTTGTGTGTGTGTGTGTGTGTGTTATACGAAATTAAATGTACATTTTGAAATGATATTTACTGTTATATAATTTAATTCAAAATATGATGAGTTAAAATACCTTGGTTATTTTTTAAACAATCTTTTCTATTTTAGAAAAAGAAAAAAAAAACTTTTATAATTTACAATAATTTTTTTTTTTCAATTTTCTTCTTTTTGAGGTTACGCTGGAATCTTTAACAAAAAAAGAGGTAGGTATATTTAATATTGTTTCATGGGAATTATTGATAGTACTTGAAGCTGTCAGAAAAGAGCTATTTCGGAAATTTATTAATGTTAAAAACGAATCTATGAAAATATCTATCAAGGTAAACCAACGTAATAAATCTTAACATGTGACAACTTTCTTAGTATTTGATAATATTTCGAAAACATTTTTGAAGCATTAATATAATCTTAATGTTTCAAAAATGTATATAGAAAGAAAATATTAAATAATATTATATAAATAATTTATATAATATTATTTATTTCTTTTCTATATGCATTTAGAAATTTAGATTCCGGGAAATATATAAATCAATTATCATACTCTGAAATTTTTAGCTCAAATAATTTTTTTTTTCTTATTCTACTTGGTAGATCTTCCAACATCTAGATCAAATCCAAGAACCTGTGTGATCTCATAGAAAGAGGGAAAGGGAGAGGGGTAGTTTCTGTTGTGATGGAGCATTCGTAGGTAGAAATCTGACTTGATTCTGTGTTCCGTGTTGGGCAGGGCCTTCCGGGAAGACTTTTAGAAACTATCCCGCATTTGCGTATCACATGAAAGAAAACACGGAAAAACTCCCACCTGGTAAAAATCCGACTAACAGGGCAAGGTGCTGAATTTCAGAAACAACATCGAGTTGCCTTGTTTTTCGAAACAGCGTCTACAGCGTATTGAACCTCGGCCCTAATGCTCACCAGGTATTACTCACCAGCGGCGAGCATTACTACTCAACACAAGTCGGGTCGCAAATACTTAAAACAACATAACTTAATTAGATGCCAAGTGAAAGAGATCTTTATTTTATCATGGCGAGAGCTTTTTAAGGGAAAATAGTCTTCATATACAACCTGTAAATAATCCTGTTAAGTTTGAACTATGCAAGCTTAACCTAATTAAATTAGTTGTAGATCCGTATATTTAAACCATGAACATGGAGTTTCTTTTGAAACTATTCATCATCAGATATCAGAATTTATCTGTAAAATCAATAAAACTGCTTATACAGCATTTTGCAATACACTTGTCAAAATTTCCCTAATCTTTGTATTTGTAATAACATAGTCAATATTTACATAGTTCTAGCATATATATATGAACATATATTTAACAAGGTTTAATTGCTAATGGATTTGTAAATAGCTCTCTAGCAGATTAAATTCATATTTCAATTGGAATAATTTAATTTAAAGATACTACATCTAAACTTGTATATATGTACTAATGACTACTTTGCTTAAGTTAAATAAACCACTGATTCACACAGCATCCTGTTAAATTTAAACTTAAATTCTTAAAAATCTTCGACTTATCCATCTATTCATAACACGAACGTGAATTAACATACAGTTGATTTGAAGACTATTCAACGCCATCCGTAAACTCAAGTATAAACTGCTTGCTCGTAAACTCAATTTAAAAAATGTATTTTTATTTCTTACACATCATCTTGTGATACAATTCGTAGAACTCGTCTTGCTTCGTAAACTTTTTCCCCAGTTAAAATTTTTCCCCAGTTAAAAATGTATTTTATTTCTTAAACCGGACAATGCTGGGCCATATTTGCATACAGTTGATTCGTAGACTATTCAACGCCATCCATCAGATCTTGCTCCGTAAACTCAATGTATAAACTGCTTACACATCATCTTGTGATACTACTCTCGTCAATTTTTCCCCAGTTAAAAATGTATTTTATTTCTTAAACCGGACAATTCTGGGTCATATTTGCATACAGTTGATTTCAAGACTATTCAAAGCCATCCAGCAGATCTTGCTCCGTAAACTCAATGTATAAACTGCTTACACATCATCTTGTGATACTACTCTCGTCAATTTTTCCCCAGTTAAAAATGTATTTTATTTCTTAAACCGGACAATGCTGGGCCATATTTGCATACAGTTGATTTGTAGACTATTCAACGCCATCCATCAGATCTTGCTCCGTAAACTCAATGTATAAACTGCTTACACATCATCTTGTGATACTACTCTCGTCAATTTTTCCCAGTTAAAAATGTATTTTATTTCTTAAACCGGACAATTCTGGGCCATATTTGCATACAGTTGATTTGAAGACTATTCAACGCCATCCAGCAGATCTTGCTCCGTAAACTCAATGTATAAACTGCTTACACATCATCTTGTGATACTACTCTCGTCAATTTTTCCCCAGTTAAAAATGTATTTTATTCTTTTAAACCGGACAATGCTGGGTCATATTTGCTAATGTTAAATCTCCTTTTAAATATCCTGTAAAACATCTTGTTAAATTTGAACTATGCAAGCTTACCTAATTAAATGCTTTGTAGATCCATATACTTAAACGAAGCACATGGAGTTTCTTTTGAAAACTATTCATCATCAGATATCAGAATTTACCTTTGAACTCAATAAAATTACTTAAAAAGCATTTTGCAATACACTCATCAAAGTGTACTTAATCTATGTCTTTTAATTTAATCTGAATCTAATAAATATTCTATCAGTCTTTGTATCAATATATATATATATATATATATATATATGAACATATGTTTAACAAGATTTAAATGATGGATTGGATTGTAAATAGCTCGCTGGCAAATTAAATTCATATTTGCAATTGAATAAATTTAATATAAAGATACTAAATGTGAAACTTATGTACTACTGACTACTTTGGTTAAATTAAATAAACACTGATTTATATTAAATAAATCACTCCTTCATACAGCATCTTGTTAAATTTAATCTTAAATTCTTAAAACTATTCGCTTATCCATTCATTCATAACACAAACGTGATTTAACATACAGTTGCTTTGAAGGCCATTCAGCATCATCTATCAGATCTTGCTCTATAAACTTCATACATATACTGCTTCACATCATCTTCTAATACTAGTCTCGCCAAAGTTTCTCCAACCCGGGATCTCTTTATTAAGATATATTTTACAAGGTTTCGGGTGACACAAACTCCCAACTATTTGAGAACAGTTTAATTGGGCGAACATAGTTTTTGATTTTTATTCTGCGAAGAGGGTAAACTCTCCTCGTAAACTCGCGAACGGAAGACGCAGGGTTGAAATTTAAGCGCTCATTTCGAGTCCACAAATTTGAACCCCTCAAGCCTGTGGAAATTGCCGTGAGTGACGACCCAAATGTGCTCCGGTAATTGGTTTTACGCCGCTATTTCTTAGCACATTTTCTGTGCGATTTTCGTGCTTTGCGAGCGAAAATGGGCTGGTTATGTTTTTATAGTGAATTGTTGGTGATTTTAGGGGAGGGAATTCGGTGGACGTTCGACGCTAACGGCTCGCAAACGAGAAAAAATTATCGAATTTACGAACAACTTTATTAAAAATGGGTTTGGAAAATGTTCGCTGTTTATGAGGCTTTTGCAGAATACACAGAATTAAATTACGAGTTTTTGTAAAGTTTGGATGGTTTTCGGAAAATATATCTGAAAATGTACTTTGCAGACAAGAAAGTTGTTATTTACATGAATTTGGAAAAAGAAGTTTTAGCCATTGTTACTGAAAATGTTTGGTGCACACTTCTTAAAAAATAAACTCATGCTGAAATACTCTCTGTTCCTTTTTATGATAACAATTTTCAAAAAGTTAGATAAGAAAAACAAGAAAAGTTCAATAATTAAGAATAAAGATTTCAAATTATTTAATTTTGTTGGCACTTGGCTTGTAGAATTAAATAATTTTTATGTAGAAATTGTATTTGCAGAAATTAATATGAGTAGATATTTTTATTTATTACAAAGGGACATACAAAATTTCTGTATTTTTCTAGCACATCAATTTTACGAACTATTATATCACAAGGTACCATATTTTCTTATTTTATTACGCGACATTTTCCAATCCTATGAAAAAAAGATATTCAGTAAAAATTAAAAATTGTTTTCTTTAAAAAAAAAAAAAAAACGTGTTCATATTTTGCGAAATTGCAGAACGATCCCAAAGGGACAAAAGAGGTTAAATTCTTCAGTAATTATAATTATCATTGGCGCAACAGCCCTATTTTGGGCAAAGACGATCTGTTTACTGTCAGATTAAGAGACAGGAGTTGTTTTTATTTTTTTGGAGTAGGGTTGTCAGCGCTGCGCCCAACGCTCAACAACCATATGAAACAAGGATCTACGGTTTAAAGTGGACTACGAAACACTATAATTACCCATGACACTGCCGGGACTCAAACACAAAACTAGTTACTCGGCCATCAGGCCGTTCAATATTATATTATATATAAAAACTCGGGATTTAATGTCGATTAACGCTTACAAAACTGATTTATTATTCCTTATAATATACCATTTTCAAACACAATTGTATTGCACTCAGATTAATATGTGTCTATACTAAAGTTTGATTCCACACTTCTGTCAAGAATTATGGTCATTTTTTTCAGAAACGAAGAGATTCGACGGTGAATATGACAAAATGTCTTTGCGTCTCGTATCGAGAAAAAGGCTGCTTGATGGGAATTTACCATGTTTTCTTCCATATGATAAGCAGATGTAAGACAATTATCCTTTAAAAATAGTCCTCATGATAAAAAAGGAATATATTTTACTTGGCATCTAATTACGTTATGTTGTTTTAAGTATTTGAGGCCCAACTCGTGGTCCAGTAGCAATGCGCGCCGCTAGAGAACATTAGGGCTGAGGTTCAACCGCTGGCGGCTTTGTTGTAGGCATTATTTTAAAAAACGAGAAGCCTCGATGGAGATTGTGAAGTTCAGCGTTTTGCCTCGTTAGTCGGACTATCTGGTAGGAATTTTCCGGGTTTTCTCCCATACGATAAGAAAATGCGGGGTGGTTCCCCTTAAAATCAAAAGCACTGCCCTCCTACTTCAGCAACAAGGATTCAAGTCAGACTTTTACCTACGAGTGCTGCATCACAACAGACGCTGTACCTTCTATGAGACAATACGGGTTCTTGGACTCGATCTAAATGTCTACCAAGTGGGATAAGAAAAAATTGTATTTGAGATAACACTTTCAAAATATGACAATTGGTTTATATATTTCCTGGAAATTTCTAAATTTATATGTAAAGGCATAAATAATATAAAAATTATTTATATACTTTTATTAAATGTTTCCTTTCTATATACATTTTAGAAACATTAAGATTATATTAATACTTCAAAAATGCTTTCGAAATGTTATCAAATACTAAAAAAGTTGTCACATCTTAAGATTTATTACGCTGGTTAAGCTTAATAGATTCGTTTTTAACTAAATAAATTTCCGAAACAACTCTATTCTGATAGCTCCAAGTACTATCAATAATTCCCATGAAACAATGTTACTTATAACTTCCTTTTTTTCTTCGGGATTCCAGCTTAACCACAAAAAGAAGAAAATTGAAAAAAAAAAATGTATTGTAAACTATAAAAGTAATTTTTTTCTTTTTTTAAAAAATAGAAGTGATTGTTTAAAAAATAACCAAGGTCAACCAATTCTAACACGTCATTTTTGTAAATTAAATTATATAATAGCAAATATCATTAAGAAATGTTCATTTAATTTCACGTTCACTTGTAATACAATTCAGAAATTTTGTTTAGTTGAAATATTTTTTGTTTTATTTTTAAAAAATCAATCATAAAAATATGTTGTTTCTATATTTGGTAATAATTTTATTGAGACATTAATTCTCTAAAATCCAAATCACTTTATTTTTTTGTATAATTTTCTTTTCCTTATTTGGTTTGGTTTGTCGCTCTACGGTCATTTTGTGCACACTTTAGGCTAATTAGTCTGGGATTTAAGTTTAATGTGGATTCCGAACCACTCACAAATTTGCCACCGCCTGGATTCAAACCTGAAACCTGTGGTACCAAAGGCCAGAGCGCTAGCCAATGGGCCATCAGTCCGCTTTCCTTATTAGAGGATAAAATTTTAATCAAATGGTAATAAAATTTATAAATTAATTTTCAATTATAAAAATAATTGATGACAAAAGTTATAAAATAATAAAATAATAAGATAATTTTTAAAAAATGTTCTTAAATAAGTAAAATCAATTTTAAATATTAAAAAATGATATATTGATGCAAAAACATTCTAAGAATAATCATTTTTTTCCGTCATATTCAACTTTTAAAAGTTTGGATTTAAAATAAAACAGAAAATACTAAGCATCATTTCTTTAAACCAAAACTTTTAAACGTATTTTAAATTTCCTTGAAAATGTTGAATGTTTAAACGAAACTACTTTTAACGGATTACATGTTAAATTTCATTTAATTTTTTTTCTTCTATTCTTTGAAAAATTTTCTTAGAATTTAGAAAAGCTTTTTATCATTTCACATTAAGTAAATTCCCTTAAAATTTAAATCGAAATTCAGCACAAAACTTATTCTTAGTAGTTACGTCGCACTAAATCTCAATTACATCTGTGGACTTTTTTTGAATACGAGAATTCCATACGAAAAGAGACCACACACACGCACATATAAATGGCAGACGTTTTTCCCCTATTTCTTTTTCCAAATCCCCACAGACATTCACGATTTCTCTTCATTTCTTTTTCCCCTGTTTAAATTCTTCCCTCCTACTTTTCCCTTTCCATTCCCCCACCACACATACGCCATTTCGTCTTTTTTGCTGCATGGCATATCTGATTCTGGCTTTGAGCTATGCTCCAGAAATTTTCTTCTGACTCTATTAGGATTCAGACCCGCGGCTTCACGCGAGCTACCCACACAAACATTCGAAAATAAAAAAAAAAAAATTCTTCTTGAAAACCCTGAGAAACCAGAAACGATTTCTGGTTTCGTTCGAAAATTTGAAAAAGTTCGATTTCGCGAACAAACGTGTTGGCCTAAAAATTTTTGGAAGGAAAACCAGGGCTTTTGACTTCCAGTGAAGGAAAATGGTAAAAGGGGGATGGGGAACTAGGGGGTGGAGGGATAACCGGCAGAACCCTACTAGATGCCTAGTTCATAGTCTAGGAGTGTTTGCGGGCAACTGACAAACTCAGTCAGTTCGCTTTTGATGGAAGAGATATGGAGGGTCGAGGACGTGGGAAGCTTAGATTTTTCTGTTTTAGAACTCTTTCTGGCTCGGATGGAAGTTTTGGTTGAACTGGAAGCTTTGTGCACAGTCGCTTGAATGGGATGATGTATTTGCGAGTCTGCCGGCCGACTGCCTGAAAGGACTTTGGAGTCATTGAGTGTTTCATCAAGTTCTGAATTCAGGATGCCTGGGTTCCGATACTTTAGACTGTTGTGAGGTGTATTTCTTGGGAAAGAAAGATATATCAACAACTTTAACATAACATGGAATATTATTTTCTTTCTGTTTATGAAGATCAATATGAAATAAGAAGATCAATTGTAGCTTTAAATATTTTAAAGCATGAATTTAAAAACTCAGTCTGTTAATTTAGTTAAATTGATTTTTTCAATCCCTTCTATTAGCTCACACTCTCCTTATATATATCTTGTTTAAATTTTCAATCGTTCATAAAATACTTTTTATTCATCCACTCAAGTTCAAATACATTTTTTTTAACTTGTAGTGGATGACACTGGATGTTAATACAGTTTTTTTCAATTATTAAATAAATTTAATTAATTAATTTTAGTTTTTGTTTGGATTTAAGTTGTATATATCTACCAAGAGATGGCACCACATCAACTTAAAAAAATGAATGGAAATTATTTATAAAGGACTTTCTACAATATAGTGGGAAAAAAAAAGCTGGAACTGACTTAAAATGTTTTTTTTTTATATTACTTGTTTGTATGTAAAAGGGACAACAAAATAAACACACACACACATATAATATATACACTATGTGGAAGAAAGTGACGGGACACGACACTATAACGACATAAACCCATATTTATTAAAATTAATAGGAGATAGGGCCTCCTTTGGCTGCGATCGCAGCTGCAACCCTTCTGGGCATGCTTTCCACTAAATTAACCATAGTGGCAAGAGGAATTTCCTTCCAAATTTTAACAGGAAGTTCCATAGTTCAGGCTTGCTTTTGGGGAGTGGGGTGCAGACCCTCAACCGACGGTCCAATTTGTACCAGAGATGTTCAATTGGGTTAAGATCAGGGCTCTGCGCCAGCCACTCACAGTGTCCCTCAGTCCTGTAGTGACACACAACACGTGCTACAGTTGATTTTGAGCAGTTACGGAGACGGGATATCTCCCTAATTGACACCTTGGCAAGATGCAATCCAACCAACACACCTTCCTCGAACTCAGATAACTCTTCCCGTGGCGGCATCTTGACAAAAAACAACTCTAGTCGACACCACAGAGTATTTATAGGATATGGCTGACACGTGATACCTATTATTGCGCATGAGTCAGCTGTATTATCGATTTTTCAACTTTTCGAGGGGTGTCCCGTCACTTTCTTCCAGATAGTGTATATGTGTGAGTGTGTTATATGAAATTAAATGTACATTTCGAAATGATATTTACTGTTATATAATTTAATTCAAAATATGATGAGTTAAAATACCTTGTAAATTAAAATACCTTAATTTTTTAAACAATCTTTTCTATTTTTAGGAAAAAGAAAGAAAAAACTTTTATGATTTACAATAATTTTTTTTTTCAATTTTCTTCTTTTTGAGGTTAAGCTGGAATCCTTAACAAAAAAGACGTAGGTATATTTAATATTGTTTCATGGGAATTATTGATAGTACTTGGAGCTGTCAGAAAAGAGCTGTTTCGGAAATTTATTAAGTTAAAAACGAATCTAAGAAAATATCTATTAAGGTAAACCAACGTAATAAATCTTAAGATGTGACAACTTTCTTAGTATTTGATAATATTTCGAAAACAATAATAAATATATTTCGAAAACAATAATAATATATTTGATTATATTGCGTTGGGAAGGGCCATCCGGGCAGACTCTTAGGAACTATCCCGCATTTGCGTATCACATGGAAGAAAACACGGTAAACTCCCACCAGGTAAAAATTCTGACTAACAGGGCAAGATGCTGAATTTCCCAAACGATATTGAGTCGCCTTGTGTTTTCGAAACAACGTCTACAACTAAGCAGGCAGTGTATTGAACCTCGGTCCTAGTGATCACCAACGGCGATCATTAGACCTCAAATACTTAAAACAACATAACTTAATTAGACGCCAAGTGAAAGAGATTTTTTTTTATCATGGCGAGTACTTTTTAAGGGATAATAGTCTTCTTATACACCCTGTAAATAATACTGTTAAACAACTTGTTAAGTTTGAACTATGCAAGATTAATTTAATTAAATTCTTTGTAAATCCATCTGTTTAATCTGAGAACATGCATTTCATTCGAAAACTATTCATCATCAGATATCAAAATTTACCCTTTAAACTCAATAAAACTACTTAAACAGCATTTAGCAATACATTCGTCAAAGTTTCCCTAATATGGGTCTTTCTAATAACACAGTTAACATTTACATAGTTCTAGCATGTATATATGAACATATATCTAACAAGGTTTAATTGCTAATGGTTTTGTAAAAGCTCTCTAGCAGATTAAATTCATATTTTCAATTCGAATAATTTAATTCAAAGGTACTACTTCTAAACTTAAACATATGTACTAATGACTACTTATGCAAATTTAAATAAACCCCTGATTCACACAGCATCTTGTTAAATTTAAATCCTAAATCCTTAAAAATCTTCGACTTATCCCTCCTTTCATAACAGAACGTTAATTAACATACAGTTACTTTGAAGAAGGCTATTCAACAACATCTATCAGATCTTGTTCCATAAACTCAATATATAAACTGCTTACATATCACAGTGTAATGCTACTCTCGTCAAAGTTTTTCCAGTTAAAAAAATATTTATTTCTTAAACTGGGCAATACAGGGTCATATTTGTTAATGTGAAATACTCCTGTTAAACATATTGTAAAACATCCTGTTAAATTTGAACTATGCAAACTTAACATAATTAAATTCTTTGTTGAACTCTCTATTTAAACAGAGAACTTAAAGTAACCCACATTTCTTTTGAAAACTAATCATTATCAGATATCAGATTTTACACTATGAAAACGTCAAAGTTTCCCTAATCTGGGTCTTTCTAATAACATAGTTAACATTTACATGGTTCGAGCGTGTATTTAACAAGGTATAATTGCTAATGGATTTATTGTAAATAGCTCACTGACAGATTAAATTCTTATTTCAATTGGAATAATTTAATTTAAAGGTACTATATCTGAACTTGTACATACGTACTAATGACTACTTTGGTTAAATTAAATAAACCACTAATTTACATTAAATAAACCACTGATTCACAGCATGTTGCTAAATTTAAACTTAAATCTTTAAAAACTTCACTTTGTCATAAATAACAATTTCAACTCAAAATAATTGCTAAAACTGCAGTTTTTAGAGATATGGACAATGCTTTTAAGAAGAAAACAATTTCTAATGTTTTCTGCATATTTAAAAGTCTAAAACTTTTTTTTTTTTAGTTAGAGTATTGAAAAACAGCGCAAAATAAAATATGAATCATGGTGTCATGTGTTATAATTATTACGTAAAATTAATGTACAAGAAAAACCCAGAAAATTGATATTTCACTTTGTCATAAATAAACAATATCTATTCATAACACCTGCTACAAGTGCAATTTTAAAACATAGATATTATTTAATTCTACTGGTTAGTGCCTATAGAAGTAAATAATTACTTCTTAACTTTTAAAATTATATTAGAAGGAATAGGGAATATTTTATCTTCAAAGTTATTTTTTAAGAAATGTATACCGAACATTTTCAGTAACGAGGCCGAAACTTCTTCCCCAAACTCATGCAAATAACAATTTTCTTCTCTTCAAAGTACATTTTCTGATATATTTCCCGAAAACCCTCCAAACTTTACAAAACCTCGTGATTTAAATCTGTTTATTCTGAAAAAGCCTCATAAAAAGCGAGCATTTTCCAAACCCATTTTTAATAAAGTTTTTCTTAAATTCGATAATTTCTTCTTGTTTGCGAGCCGTTAGCGTCGGACTTCCACCGAATTTCCTCCTCTAAAATCACCAACAATTCATTTTAAAAACATAAACAGCCCATTTTCGCTCACAACGCACAAAAATCGTCCAGAAAATGTGCTAAGAAATAGCGGCGTAAAACCAATTACCGGGGCACATTTGGATCGTCACTCACGGCAATTTCCACAGGCTTGGGGGTTCAAAAATTGTGGACCCGAAACGAGCGCTTAAATTTCAACCCTGCTTCTACCGTTTACGAGGAGAGTTTACCCTCTTCGCAGAATAAAATCAAAAACTATGTTCGCCCAATTAAACCGATCTCAAATTGTTGGGAGTTTGTGTCGCTGGAACCTTGTAAAATATATCTTAATAAAGAGTTCCCGGATTGGAGGAATTTTGACGAGAGTAGTGTTACAAGATGATGTGTAAGCAGTTTATATATTGAGTTTATGGAGCAAGATCTGATAGATGATGTTGAATGGCCTTCCTTCAAATCAACTGCATGTTAATTCACGCTCGTGCTATGAATGGATGAATAAGCGAATATTTTTAATGATTTAAGATTAACTTTAACAAGATGCTGTGTGAATCAGTGGTTTAATTAACTTAACCAAAGTAGTCATTAGTACATAGGTATAAGTGTAGATGCAGCACCTTTAAATTAAATTATTCCAATTGAAAATATGAATGTAACTGGCCAGACAGCTATTTACAATACAGTCTATCATTTAAATCTATTTAAGTATATGCTCGTATATATATATAAATATAAATATATATTTATATGTTGTCTGATATATATTAATACAAGGACGGTAGAATACATATTAGATTCAGATTAAAATAAAAAGAAATAGATTAAGTAAACTTGGACGAGTGTATTGCAAAATGTTGCTTAAGTAGTTTTATTGAGTTTAAATGTAATGTCTGATAATGAATAGTTTTCAAAAGAAATGCATTTTCTGGTTTTAAATAGATGGATCTATAAAGAATTTAACTAGATTAAACTTGCGCAATTCATATTTAACAGGATGTTTAAAATTAATATTTAACGTTAGCAAATTTGACTCAGCATTGCAAAGTTTAAAAGAAATACATTTTTATCTGGCGAAACTTTGACGAGAGTTGTATTACAAGATGACATGTAAGTAGTTTTCAGATTGAATTTACGCAGCAAGATCTGATAGATGATGTTGAATGGCCTTCAAAGCAACTGTATGGTAATTCACGTTCTTGCTATGAATGAATGGATAAGAGAAGAATTTTTAGGATTTAAGTTGAAATTTAACAAGATGCTGTGGTTTATTTAACTTAAATTAAATTAAGTTATCACCTTTAATTTAAATTATTCCAATTGAAAACAGAAATTTAATATGCTAGAGAGCTATTTACAAAAAAATCCATCATCAATTAAACTTTGTTAAATGTATGCTCATCTATAGATATTACTTGATATTCTCGAACTATGCAAATATTAACTATTTTATACAAATACCCTGATTAAAGGAAACTTTGACAAGTGTTTTGCAGAATGCTTTTGAAGTAGTTTTATTGAGTTTAATGGATAAGTTCTGATATCTGATGATGAATAGTTTTCAAAAGAAATTTCATGTCCTTAGTTTAAATAGACGGATCTACAAAGAAATTATTTCGGTTAGGCTTTGTTAGTTCAAATTTAATAAGATGTTTGACAGGATTATTTAACATAAGCAGATCTGAGCTAGAATTGCCCAGTATAGTATATTTAAAAACAGGGAAATATTTAATCACTTCCACGCTTGAGAGGGTATTTTAAGAATTTACCAAAATGTTTTATACATGTAGTTAAGATTTTTAAATTAAAACAATTTTCAACATTTCTGCACATTTTAAGAGTAAAGCTTAATTTTTTTAGTTCCAGAAATGAAAAACCGGACAAAATAAAATATATATTATACTATTGCTATTTGATATAATAGTTACGTAAACTTAATGTGCAAGATAAAAACATAAATTTTTTGTTTTACTTTGTTATAAATAAAAATATATACTCCTAATAATAGCTACAAATTACAATTTTTAGTTAAAAGTTATTTAATACTACAGGTCAAGTGTCCATAAACTTAAATAATTTGAAACTTTTCTTCTTAATTTTTGAAATAGTCATGCAAGGAATAGAGAATATTTTAGCTTGAGGTTATTTTTTAAGAAATGTGTACCGAACATTTTCTGTAACGATGGTTAAAACTTCTTTTTCAAACTCATGAAAGTAACAATTTTCTTGTCTGCAAAATTACATTTTCAGATATATTTCCTGAAAACAGCCCAAACTTTACAAAAACTCGTCATTTAATTCTGTTTATTCTGCAAAATCCTCATAAAAGGCGAGCATTTTCCAAACACATTTTTAATAAAGTTGTTTGTAAATTCGATAATTTTTTCTTGTTAGCGTCGAACGTCCACCGAATTTCCTCCCCTAAAATCACTAACAATTCACTTTAAAAACATAACCGACCCATTTTCGCTCACAACGCACGAAAGTCGCACAGAAAATGTGCTAAGAAATATCAGCGTAAAACCAATTACCGGGGCACATTTTGGTCGTCCCTCACGGCTATTTCCACAGGTTTGGGGGTTCAAAAATTGTGGATCCGAAACGAGCGCTTAAATTTCAACCCTGTGTCTACCCTTCACGAGTTTACGAGGAGAGTTTACCCTTTTCGCAGAATAAAAATCAAAAACTATGTTCGCCCAATTAAACCGCTCTCAAATTGTTGGGAGTTTGTGTCGCTGCAACCTTGTAAAATATATCTTAATAAAGAGATCCCGGATTGGGGTAACTTTGACGAGACTAGTATTACAAGATGATGAGTAAGCAGTTTATATACTGAGTTTATGGAGCAAGTTCTGATAGATGATGTTGAATGGCCTTCCTTCAAAGCATCTGTATGTTAATTCACGTTCGTTGTATGAATGGATGGAGAAGCTAAGATTTTTACGGATTTAAGTTTAAATTTAACAAAATTTAATGGGAATCAGTGTTTTATTTAACTTCAGCAAAGTAGTCATTGGTACGTATGTATAGGTCTAGATGTAGTATCGTTCAATTAAATTATTCCAATTGAAAATATGAATTTAATCTGCTAGAGCGATATTTATTATAAAATCCATCATCAGTTAAATCTTGTTAAATATATGCTCATCTGTAGATATATATTTATATGCTCGAAATACGAGAATGTTTTCTATGCTAATACAAAGACATAACCAGATTTTGTAAACTTTGACGAGTGTATTGCAAAATGCTATTTATGTAGTTTTATTGAGTTTAATGGATAAGTTCTTATAACTGATGATGAATAGTTTTCAAATAAAATGCATGTTCTTGGTTTAAATAGAGGGATCTACAAAGAATTTAATTTGGTTCAGCTGGTTTAGTTCAAATTTAATAGTAAATAATTTAATCACTTTTGCGCTTGAGAGTGATTTTTAAGAATTTACCAGAATGCCTTACACATATGAACAAAGCTTGTAAAAGAAAACAATTTTCAACGTTTTCTGCAGATCCAAAGAGTAAATCTTGTGGTTTTCCTTTACAGAAAGGAACAATCGGACAAAATTAAACATCGATCATAGTATTGCCATGAGATATAATAGTTACGTAAACCTAACGTGCAAGAAAAAAACGCAGAAATTTTGTGTTTTACTTTCTTATAAATAAAAATATCTTCTCCTAACAATTGCTACAATTACAATTTGTACAGATAAGTTATTTAACTATATAGATTAAATGTCCATGGAATTAAATAGGTTGAAATATTTCTTCTTAAGTTTTGAAATTGGCATAGAAAGAATAGAGAATATTTTTTTAAAAAATGTGTACCGAACATATTCAGTAACGATGGTTAAAACTTCTTTTTCCAAACTCGTGTAAATAACAATTTTCCTGTCTGCAAAGTACATTTTCAGATATATTTCCCGAGAACCATCCAAACTTTACAAAAACGCGTAATTTAATTATGTTTATTCTGCAAAAGCTCATAAGCAGCGAGCATTTTAGGAACCCATTTTTAATAAAGTTGTTCGTAAATTCGATAATTTTTTCCTGTTTGCGAGCCGTTAGCGTCGAACGTCCACCGAATTTCCTGCCCTAAAATCACCAACAATTCCCTTTAAAAACATAACCATCCCATTTTCGCTCACAACGCACGAAAATCGCACAGAAAATGTGCTAAGAAATACCGGCGTAAAACCAATTACCGGGACACATTTCGGTCATCACTCATGGCAATTTCCACGGGCTTGGGGGGTTCAAAAATTGTGGACCCGAAACGAGCGCTTAAATTTCAACCCTGCGTCTACCGTTCACGAGTTTACCCTCTTAGCAGAATAAAAATCAAAAACTATGTTCGCCCAATTAAACTGCTGTCAAATTGTTGGGAGTTTGTGTCGCTGGAACCTTGTAAAATATATCTTTATAAAGAGATCGCGGATTGGGGAAACTTTGACGAGACCAGTGTTATAAGATGATGTGTAAGCAGTTTGTATATTGAGTTTATGGAGCAAGATCTGATAGATGATGTTGCATGGCCTTTCTTCGAAGCAACTGTATGTTAATTCACGTTCGTGTTATGAATGGATGGATAAGTGCAGATTTTTAAGAATTTAGGTTCAAATTTAACAAGATGCTGTGTGAGTCGGTGGTTTCTATAGCTTAACCAAAGTAGTCATTAGTATATATAGTATGCATACGTTTAGATATAGTATATTTAAATTAAATTATTCCAATTGAAATTATGCGTTTAATCAGCCGAGAACTATTTACAATATAATCCCTCAGTAATCAAACCTTGTTACATATATGCTCATATATATATATATATGTATGTATGTATGTATGTATGTATGTATGTGTGTGTGTGTGTGTGTGTGTGTGTGTGTGTGTGTGTGCAACGCTCTACAGTCATATTAGACCAGAACCTACGGTTTGAAGTGGATTCTGAAGTACTACGATTATCTATGGTACCACCAGGGCTGGAACCCGAAGCTTGTGGCACCGAGTGCCGGAGTGATTGTCACTAGGCCATCAGACTTCATTATGATGAATAATACATTAGTTTTCTAATTTCATATTAATTCCTGAGATTTAATATATTTTAAAAATGAATGATTTGTCCACTTTTGCCTTGTGAGTGTCTATGAAGAATTTCTCAAAATGTCATATATATGAACAATGTTTTTTAAAGCAATTTTTAAAATTTTTTTGCACATTCAAAAACCTAAATATTTTTTTAAAATTATTTTAGTTACAAGAATAAAAAAGCCGCAAAATAAAAATTAATCATCATACCATGTGTTATAATAGTTACAGTAAAATTAATGCACAAAAAAACTGGAATTTTGTAAATCACTTTATTAGCAATAAAAATAACTACTCATCATAATTTATGTAAGTACAATTTTTGTATAAAAACTATTTAATTCTACAGGCCAACTCCCTATAGAATTAAATAATTTGAAATTTCTCTTCTTAAATTTTGAATTTGTCTTAGAAAGACTACATAATATTTTAGCTTGAGGTTATTTTTTAAAAAAAATCTGCATCGAACATTTTCAGTAACGATGTCTTAAACTTCTTTTCCAAACTCATGTAAATAACAATTATCTTGTCTGCAAAATTACATTTTTAGATATATTTCCTGAAAACCGCCCAAACTTTACAAAAACTCGTCATTTAATTCTGTTTATTCTGCAAAATCCTCATAAACAGCGAGCATTTTGTGAAACCATTTTTAATAAAGTTTTCGTAAATTCGATAATTTTTTCTTGTTTGCAAGCCGTTAGCGCCGAACGTCTACCGAATTTCCTCCTCTAAAATCGCCAACAATTCACTTTAAAAACATAACCAGCCCATTTTCGCTCACAACGCACGACAATCGCCCTGAAAATGTGCTGAGAAATATCGGCGTAAAACCAATTACCGGGGCACATTTGGGTCGTCACTCACGGCAATTTCCACAGGCTTGGGGGGTTCAAAAATTGTGAACCCGAAACGAGAGCTTAAATTTCAACCATGCGTCTACCGTTCACGAGTTTACGAGGAGAGTTTACCCTCTTAGCAGAATAAAAATCAAAAACTATGTTCGCCCAATTAAACTGCTCTCAAATTGTTGGGAGTTTGTGTCGCTGGAACCTTGTGAAATATATCTTAATAAAGAGATCCCGGATTGGGGAAACTTTGTCGAGACTAGTATTACAAGATGATGTGTAAGCAGTTTATGTATTGAGTTTATGGAGCAAGATCTGATAGATGATTTTGAGTGGCCTTCAAAGTTACTCTGCGTTAATTCGCATTCGTGTTATGAATGGATGGATAAGCGAAGATTTTTTAGGACTTAAGTTTAAAAAAGAAGCTGTGTGAATCAGTGGTTTATTTAATTTAACCAAATTAGTCATTTGTACATATGTACAAGTTTATATGCAGTATTATTAAGTTAAATTATTCCAATTGAAAATATGAATTTAATCTTCTAGAGCGATATTGATTGTAAAATCCATCATCAATTAAATATTGTAAAAAAATGCCCATTTATAGATATATATTTATATGCTCGAACAACAAGAATGTTAATGATGCTAATACAAAGATATAACTAGATTACGTAAACTTTGACGAGTGTATTGTAAAAGGTTGTTTAAGTAGTTTATTGAGATTAAACGGTAAGTTCTGATATGTGATGATGAACAGTTTTCAAAAGCAACTTCATGATCTTGGTTTAAATAGACGGATCTACAAAGAATTTATTTAGATTAAGCTTGCTGAGTTCAAATTTAACAGGATGTTTGACAGAATTATTTAACATTAGCAGAGATTACCTAGAATTTCCCATTATAACATATTTAAAAATATTAAATGATTTAATCACTTTTGCGCTTGGGAGGGTCTTTCTACAATTTACTAAAATGTCTTATACATATCGACAAGGGTTTTTAAAATAAAACAATTTTCAACGTTTTCTGAACGTATAAAGAGTAAAGCTTAATTTTTTTTTTGTTACACAATTGAAAAACCAGACAAAATAAAATATAGATAACAGTATTGCCATTTGATATATCAGTAACAAAAACGTAATGCGGAAGAAAAAAAAATTGTGATTTACTTTGTTATAAACAAGAATATCTATGGCTAATAATTACTACAATTACAATTTTTACATAAAAGTTATTTAATTATACAGCCCAAATGCCCTCTGAATTAAACAGTTTGAAACTTTTTTGAAATTGTTATTGAAAGAATAGAGAATATTTAAGCGCGAGGATATTTCTAATAAATGTGCTACCAACATTTTTAGTAACGATGGTTGAAACTCCTTTTTCAAATTCCTGTAAATAACAATTTTCTTGTCTGCAAAGTACACCTTCAGATATATTTTCCGAAAACCATCCAAACTTTTCAAAAACTCGTAATTTAATGTTGTTTATTCTGCAAAATCCCTCGCATCAGACTCATAAACAGGAAGCATTTTGTGAACCCATTTTTAATAAAGCTGTTCGTAAATTCGATAATTTTTTCTCGTTTTCGAGCCGTTACCGTCGAACGTCCACCGAATTTCCTCCCCTAAAATCACCAACAATTCACTTTAAAAACATAATCACCCCATTTTCGCTCACAACGCTCGAAAATTGCACAGAAAATGTGCTAAGAAATACCGGCGTAAAACCAATTACCGGGGCACATTTGGGTCGTCACTCACGGCAATTTCCACAGGCTTGGGGGGTTCAAAAATTGTGGATCCGAAAACGAGCGCTTAAATTTCAACCCTGCGTCTACCCGCCACGAGTTTACGAGGAGAGTTTACCCTCTTCGCAGAATAAAAATCAAAAACTATGTTCGCCCAATTAAACTGGCTCTCAAATTGTTGGGAGTTTGTGTCGCTGGGACCTTGTAAAATATATCTTAATAAAGAGATCCCGGATCGGGAAAACTTTGACGAGACTAGTATTACAAGATGATGTGTAAGCAGTTTATTTATTGAGTTTATGGAGCAAGATCTGATAGATGATGTTGAATGGCCTTCCTTCAAAGTAAGTGTATGTTAATCGAGGTTCGTGTTATGAATGTATGGATAAGTCGAATAATTTTAAGGATTTAAGTTTAACAAGATGCTTTGAATCAGTTGTATATTTAACTTATACAAATTTGTCTTTAGTACATAAGTTCAGTTTATTTGCAGTAAATTTAAATTAATTTTATTCAATTGAAAATATGAATTTAATTTGCTAAAGATTTATTTACAAAAAATTCCATCATCAAGTAAACCTTGTTAAATACATGCTCATCTATATATATATATATATGTAAAATATATATTAATTGAAATATTCCAGATAAGAGGAACTTTGCCGTCTGTATTTCAAAATGATGTTTAAGTAGTTTTATTTAGCTTAAAGGGTAAATTTTGATAACTGATGATGAATAGTTTTCAAAAGAAACTTCATGTTTTTGGTTGAAATAGATGAATCTACAAAGAATTTAATTGAATTAAATTTGCTTAGTTCAAATTTAACAAGATGCTTAACAGGATTATTTAACATTAGCAGATTTGACTTAGAATTGCAAAGTTTTGACGAACCCAACTGTGACGTGTGTATTCAAAATAACATGTATAAGTAGTTTTATTGGGTTTATGGAGTAAAATTTATATCTGGTGATGAATAGTTTTCAAAAGAAACTTCATGTCCTTGGTTTAATTAGAGAGATCTATAAATAATTTAGGTTAAGCTTGTTTAGTTCAAATTTTAAAAGATATTTTACACGATTATTTAACATTAGCGAATATGACCTAGCAAACAATTTTAACTGGGATACTTTAACGAGACTAATATTACAAGATGATGTGTAAGCAGTTTATGTATTGAGTTTATGGAGCAAGATCTGATAGATGATGTTGAATGGTCTTCAAAGCAACTGGATGTTAATTCACGCTCTTGTTACGAATGGATGGATAAGCGAAGATTTTTGAGGATTAAGTTTAAATTTAACAAGATTCTGTGTGAATCAGTAGTTTATTTAACTTAAGCAAAGTAGTCATTAGTACATATGTACAAGATTAGATGTAGAACCTTTAAATTAAATTATTACAATTGAAATAATTTAATCTTCTAGAGAGCTATTTACAATAAATCCAACAGCAATTAAACTTTGTTAAATATATGCTCATTTACATATATGTATATATGAAATGCCCTACATTCGTATTAGACCAGTACCTACCGTTTAAAGTGGATTCCGAACTACTACTGATATCTATGGCACCGCCAGGGCTCGAACCAAAACTTGTGCCATCGAGTGCCAGACTGCGAGCCACACTGCCATCAGGCTCCATTATGAGTAATAATACATTATATTTCTTAGCTGATTCTAATTCCTGAGTTTTAATCTATTATAAAATAATGAATGATCTAACCACTTTTGCGCTTGTGAGTGCCTTATACATGAACAATGTTTTTGTTATTTTTGAGAAAAAGCATATTACGACATTTTCTGCGCAATCAAAGTTCAAAAGATTAATTTTTTTTTTGTTATTTTAGTTGCATGTATGTGAAAAGGCGCAAAATAAAAACAAATGGCGATACTATGTATTTATAACAGTTACAGTAAAATTAATGCGCAAAGACTTGGAATTTTGTATAACATTTTATTAAAAAAAATATAATCTCGCAATAACTGCTACAAGTACAATTGATGTATAAAATTTATTTAACTCTACAGGCCAAATGCCCATAGAATTAAATAATTTGAAATTTTTCTTTTGAATTTTTGAGATTCTCATAGAAGGAATGGAGAATATTTCATCGGGAGGTTATTTTTAAAAAAATTTTTACAGAACATTTTCAGTAACGATGGTTGAAACTTCTTTTTCAAACTCATGTAAATAACAATTTTCCTGTCTGCAAAGCTACATTTTCAGATATATTTTCTGAAAACCATCCAAACTTTGCAAAAACTCGTAATTTAATTCTGTTTATTCTGCAAAAGCCTCATAAACAGCGAGCATTTTCCAAACCCATTTTTAATAAAGTCGTTCGTAAATTCGATAATTTTTTCTTGTTTGCGAGCCGTTAACGTCGAACGTCAACCGAATTTCCTCCCCTAAAATCACCAACAATTCACTTTAAAAACATAACCAGCCCATTTTCGCTCACAACGCACGAATATCGTACAGAAAATGTGCTAAGAAATATCAGCGTAAAACCAATTACCGGGGCACATTTTGGTCGTCCCTCACGGCTATTTCCACAGGTTTGGGGGTTCAAAAATTGTGGATCCGAAACGAGCGCTTAAATTTCAACCCCGCGTCTATCCTTCGCGAGTTTACGAAGAGAGTTTACCCTCTTCGCATAATAAAAATCAAAAACTATGTTCGCCCAATTAAACTGCTCTCAAATTTTTGGGAATTTATGTTCGGCCGAATCTTGTAAAATATATCTTAATAAAGAGATCCCGGATTGGAGGAACTTTAACCAGACTAGTATTACAAGATGATGTGTAAGCATTTTATGTATTGAGTTTATTGAGCAAGATCTGATGGATGATGTTGAATAAACTTCCTTCAAAGAAACTGTATGTTAATTCACGTTCGTGTTATGAATGGATGGATTAGTCGAAGAGTTTTGAGGATTTAAGTTTAAATTTAACAACATGCTGTAAATAAGGGGTTTATTTAATGTAAATCAAGTGTTTATTTAATTTAACCAAAGTAGTTATTAGTACATATGTACAAATTTAGATGAAGCATCTTTAAATTAAATTTATTCACTTGAAAATAGCCAGAGCTTAAATAGCTTTTAATCAGCCAGAGAGCTATTTACAATACAATCCGTTATTTATATCTTGTTTGGGCTATAAATAGATGGATAAGCGAAGATTTTTAAGGATTTAAGTTTAACATGATGCTTTGAATCAGTGGTTTATTTAACTTAACCAATTTAGTCATTAGTACCTATGTATAAGTGTAGATGCAGTATCATTAAATTAAATTATTCCCATTGAGAATATGAATTTAATCTAATAGAGTGTTATTTATTAAAAACCATCAATTAAATCTTATTAAATATATGCTTATTTATGTATAAAAGAATATATATTAATACTAAGACTGATAGAATATATATTAATGCAAAGACCCAAATTAAGTAAACTTTGACGACTGTATTGCAAAATGTTGATTAAGTAGTTTTATTGAGTTTATGGAATAAACTCTTATATTTTATGATGAATAGTTTTCAATAGAAACTTCATATCCTTCGTTTAAATAGATGGATCTACAAAGAATTTAATTAGGTTAAGCTTGCATAGCTCAAATGTAACAGGATATTTTACAGGAGGTTTAACAGGAGTATATAACGTAAATGAATATGACCCAGCATTGCCCAGTTTAAGAAAAAAATACATTTTTAACTGGGGAAACTTTGACGAGAATTGTATTATAAGATGATGTGTAAGTTGTTTATAAATTGAGTTTGTGGAGAAAGATCTGATAGATGATATGGAATACCCTTCAAAACAACGGTATGTTAATTCACATTCGTGTTATCAATAGATGGATAAGAGAAGATTTTTAAATTTAAGTTTAAATTTAACAAGATGCTGTGTGAATGAGTGGTTTATTTAACTTAAGCAAAGTAGTCATTAGTGCATATGCACAAGTTTAGATGTAGTACATTTAAATTAAATTATTCCAATTGAAATATGAATCTAATCTGCTAGAGAGCTATTTACAAATCCATTAGCAATTAAACCTTTTTAAATATATGTTCATATATATATGTTAGAACTATGTAAATATTAACTATGTTATTACAAAGATCCAGATTAGGAAAACTTTGACAAGTGTATTTGCAAAATGCTGTATAAGCAGTTTTATTCTGTTTATGGAGTAATATCTGATATCTGATGATGAATAGTTTCCAAAAGAAATTTCATGTACTTGGTTTAAATAGACGGATCTACAAAGAATTTAATTAGGTTAATATTGCTCAGTTCAAATTTAACAGGATGTTTAACGTTATTATTTAACATTAGCAGATATGACCCAGCATTGGCAAGTTTGAGGAAAAACAAAAATTTTTAGTTTTGTATAAATGAATTTGTTGTTTTTGTTAGATATTTTGAAGAAATAATATGAGTGCACAGTATAGATGCATAAAAATAAAAATAAAAGGAAATATATAAAAATATGAAATATAAAATATAAAAAGTGTATTTTAAACTGATGATGAAAAGTTTTCAAAAGAAACTTCTTGTTCTAGGCTGAAAGAAATGGATCTACAAAGAATTTAAGTTAAGCTTACTTACAGAATGCGTACTTGTACAGGTTTACTTACAAATTTAACAGAATATTTAACAGGATTATTTATCATTAGCAGATATGACTTTGAATTACCCAGTTTGAGAAAAAAAAACATTTTTAATTATAGCAAATTTTTTTGAGTAAAAATATAAGTGCACACTACAGGTGTATACGGCTATAAATTGTATACTAAAAAGTCTTGGTATTTCAGACAACTCGCCTAAAATAAAATTAGCTAAACAAAACAAGCAATTTCCCAAATTTATTTCACCTTTTATCTATTAACAATATTTTTAAGAATATTTTGTTACTAGTTTGGAAAATAAATTGAAAACTATTATCGTAAATTTTCGGCCACAGTTTATGTTGCTATGCTAATGCATATATGTTCGTTGCTAATTTTTTTTGTGGGGAAAAAATAAAACTTTTTAAAGTAAATAATTAAGTAACTTTTCTCCTTTAAGAAAATAAGTCTTAGAAGAGAGAAATTTTTTAACAAATCTGGATATAATGAATCATTAAAAAATTTAAAAATAAGATTTTTTAATTAAAAAAATTTAAGTAATTTATAAATAATAAGAATACAGAAACTATTATAATACTTTTTATTAAGCTAATTATAATGCTTTTTATTGAGCTAATTATAATGTTTTTTTAAAAAAGTATATGAGTAATATACATCTGTATAACATTAAAAATATTATACTATCTTTTAATTCTTACTAGATATTTTATTATTTTAAGATTAATTTCAAAGAAAAGAAATTTAAATTAAACATATCCAACATTTCGATGAACAAAACATTTGAGATGTAAATTAAATTTCTCTAAAATAATAAATGCTTTTTTTTGCAGGTTTTAGAAGCATATCCACGCTTATTTTTATTTAAAATAAGTATCTAACTTGAATCATTAATCAACTTATTTAAATGTTTATTTATTACATTATTATTTTTTTTATAGAATTAACATATGTATTAACACAATAATACACGTCATTTACTCAACTACACTGTCCATAAATAAAGGATAATGAAGTTCAAGCAAAGACAGAGACAGAAGCAAAACAAATTTGACTTAATTGTAAAGTCTATTTATTAAACAAAAGGTAAAGAGCAAAAAAGATGCTATATGTTTGACATAATTAATAAAAATTGCGATTTTTACTCATTGGAGCAAAGTTCAAAAAAGAACCTATTTACATAAAACAGTATAACATGGTTAATATGGAGTATGTCTCCCGGACGATGCAATACAGGCATTACAACGCCTAGGTATGCTGAGTATCAAATTATCAATCTGATCTTGGGGAATATCACACCACGCATCAAGCAATGCCCTCCGAAGTTCCGTTCGACAGGTGGGAGGCTGCAATTCGTCACGGGCTGCAATTCGTCAGCCAAGCATATCCCACACATGCTCTATTGGATTCAAGTCCGGTGAGTATGCTGGCCAATCCATACGGGTGATATCCTCCAATTGAAGGCATTCGTCTACAATGTTTGCACGGTGAGGACGGCCGTTGTCATCCATAAACAGAAATTCAGCACCCATTTCGCCCCGAAACAAACGTGCATGTTGTTCCAGAAAGTGGCCTGTCATCGTTACACTCTGAACATGCAGGTCAGTTCTGGAACGAAGAATAATTCCTCCCCAAACGAGCCATCCTACACCACCGTAACGGGGTCGTTCAATGGTGTCCTCTTGGTGGTAACGGGTACCTGGCGCTCTCCATATGAAAGTCCGGCGAGAATCAGACTGCAAACTAAACCTGGACTCGTCGGAAAACATTACACCATACCACTGTTGCGGTGTCCACAATGCATGCTCTCTACTCCAGGTTAATCGCAGGCGACCGTGAGTTGCGGTAAGTGGAACACATCTGACAGGCCTACGAGCATATAGACCAATGTGCCCTAAGCGTCTGTACAAGGTCTGCCTTGAAACTGTCGTACCGGTAGCTAAAGAGAGCTGACGAGACAGGTCAGATTCTGTGCTCCGTCTGTTTCTGTTGGCAGTAACTGCTAAATACCGGTCCTCATTCGGCGTTGTAACTCGGGGGCGACCTGTGCTGTAACATCTACTCACATTACCATCATCTTGGAATCGTTGCCAAAGCCTGGAGTTGACACTCTGGGCGATTCCAAGTTCCTCGGATACTTCCAGCTGGGTACGTCCACATTCCAGTCCTCCGATAATTCTACCACGTAAAAAATCATCCAAATGCTTCCTTTGTGCCATAACTATGCGGTTATTGCACTGAAAGGCTTTTAAAGCGCTTGTGAACAATTTTACTTCTTTGCCACCATTCCTTATATACCCCTCTCTTACACTCTCGTCATAGTGACGTACTATCCGCGCCATCTGGTGGTTTCCTGTAATTTGCATATTCTTCTTCAAGATGAGTGTGATAATTCTACAGGTGAAATTTTTATTTTAGAGTTCAATTTCTGTGTGATTCTGAATTATCCTTAATTTATGGACATGAGTGTATTAAAATTTAATATATATATTTACTCATACATATTTTATTTACTTATATTTTTTATATTGTTTATGGAATCTAGATTAATATGTTTTTAACTGCTAAATATTTCAAGATAAAAATGGAGAATTTCAAATATTAAAGCATACATTTTATTTTTATTTTCACAATTAATTGTGACTATTACGCTATACGAAATCAGAACAAATAAATAAAATATATTTAAATATGAAATGATTTTATTACATAATATTATATTCTAATATTTATTCAAGGGGCGCCTGAATGGCCGAGTGGCTAGAGCTCTGGCGCTCAGTAACACAGGTTTCGGGTTCGAGTCCCGGCGGTGCCATGGTTGTATGTAGCGGTTCGGAATCCACTTGAAACCATAGGTCCCGGTCCTAATAGGATCGTAGAGCGTTGCAGGGGCATTGTTACTCCGCGTCCGTGGCTTATCTTCGAGTTACACGCGCCCCCTGGGTAATGCAAAGTGCGTAACGCCTGTGCAGCGCTTGCCTTAAGGCATCCAAGACCAAGCTGTCTAAGTGTTTGCCAGCTGCATTAGAAAGAAAATATTTATTCAAGGTAATATAAATCATTAAATAATAATAACTTTTTATTTTCTTCATTTTTCGTTAAGATATTAAATTAGAACAAAATATTATTTAAAAATATAATGAAAGAGACCTTTGTGGGATAGTACGCATGCATTCTTTCCAATTAGCTTGTGATACTCAATGAAAAACTCAAAAATAATTATTTGTAATGAAATAACAAGGTTTCTACCTTGACTTTCTACATAATTATCGTTATCCGAATTATTTCTTTTTCTATTTCTGATATTAGATCCCCGACTTAATTAATTTCTAATATTTTATATGCTTTTGATCATTAGAGTATATTAATTTAGAGGATTTTATTAATATGATTTCTTTATATTACTTTTTAATTTATTTTTCAAATTAAATTATTTCTTTCCTTCTTACATGGCAAATAAATATATGAATACTACAATTGACTTCTCTTGGCAGAACACTTGGAACCAGGAAATGAATGATAAAACTTTATTTTATAATATCAATCATGACAAGATTTTCAGACTCAAACTTTAACATATTTTTACATGTTAAATCGACAAAACTTCGAATTGGACATGCATATTTCATGGAGATTCTCCTTCATGGAGAACCGTCTAACTTATGCTGAAAATGCAATAATGTTTCATCTATTAAAAGCATTTTATCGAAATGAGGTCGTTAATGTTACTAATCCTTTATTAATTGACATTCTGAAAGATAATTACCATCCTAAAAGAACCTATTTTTATTTTTTTTAAAGACATTAATGCGCTGCAGCTAATTTAAAATATTTTGATATGGGAATTTTATAAAATTTAAGGACTTGTGTCTAGCACGCCATAACCGAATCCAGCCCTTGCACCTTGAAAACTCACCTGCCTACTTTCTCATATCTCCTTTTTTCTAAACTTTAAATTGTGTCAACGAAATTAAAATTAAATGTGTTAATTATTTGCTACAGATTGTGACATTTAAAGAAATATAATAGTGATGATGGTAGATGATCGATGATATTATATACGGTAAGGTAAATTTGAAATCAAAAATTAGTTATCCCGATTGAAACGGAAATCCATGAATATGTATATACAAGAGAAGAATTAAAGGTTTTTATTGTGTATTTTCTTTTAGGCGTTGAATGAACCCTTTTGTTGTTGTTCAGAAATGTTATTCAGTATTTGATTCTCGAATAAGTCGAATTCTCTCTATATGCCGAATTAAATCGTCTTAGATCATGGGACGGTCAGTGATTCCTGCTGATCAAACTCCTAAAGAAAAGCTTTTAACAAATTCAGATTCATAAACTAAATAAATATATTTTTTTCTTATTAAGAAATGTGGAAAATTTAACAAGTTCTCTTTATTCTAAAGTTATAATAATTAAGCTAATTATAATGAAGTTCTTTAACTACTCATGGTACTACTCACTACTTTAACTACTCATGGTATAATTTATTACTATACCGTAGATTATCCTTTATTTCGTAAAATGCTTCATTGGCAATAGTTATATTCTGTAGAAATATATATCCTGTTGAAATATAAAGCATGGGCGTCATGAAAGAAATGGCAATATAACAAGGAGTCTAATATTTTTTTTTTTTTCTAATGCAGCTGGCAAACACAGACACCTTGGTGTTGGATACCTTAAGGCAAGTGCTGCAGAGACGTACTCACTTTGCATTACCCAGGGGCGCGTGTGTAATAATGGAATTAAGCTACGGACGCGGAGCAACAATGCCCCCGCAACACTCTACGATCTTATTAGACCGGGACCTACTTTTTAAAGTGGATTCTGAACCACTACAAACATCCATGGCAACGCCGGGATTCGAACCCGAAACCTGTGGTACCGAGCGCCAGAGCGCTAGCCACTCGGCCGTTAAGGCCCGGCGTATAATATTAACATGACATAAATGTAAAGGTGCCAAGGATGGCAAGCCCGACTCGTGGCTCAGTGGCAACGTGAGTTGCTGGTGAACATTAAGGTTGAGGTTCTCTTTGTTGTAGACGCTGTTCCAAAGACGATGAGGCACGATTTCGTTTGTGATGTACAGTATCGTGTCTTGTCAATCGGACTACCCGGAGGGAGTTTTCCTGGTTTTCTCCCATACGATACTCAAATGCGGGATGGTTATTCCAGAAGGCACTGCCTTCTTTCTGCGACACGAAAGGATTTCTATCTATGAGGTCTCCATCACTACAGAAGTTGCGCATTTTCCTCCATCCATCAGTAGACTTCTCATGAGATATCCGACCCTCACTGTAGAACACTAAGAAATAGGCACAAAACAACAACAGGATGACATCCAAAGAGATACAATAAACCAATCCCAATTTAGAATTATCATCATTAACTTCTGTTCATAATCTTCAAATAAAATTAAAATTATATTTGTATTAGAAATAAATTTTATGCTACATACATAAATAAAAATTTGGTTATAACTAAATAATAAAAACTATATTATAACCATGGACCCAATATAATAATCGTCTTACATAATAAAATGTAACAAACAAATAATTTCTGATAGTTAAAAATGTCGTCCCAAAAACAAACACATTTCCATGCGCCGAAGCCGGAACCATAACTCACCACCATAAATTACTGATACAATCAGCATCTGCCCTTAAAGCACGTCGCAGCCCCATAAAACGCAGGAAGTACTCCCCCGCCCAATAAGAAACCTTTGTGAATCAAACCCACCAGACAGTGTGTGGTGTGGGGGAAAAACGAAGAAGCGTGTGTCGCCAATCCGCATCATAAAAGTTGCGCATTATATCCGGAAATGCGTAGAAGCGGAAGAAACACACAGCGGTGGGAAGATGAGGAAGTGTCATATTGCTATTCCATATATCTGGTAATAATAGTTTGGAGTTAGTTTGGTAGTTGCTCTGTGTGCTGGATGTGGAGATTTCTGTCAATAGCATCGGATTTCAATGGAATGGGACGCTTTTATGTGGGTTGGGGAAAAAGATGTGGTAAAAGAGGATGTTTTTCGTAATTGATTTCTAATACAGAATATGTTTTATGAGAATGCCAGTTAGGTGATAGCATAACACAAACATGAGATGTACATCAATTACTTAATAATTAATGATTTGTCACTCGAAGTGATATTTATTTTGAAATTATTTTTTTGCCAAAACTTGTTTATGTTTGATTCAAATTTATTTAACATAGAATATTTTGAGTATAAAGAAATTTCTGGTTTTGATAACATAAAAATTAAGATTGAAATCGTGTGATATTATTTAATTAAATCATGTGATAACATTAAAAATTTAAATCAGGTGATATTATATCATTAGCAAACTGGCGCTAGGGTGACACAGGTTTTGGGTTTGAGTCCAGGCTGTGTCATGATGTCTGTAGTCGTTCGGAATCCACTTAAACTGTACGTGTCGGTCTGTTTAGCCTTCGTGTGCACAAGATGACCGTATAGCGACAGACCAAACCAAACCAAAACCTGGCGGTTTTGTAGTTGACACAGCTTTAACAAATTAGGAGTCCAGATGGCGTTTGCAATGTTTACATCTTGACTCATTACTCGAATTACCTAGTGGAACATTTCCGGATTCTCTCCCATACGATACTCAAATACGTAATAGTTCCTCTTAAACTTTCTCCCAGACTGCATTCGCACTTCACTCACGTGATTCTTCAGTGACACGGAGCCAAATCAGACTTCTACCTAAGGGTGCTCCATGACAACTGAAGTTGCCCCTTTCCCTCCATCCATGAGTAGACTGCTCATGAGAAGTCAGTCCCGCACTGCAGGACACTGAGGATTAAATACAACATCAGCAACAACAGGATGACAACCAAAAATATACAGCTATCAAATCTTAATTTAGACATCATTAACTTCAATTTATAATTTTCAAATAAAATTACAATTATATTTGAATTATAATAATAACCGCTTTTCTGAACCTTTTAATAATGTTGTGCTACATAAATAAAAATTTGATCAAACTCCACAAACTATATTATAACCATGAACCAAACATAATCGTCTTAAATAATCAAACGCAACAACTAAATAATGTCTGTTAGTTAAAAATGTTGTCACAAAACAAACACTTTCCGTGCGATACAAGCGGAACCATAACTCACCACCATAAATTACTGATACACTCAACATTTGCCCTTAAAGCACGTCGCAGCCACATAAAACGCCGGAAGTACCCCCCAACCCCGCCCAATAAGAAACCTTTGTGAATCAAACCCGCCAGACAGTGTGTGGTATGGGGGAAAACGAAGAAGCGTGTGTCGGCAATCCGCATCATAAAAGTTGCGCATTAGATCCGGAAATGCGAGGAAGCGGAAGAAACACGCAGCAGTGGGAAGATGAGGAAGTGTCATATTGCTATTCCATATATCTGGTAATAATAGTTGGGAGTTAGTTTGGTGGTTGCTCTGAATGCTGGATGTGGAGATTTCTGTCAATAGCATCGGATTTCAATAGAATGGAAAGCTTTTATGTGGGCTGGGGAAAATGATGTGGTAAAGCCTGATGTTTTCGAAATTGTGTTTTAATATAGAATATGTTTTATGACCATGGCAGATTACTTGAAAGCATAACATAAACGTAAGATATAAATCAATTACATAAAAATCAATGCTTTGTCATTCAAACTAATGATTATTTTGACATTTTTTTTTTGTCAAAAATTGTTTACGATTGCTTGAAATTTATTTAACACAAAACATTTTGAGTATAAAGAAATTTATGTTTTTAATAAATTAAAAATTAAAATTGAAATGATATGATATTATTTAATTAAATCAAGTGATAGAATTAAAAATTAAAATTAGTTGATGTTATAGCATTAGAAAACTGGAGTTGGGTGCCACAGGTTTTGGTTTAGAGTCCCGGCGCTGCCATATATGTTTGTAGTGGTTCGGAATTCACTTTAGAGTATAGGTCTGGGTCTGTTTAGCCCTCGTGTGCACAAGATGACCGTTTAGCGACAAACCATACCAAACCTACAGACACTGCTTCAGGCGTCACGATAGCGTCTGCGATGTTCACCATCTTACCTCATTAGTCGGATTACCTAGTGGGAATTTTTCCGGATTCTCTCCCATACGATACTTAAATCCAGAGTAGTTCCTCTTAAACGTTCTCCTTGACTGCGTTCGCACTTCACTGACCCTCTCTTTCAGCGACATGGAGCCAAGTCAGGCTTCTACGTACGGCTGCTCCATCACTACAGAAGCTCCCCTTTTCTCTCCATCCATGAGTAGACTGCTCATGGGATATCCTTCCCTCACTGCAGGACACTGAGGATTAGACACAACATCAACTACAATATGACAACCAAAAACATACAACTAACAAATCGCGATTTACACACATCATTAACTTCTGCTTATAATCTTATATTAATTTTATTCTGCATAAATAAAAATTTGATTAAACAGCGCAAACTATATTATAACCATGGACGAAATATAATCATCTTAGTTACATAATAAAATGTAACAAACAAATAATTTCCTATAGTTAAAAATGTCTTCACAAACAAAACACTTTTAATGCGTCGAAGCCGGAACCATAACTCACCACCATAAATTAATGATACAATCAGCTTCTGCCCTTAAAGCACGTCGCGGCCACATAAAAAGCAGGAAGTACTCCCCCGCCCAATAAGAAACCTTTGTGATTGAAACCCGCCAGACAGTGGTATGGGGGGAAAAACGAAGAAGCATGTGTCGACAATCCGCATCATAAAAGTTGCGCATTATATCCGGAAATGCGTAGAAGCGGAAGAAACACGCAGCGGTGGGAAGATGAGGAAGTGTCATATTGCTATTCCATATATCTGGTAATAATAGTTGGGAGTTAGTTTGGTGGTTGCTCTGAATGCTGGATGTGGAGATTCCTGTCAATAGGATCGGATTTCAATAGAATGGGACGCTTTTATGTGGGCTGGGGAAAAAGATGTGGTAAAGTATGATGTTTTCGAAATTGTGTTTTAATATAGAATATGTTTTATGACCATGGCAGATTAGTTGAAAGCATAACATAAACGTAAGATATAAATCAATTACATAAAAATCAATGCTTTGTCATTCAAACTAATGATTATTTTGACATTTTTTTTTTTGTCAAAAATTGTTTATGGTTGCTTGAAATTTATTTAACACAAAACATTTTGAGTATAAAGAAATTTATGTTTTTAATAAATTAAAAATTAAAATTGAAATGATGTGATATTATTTAATTAAATCAAGTGATAGAATTAAAAATTAAAATTAGTTGATGTTATAGCATTAGAAAACTGGAGTTGGGTGCCACAGGTTTTGGTTTAGAGTCCCGGCGCTGCCATATATGTTTGTAGTGGTTCGGAATTCACTTTAGAGTATAGGTCTGCGTCTGTTTAGCCCTCGTGTGCACAAGATGACCGTTTAGCGACAAACTATACCAAACCTATAGACACTGCTTCAGGCGTCACGATAGCGTTTGCGATGTTCACCATCTTACCTCATTAGTCGGATTACCTAGTGGGAATTTTTCCGGATTCTCTCCGATACGATACTTAAATGCAGAGTAGTTCCTCTTAAACGTTCTCCTTGACTGCGTTCGCACTTCACTGACCCTCTCTTTCAGCGACATGGTGCCAAGTCAGGCTTCTACGTACGGCTGCTCCATCACTACAGAAACTGCCTTTTTCTCTCCATCCATGAGTAGACTGCTCATGGAATTTCCATCCCTCACTGCTGGACACTGAGGAGACACAACATCAACTACAATATGACAACCAAAAACATACAACTAACAAATCGCGATTTACACACATCATTAACTTCTGCTTATAATCTTATATTAATTTTATTCTGCATAAATAAAAATTTGATTAAACAGCGCAAACTATATTATAACCATGGACGAAATATAATCATCTTAGTTACATAATAAAATGTAACAAACAAATAATTCCTTATAGTTAAAAATGTCTTCACAAACAAAACACTTTTAATGCGTCGAAGCCGGAACCATAACTCACCACCATAAATTAATGATACAATCAGCTTCTGCCCTTAAAGCACGTCGTAGCCACATAAAACGCAGGAAGTACTCCCGGCCTCATAAGAAACCTTTGTGATTGAAACCCGCCAGACAGTGTGTGGTATGGGAGAAAAACGAAGAAGCGTGTGTCTGCAATCCGCATTATAAAAGTTGCGCATTAAATCCGGAAATACAAGGAAGCGGAAGAAACACGCAGCGGTGGGAAGATGAGGAAGTGTCATATTGCTATTCCATATATCTGGTAATAATAGTTTGGAGATAGTTTGGCAGTTGCTCTGTGTGCTGGATGTGGAGATTTCTGTCAATAGCATCGGATTTCAATGGAATAGGACGCTTTTATGTGGGCTGGGGAAAAAGATGTGGTAAAAGAGTATGGTTTCGTACAGAATTAATTCGTAATTTTCGTAATTCGTAATTTTAGTACAGAATATGTTTTATGAGCATGCTGTTTGGTTGAAAGCATAACACAAACGTAAGATATATGACAATTAATGATTTGTCATTCAAGTTGATGCTTATTTTGGAATTATTTTTATGCCAATACCTGTTTATGATTAGTTTAACATAAAACCATTTGAGCATAAAACAATTAATATTTTTGATAATTTAAATAAAATAAATTTTTTTTAAATGATTAAAATATAATTAATTTATGTATAAATTTATTATATTTTTTATATTTTAAGCAAAATTTAAAAAAGTCATAAAACTTTCGCATTATTAAAACAAATACAGGCATGTGACATTAAATCATTAGCGATTTGGTGCTAGTGGCCACAGGTTTTGAGTTCGAATCCCGGCGGTGACATGGATGTTTGTAGTAGTTCCTGGTCTAAAATGACTGTTGGACGTAAGGTTGACAACCTTATACCGTAAATAGGAAAACGTCTCCTGTCTCGGAAGCTTCCAATATGCAGATGGACATGGACTGTAGTGCCGTTATTTAGATATTATGTTATTAAAATGTTTCCATTTTATACACTTGTTGCTTAACTGTAAATATATTTGAATATCTTTGATTTCAAATTGCTCAAACTTTTTATAGTTATTAATTAAATTATATATGAATAGATATATTAATTATTATTATTGCTACATTATTTTTCATTAAAAACAGACAATTGCTTTCTAAGTATGGCACACATAATTGAGATTCTGAAACTATTTTAAGCCAAGAATGTTTATATAAGCACATACAAGATAATTGATTCAATACTTTATTTTAGTATAGTAACTACCTGTCTCTTGGCTCAGTGGCTACATACGCCGCTGGTGCATTAGGATTGAGATTAAATCTACTTGTTCCCCGGCTTTGTTGTAGACACTGTTTCAACAAACGAGGATACTCGAGGGCGTTTGTGAAGTTCAACATTTTGCGTCGTTAATCGGACTACCTAGTGGGTTATTTCCGAGTTTTCTCCCATGCGATACGCAAATGCAGGGTATTACCTAAAATTTCTCCCGGAAGGCACTGCGCACGGAACCACGTCAAAATTATACCTACGACCCCTCACAACAGAAACTTTGACCCATCACAACAGAAATTGCTCCCCCCCTCCTTTCCCTCTTGCTATGGGACCACACGGGTTGTTGGACTTGGTCTAGATGTTGCTGTCGGCCAAGTTAGATAAGACTCTAAAGTAACTTATTATATAAAAACAAAATAAGTTGCTATCTCAAGATACATGTTGTTACTGTCCTATCATTAATATGATATTTTATACCAGTAAAATTTTGTTACCAAAAACGTACAGTTTCAAGGCATTTTAACAAGAATGTTTCAAACATTTTAATTTGTGCAAATTCAACTTAAAATGTTCTTATGGGTAAAAATGATTAATTTTTTTCCCCAAATGATAAAAAAAATCTTTCTTAAATAAAAAATTTACAAATAATAATATATTAACGTTTAAAAGTAATGAATTTTTAAATTTAAGCAGTTTTAATTGTGTGCAGAACATAATATTTACGAATTAAAATTTGTACGGTTTTAATCAATTTTACAAGACTAAACAAATACTAAAGTATTTTTTCTCAATTTAATCAAAGAAAATGTGAAATACAAATAAAAAATAACTTACAAAAATTCCTTAATTGATAGCTGGTTTAAGTAAATACATTTTTTTATTAGAAAAATTGAGTCAATAATTTAACTGAACTTTCATTTTTTAAAAATAGCTAACATTCAATTTTCCACTTTTTACAAAACAATTTATGAGGAAATTCAATTAATTGATACATTCTAATATTTTTTCTAACATATTTTCGAGTGTTTTATTTTTAAAGAAATTCTCTCTGCAGTTTTTTTCATTTTATATTAATAAATTAAATTAATAAAAAATGGAAATATAAAACTATGCAGTTCTAATGAGCAAAAACATTTAAAAATAATTAATTGTATTTATCTGGAGGCATTGTTAATAATTTTGTAAACATTGACTTGTTTAACAATTTTAAATTTCGCTCGTGTTATTGAATTTTAAAAGTGGTGCTACATATTTAAATTTAAAAAAAAAACCTTAAAAATCCTATTTTTAACTTTTTAATTGAAATATAAAAATGTTAAGAATTTAATTGAAATTTTTTTTTTTTTTTTTTTAAATGATTAAAAATATAATTTTTGCAATGCAATTATTTTATTTTATAAATTAATGTTAAAGTACTTATGTCATATGTTTTTTTAAAAATATTACTGATAAGAGGTCTTTAATTGTATCATCATCATCATTAACAACATCATCAGGGCCACAACAGCTCCATAATGGGCCAAGGCCGTCTGATTACTGGTAGGGTTGTCAGCCCTACGCCTAACACTCCACAGTCCTATTAGACAGGAACCTACGGTTTAAAGTAGATTCCGAATCACCACAAGCATCCATGTCATCGCCAGGACTCCAATCCGGAAAATGTGGCACCAAGCGCCAGAGCGCTAGTCATTTACTCGTAGAGTATTGTAAAATTATATTAATTAATCCAAAAGTACCTTTTCGTTCATTAACATATGAATTAATCATTTCCTAAATTTTATAAAAAGAGACACATAGTTTTTTTTTTTAATAATGTTTAACCACTAAATTATATATTTTTTCAAAACAGCAATACTCAGTAAGTTCAAATTTCGGAATCTCATAAAATCAATTCATCCCATGCAATTCACATTTATAGCCCAGCAAATTTGTGCATAAGTACCATAATCCATTCCTCTAGAAACGACACAAAACCACTCCTGCAGTAACACAGCAAAATATGTCCCCGGAATATTGACTCGCTTAAACATCAGGCATATTCATCTTGAATTGTAAACACAGCACAAATATTGAAACAAGACGAAGTACAACAATAGCAACAACTACCATTGCCGTGGCAGAGCATAAATTCAAGTCGCACCGTTTCCATTGATCTACTACAGCATTTTCTCAATTGTGATGGAAAACTAGGCACTCGTCTGCCAGCGTTTCCCCCGGGGGGCGAGACATTTGAATAACAATGCCAGAACCGGAAAGCAAATTTCGAAATCGTTTGCACCTTTGAGTGCGAATGACGTTCTGCCGCACGAGTTTCAGTGACAGCCGATATTTGCCGCGATGCTGTATTTCATTGGATGCTGCTTTCTGGTAAACACATTCCCTATCAATGAGAAACTGAATTAGATTTTTATATCTGACGTTGGATGACGTTGACATTGACGTTTAGATGTGTTGTCGTATATAGATAGAGTTGATGTATATTTGAGATATATAGATACAGATATATAAATTATTACAGCTATTAATTCATTCATTGAATATTCACGATATTAATTCATTTTGTAAGATTTAATTATTTCGTTTGTGTTTCGTGCAGTTTTTTTTTAATAATTAAAACATTATATGTGTGCATTTTTTTAGTGTGAAAGCTGTGTTAATTATTCTAATTCACTTTTCATTACCATAATCATCGTCATTACCGATACAGCCCCATGGTTGGTCCAAGGCTGTCTAACTACTTTTCAGAAGAATTCTTTTTTACTGTGTAGGATTGTCAGTTCTACGGTATGCAGTCATTTTAGACAGGGACCTGCGGTTTAAAGTGGATTCCGAACTATTACAGTCATCCATGGTACTATCGGCACTCGAACCCGATATCTGTGGTAAATACACCAGAGCGCTGGTCCTTTACTTGTATAGTTTTGTAAAATTGTATTAATTAATCCAAAAGTACCTTTGCCTTTATTAAGATATAAACTAATAATTTCTTAAATGCATACTTTATAAAAATAGACAAATATTTATTTTTTAAATATTTAACTAGTTAGGGTTATTTTTTCAAAACAACAATCCAGTAAGCTCAAATTCCAGAATTTCTTAAAACAAATTCATCCCATGCAATTCACGTACTGCAATGTGCGAAGGTATCCATATACAATCCATATCGTTAGAAACGATACAAAACCACTCCTCCAGAAACAAAACAGCAAAATATGTTCCCGGAATATTGACTTGCTTAAACATTAGGCATATTCATCTTGAATGGTAAGCACAACACAAATATTGAAACAAGACGAAGCACAACAATAGCAACTATCATAGCCGTGGCAGAGAATAAATTCAACTCACACCGTTTCCATTTATCCAGTACAGCATTTTCACGATTGTGATGGAAAACTAGGCACTCGTCTGCCGGCGTTTCCCCGGGGGCGAGACATTTGAATAACAATGACAGAACCGGAAAAGCAAATTTCGAAATCGTTTGCACCTCTGCGTGTGAAGGACGTTCTGCCGCACGAGTTTCAGTGACAGCCGATATTTGCCGCGATGCTGTATTTTATTGGGCGCTTCTTCCAGGTAAACACACTCCCCATCAATAAGAAACTGAATTAGATTTTATCTCTGATGTAGACAGCATTCTCGTTATGAAAGGAAGAATTTGACAAGGACCAGAATTTACATATAAACATTTAAGTCAATGACTTAGATGTGTAGTTGGAAATTTATGAAAACAATAATTTGAGATACATAGATTCAGATATATGGAATATACAGATTTATAGATTTCAATTTATTTTGTAAGATTTAAATATTTCGTTTGTGTTTTAGTACGTTTTGATAATTTAAACATTTTATGTGGGATATTTTAGTATGAAAGTTGTGTTAATTATCCTAATTAACTTTTCGTCATCATTATCACTGCACAACAGCCCCGTGGCAGGCAAAGCGAGTCTGAATATAGCAGAATTCCAGATAGGATATGTTTATTTTTTACGGATTAGAATCGTCAGACTTACGCGAAACATTCTAAAGTCAATTTAGATCGGCGGCCTGAATGGCCGTGTATCTAGTGCTGTATCTCTCCGTGCCACAGGTTTCGGGATCGAGTTTCGGGTTTGTAGTGATTTGGAATCCACTTTAAGCCATGTAATAGAAAGTGATAGGTAGCTCCCTGTCTCATATGATCGTAGAGTATCCCAGAAACCAATCATAATTTTCATCCACATTCACAAACTTTAAAGGGCCAACTCAGCTCTAGGTACAGTGCTGTTGTGTGGTGTGGGGTAGTAGAAGTCATATTAGACAGGAACCTAAAGTTTGAAGTGCATTCCGAACCGCTACAAATATCCATGACACCGCAGAGACCTGAATCCGAAAAATATGGCACCAATCGCCATATTGTATTGCGCTTGTAGAGTATTGTAAAATTATATTAATCAATCCAAAAGTACCTTTTCCTTTATTAAGATATAAACTAATCATTTCCTAAACTTTATAAAAAGAGACCTATAAAATTTGTTTTAATACTAATTAACCAGTAAAGTATATTTTTCAAAACAACAATACTCAGTAATAACAAATTCTGGAATTTCTTAAAACAAATTCATTCCATGCAATTCACGTTTATCTTACTACAAAGTGTACAGAAGTACCCTATACAATCCATTTCGCTAGAAAGATACAAAACCACTCCTGCAGTAACACAGCAAAATATGTCCCCGGAATATTGAATCTCTTAAACATCAGGCATATTCATCCTGAATTGTAAACACAACACAAATATTGAAACAAGACGAAGCGCAATAGCAGCAACTATCACAGCCCGTGGCAGAGCATAAATTCAAGTCACACCATTTCCATTCATCTGCTACAGCATTTGCTCAATTGTGATGGAAAACTAAGCACTCGTCTGCCGGCGTTTTCCCGGGGTGGCGAGACATTTGAATAAGAATGCCAGAACCGGAAAGCAAATTTCAAAATCGTTTGCACCTCTGCGTGTGAAGGACGTTCTGCCACACGAGTTTCAGTGACAGCCGATATTTGCTGCGATGCTGTGTTTTATTGGGCACTGTTTCCAGTTAAACATACTTCCTATCGGTGAGAAACTGAATTAGATTTTATCTCTGATGTAGACAGAACTCTGGTTATGAAAGGAAAAATTTTACAAGGACAAGAATTTGCATATAAACATTTAAATCTATGACTTAGATGTGTTGGTATAAACTTATTGATACAGATCTTTGAGATTAATAGATTAAAATAGATATATAGATTTTAATTCATTTTGTAAGATTTAATTATTTTATTTGTGTTTCCGTGCGATTTTTTTAATAATTTAAGCATTTTATGTGTGCTGGTTTAGTGAGGTTTGTTAATTATCCTAATTTACTTTACATCATCATCGTCATCATCATTGGCGCAACATCCTCATGTTGGGCGAAGACCGTCTGCCTACTTTTGAGAATTCGAGAAAGAAGATGTTTTCTTTTTGTGGAATAAGGTTATCAGCTCTACTCTCAACTTTCTACAATCATATTAGACCGGCCCCGAATTATCGAATATCTAGCGTTCTGGCGCTTGGTGCCACACGTTTCGAGTTCGAGTCCCGGCGGTGCAATGGATGTTTTAGTGGTTCGGTATCAACTTAAAACCGCAGTTCCCGGTCTAATATGGCTGTCGAGCGTTGGGCGTTGAGCGCTGACAATCCTGACCCGTAAAAAGAGAAACATCTATCGTCTTGCAATCTGCCACTAGGCAGACAGCTTGGCCCACAATGGGGCTGTTGCGTCAATGATGATGATAAATGCAATTATTTGTAATCAATTTCAATAATAATTGTATCTATTTGTAAGCATTTAATTTTCATTTAAAAATAATGGACTAAAATGTAACATATCTAATATTTTTATAAAAAAAATATTTTATCTTTTTATTTATAAAGAATTTGTTTTATATAATATGAATGTAACAAAGCTGCATCAATAAATTCTATTAAATATGTATTCCTTAATAATGGCGCTTGGTGCCACACGTTTCGAGTTCGAGTCCCGGCGGTGCAATGGATGTTTTAGTGGTTCGATATCAACTTTAAGTCAGTTAATAGGAAGTGATAAATAAGTCCATGTCTAATATAACCATAAAGCATCACAAAGATCAATCAGACTTCACACCCACATTCCCAAACTGTAAAGGGACAACTCAGCTCTAGGCACAGTGGTGTGGTGTAGTAGTAGTCATATTTGACCGGGATCATCATCATCATCATCATCATTGGCACAGCAGCCCCATAATAGGACAAGACGTTACTAAAGGCGTTTCTAAAGTTTAAAGTGGATTCCAAGCCACTGCAAATATCCATGGCACTGTCGAGACTAGAACCCGAAACCTGCGGTATCAAGCGCAAGAGCGCTAATCCTTCATTGTATAGTATTGTAAAATTATGTTAATAAATCTAAAAGTGCCTTTGCCTTTATTAAGATATAAACTAATCATTTCTTAAAATATTATAAAAAAGAGACATTTTTAATAATATTTAACCACTAAAGTAAACTTTTTCCAAACAACAATACTCAGTAAGGTAAAATTTTGGAATTTCTTAAAACAAATTCGTCCCATGCAATTCACGTTTATCATACAGCGAAGTGTACAGGAATTACCCTAAGCAATCCATTTCGCTAGAAACGATACAAAACCTCTCCTCTAGAAACACAGCAAAATATGTCCCCGGAATATTGACTTGCTTAAACATTAGGCATATTCATCGTGAATTGTAAACACAACGCAAATATTGAAACAAGACGAAGTACAATGGCAGCAAAATTCAGGTCACACCATTTCCATTTATCTAGTACAGCATTTTCTCGATTGTGATGGAAAACTACGCACTCGTCTGCCGGCGTTTTCCCTGGGGGAGGGGGGGAAACATTTGAATAACAATGCCAGTACCGGAAAGGACATTTCGAAATCGTTTGCACCTTCGCGTGTGAAGGACGTTCTGCCACACGAGTCTCTGTGACAGCCGACATTTGCTGCGATGCTGTGTTTTATTGGGTGCTGCTTCCAAATAAACACACTCCCTATCAATGAGAAACTGAATTAGATTTTATCTCTGATGCAGACAGCCTTCTGGTTATGAAAGGAAGAATTTTACACGGACAAGAATTTGCATATAAACATTTAGAGCAATGATTGAGATGTTGGAAACTTATGGAAACAGATATTTCAGATATATGTTGTTGTTGTTTCTTATCCCACTTGGCTGGCCAAGCCCACGAGCCCATATGGACTCATGATTGAAGGGGAGGGAAGCAGCTTCTTTTGCGATGGAGCACCCGTAGGTAGAAGCCTGACTTTTGCTCCGTGACGCTCTTACAGTCATAGAAGACCGGGACCTACGGCTTAAAGTGGATTCCGAACCACTACAAACATCCATGGCACCGCCGGGATTCGAACCCGGAACCTGTGACACCGAGCGCCAGAGCGCTAGACACTCGGCCATTCAGGTCCCAAATTTGCCAACGGCACGCAGTGTTCCCAGGTGGTCACCCACCCAAGTACTGACCGCGCCCAATGATGCTTAACTTCGGTGATCTAACGAGAACCGGTATATTCAGCATGGTACGGCCGTTGGTATTTCAGATATATAGATACAGATATATAGGATATACCTATTTATAGATTTTAATTTATTTTTTAAGATTTAATTATTTCCTTTGGGTTTTAGTACGTTTCTTTTAATAATTTAAACAATTTAGAAGTTCTATGTGTACTTTTTTAATGGAAAAATTGAGTTAATTATTCTAATTCACTTTTTATCATGATCATCCTTATTTTTGATAATTATTGTATTCCCTTTTAAATAATTATTTATTTTGATTATTTATCAACGAATATTTTATTTGTAATAAGCAAATAATTATCCTATAACCGTCCTGTAAAAATTAACGTTGCTCATAAAATTAGTAAAATTATTTTTATAAATACAAATTTTAACGGTATAGAATAAATAAAAAAACATTAAATTTTACGAGTATTGAATTACTTCCTTAAGTTAATTAATATTTAATAAAAATGAATTTTTTAACTGCCCCAAAATCACTTTATTCTTAATGTCAAAACCAAATTTCTTAAAAAAAAAAAAAAAAAAAAAACGCCAAATAATAGATCTAATATTCTTAAATATAATTTCGGTTACTTAAAGCTAACTTTAGAAAAAGATTCAAGAGATTTAATTTGAATTATTTCTTTTTACAATTATTTGCAGACGAAAAATCGCAATAGCAAATTGAAAAAAAATAATTAATAAAGGAATTTCTCTTTCTTTTTTTTGCTAACTGCTTTTCTAATGGATCTTACTTGGATTTAATTCCAGTTAGAGAATTTTAGGAAAATACCAATTTTAAATGTCAATAATTGAATATCAAACAACAAAACATGCATTAAAAAGGTGTGAATTATCATAAAAATATTATGATTATGAATCCATTAAATTGCTTAATCAAAGCAATTAACTGCCTGCTTAATTGCTGTCAGATAATATGAATTTCACTCGATTAAAAAACTTGGGCCTCTTTTAACTTATCGCAAAAATAATTAATGTTTACTGTAGTACAGTAACCTGAAAACTTGGTAGTATGAATAAAATTTAAGGTGATATTAATGAAGAAGTTCCGGTTTGAATTTAATTTATCTATAATTTTTAATAAAATTTTATTTTTTTAAGCTAAATCGTGTAAAAACAGTTTACCCTAAAAATAAACTTTTAGTCTAATATTTTGAATTTTTTTATTAATTTCTAGAATCTATTCAAATTATAAAAAAAAAACGTAGTTTGAATTAAAAAAAAAAGTATCCTTCAAACACTTTACTCATCCGTTTCATACAGATGTGCGAATATGAATATATATACATATATATTGTAAATTTTTTTTCTTATGAGAAGAGTTTTACCATTTCATTTCCAGGAGAAGGATTGTATATTCTTTGATAACTACATAATAAAAACCCATCCCCCATTTTTGACAGCACACAAGCAGAGTTGTGGGTAGTTATATTACATTCAATTAGTGTTTTGTACTGATGAGAACAACCTGTCACTCAAATCTGAAAGCAGATATTCAGTGTCATGTATAATGAGACTCATGAAATTAGCGCTTGTCCGTGCGACTTCACAGGTCAAACAAAATTACAGATGAAATATGAACTACGCCATAAGTTGTTCTATCGTGATTGGTGATAGACCATGAGCTGAGAAATGTGTACTCCAATGAGAAGTGAGGGAAGCTAACCAACCTCCCACCTGACGGATTGACTTAAAAGAGAGATTTTTGGAGGAAAGATTTCTGCGACGAGTCGACAGAAAGTTTTGTTTTCCATTTTTCAACGCAGTGACTGAACATGCCTGATATTCCGCCCGTTTTCCAAAGTGATATCCTTGTGGTTTCGTGTATCATATCGTATGATAATTAAGGTCTGCTACAAACCAGGCAATTAGATTCGACCAAGATCCGAGAACTCTGAACATCTCTAAACTTGGAGTGAACTGCAATAACTAGAGAACAAGAGTGAACAAATTTAATCATGCACTTGTGCTAAAATTTATATTTTTAATTTTCATTTCTTTGTATAATAACGCACAGTACTATATCTATCTCTCTCTCTATATATATATGTATATAATGCTTTTTTAGAAAAATTAAAGTGTTGCCATGAATCTAAAAGTGGCTCTCTTCTCGAAGCTATTATAAGTCTAATACAGGTCAAGACTTTAAAAGATATATATATATATATATATATATATATCCATTCTGATTTTCGTTACTGCATCAGCTTTTAAAAAGTATCAATAGTGATGATTTTGCCAAAATATCGCGTATTGACAGTCAAACTTCCTTATGGGAATTGTTATGCTTTTCTATTATTTGACACAAATATTGGATAGTTATCCTCATTACCCTTTCAACGTCAACTTAATACTATTCCCTTTATAATGCATGGTGGTGAAATCTTCAAAGTGCCAAATCTATGAAAAAATATTTAGAAGTTTTGAAAATATTGGTAAGTTTTCATGTTTCAACCTCATCACACTCTATTTGAAAATTTACTTTTACTTTATACAAAAAATACTTTAACCAAGTAAAGAAAAGGCAAATCCAGAGTATAAACAATTCAACCCTATATTTCAAACAATCCTTGAAATTGCTTATTTACTATTTACTATATATATCTTTCTTATATACTGTTATGCTTGATCAAACAATGTTTTTCTTAGAGTTGGAGGCAATTTTCAATTTTTCTTTCTTTATATTTCATATCAACGTGATTGTATACTTTTTTCTGTATGAATAAGGTGAGGCAACGTCCTATGATAAGTTTATATTCTTTATTGAATTCTACATTTATGTTTCGTAGACGGTATCAAATTTATTGAATTGTTTCATGAAATAGCTAGAACCGTATTTCAAATACAAAAAAAAAAAATTTTGGGAGTTACATTTGTTTTGGATAGTACCTATAAAGTTACATGTCTGATATGCATTATTTTTATTCTGCTAAAGTTTACATAGATATAATTTCAACTGCATAAATAATATTTGATATATACATAATATTTTTTTTTTTGGTGTTTTTAAGATTTTAAATATTCACATAGGTAAAATTCCACGGAATTCTCGATATAAATACGACATATAAAATGTTACCAAGAAATTCGAGATTGAAAAATTATGAATTTTGTATCACAGTGATTTGTGTCACTGTATCAAAATGTTGCTATAATAAATATCATTCGTGATGGGCAGGATTATACTGAAAATTTAGATAGAATTATCTTATATCGTTCTAAAAGATTTCATGACTGTGTGTTTTAGTTCTTTTTTTACATGAAAGTTAATTATCTTTCTTTCGGTAATTGCTGGTATTTTGTAAAATCATTTAAAATATTTTTTCTAACTTTTAAATCTAAATTTACTTATTTTAAAAAAAAATTTATATATAAGTTTATTTGCTACTATTTATTCTAATTTTTATTTTAATTTGGTCATTAAAAGTTATGTTTTTTATTTCCAAAAATACTTCGCTGAACAATTTTTTTTTTCGCACAAATTACCTGTGACAAAATTTCACAATGACAATTTTTGCTATTGCAGTAAAAATCATCATGAAAAATTTACAATAATTCTTACTCATAACAGCAACAAATTTTCCTAGTTATGAGGATACGAAATTCATATGACATCCAATGTTGATATGAAATCCACATGATATCCAATGTTTATATGAAATCCATATGATATCCAATGTTGATATGAAATCCATATGATATCCAATGTTGATATGGAAGCCATGGAAATTTTGTACATAAGAATCATTATAAATAATCATGATTAACACATTTTAATAAATAATTGTTGTATTAGTTATTTTGTTTATTAATTTTTCTGTTCCTGATTATAATAATAAAAATTACATGACATATAAAGTTATACTGCAAATAATATAAACAGTATACTGTTTTAGACGAAATGCCACCATAATATATAGTATGAATACCATTAATATATAAATTAATGTTCATATTAATTGGAATATAATACTACATATTAAATAATATAACATATATTCTTCAAATAAATATTAAATGTCTATATTCATGGAAAGTAAAGAAACATAAAATTTGTCTACCAAAAAATTCTTTTCTTTCAGTACATTAAGTTAAGTACATACTTGAGTAAGGGCATATGTAATTCAATATTATATATTATATTATATATATATTATATATATATTATATATATGAATATAATATATATAATATTATAATATTATATATATTATATTCATAAATAATTCAATATTATGTATGAAACATTATTAATGTATTAAAAAAATTCATTATTAATGCATTAAATAAAATAGTTTGCATACAATTACAAATATCATTTGGTGCATAATAATTGGGATAATTATATTCATCAAATATATAAATATATATATTAATATAATATATTATTGCAACTGCAAATTTGAATAACTAGTTCCGTAGTCTATACACACAGATGCATATTTTTATCTAACATAAACTGTAATGCATTTTCTCTCTTTGTGTAAATTTTTCTCTTTCTTTAAGACGGTTTGAAGTCTTTAATTGGAATTTATTCTTCTCCTACAGTGTTAGCAGGCCTGGCGGTCAATTGGCTACTACAGGTTACAGGCTGGCCTTTCGTACTACAGGCTAATTAACCAAAAGTGTGCACAAAATTATCTTCGAGGGACAAACCAAACCAAACCTCTGTTTTTGAATATTTAAGCTGTGACACCTCAATGGTCTTTTCTCTATCCTTCTCCATAAATTTCCTTCCATAAATATTCTATATTCATCAAATATAAAAATATACATTAATATAATGTATTATTGCAACTGTAAATTTGAATAGTAGTATTGAAGCATTTACACACAAATGCATATTTTTCTTTAACACAAACTATAATCTATTTCTCTATTTTTGTGTGCTTTTTTTAAGATGGTTTTTAGTCTTTAATTTAAATTTATTCTTATTCTACAGTGTCCTGAAATTACATTATGGAATCACTTGAATAATAAGACACTATGGTTATTCAGAATTTGATTGTAAATTTTAGCAATTTATAAATTCATTGTAGTACAAACCTTTCTGTAACATATATAGTAAATAATGGGTAAAAATCTGACTCTCTTTCTTTTGATGGATAACACCTTGAATCTTTGATAGAAACTAGCCGCTCCTCTCGCACTGTCCCAAAGATGGAGAGCACCACTTTTTCAAGTTACTTCATTTTTGAGAGGCCTGATGGTCAATTGGCTAGCACTGTGGCCTTTGCTACCACATTTTTAAGGTTCAGATCCTGGTGGTGGCACGGATGTCTGTTAGTAGTTCGAAATCCACGTTAAACTATGTGTCCCGATTTAATTAATCTAAAGTATGCACAAAATAGCTATAGAACGACAAACCAAATCAAGCCTTCGTTTTCGAATATTTCAGCGATCCTTCTATCCTTCTCCACAAATCTCCTCCCATAAATATTCTATATTCATACAATATAAAAATATACATTGATATAATGTATTATTGCAATTGTAGATTTGAATAACTAGTATTAAACCATTTACAAACAAATGCCTATTTTTCTTTAACACAAACTATAACCTATTTTTCCCTTTTTGTGTAAAATATTGAGTTTTCTTTCAAATGGTTGAAATCCTCAATGAGAATTTATTCTTCTTCTTCAGTGTCAGTGGTCTAGTGGTCAATTGGTTAGCGCTCTGGCCTTTGGTACCACAGGCTTCAGCTCGATGGCGTGGATATTTTTAGTGGTTCGGAATCACGTTAAAATGTAGTTCCCTGTCTAATTAGCACAAACTGTGCACAAAATGACCGTTGAACAACATAAAAACCAAATCTACTGTGTCAGGAAACTCCACTAATCAATCTCTTGAATAATCAGTAACTACTGATATTAGGAATTTGATTATAAACTTTAATATTTATAACTACTAGTGATATATTATAAAATATTGATAACTATTACTAATAACTGCTGATATTAAGAACTACTGATACTAAGAATTTGATATACCACTGATATTAAGAATTTGATAACACATTTTAATAATTATAAATTCATCGAAAATATGCCTTTCTGTAATATATTTTGTAAATATTGAATAAAAGTCTGGCACTACTATTTTGAGGGATAACACCTTGAATCTTAGAAAGAACCTCACCACTTCTCTTTGCACTGTCCCGAAAATGGAGAGCACCACTTTTTCAAGTCGCTCCTTCGTTTTTGAATATTTCAGAGGACGAAACCTCAACGGTCTTTTCCTCTATCCTTCTTCATAAATCTCCTCTCATAAATCAAGATCTACGCGCAGTGACCGCCGAAGAAGCACTTGGCAGTTAAAGAGGGCTTTTATGCCGCTTTGAGAAATGGCCCCGAGATTCGATGGGGTAAGAGGCATTGGACAAAATACGTCGTTACTTTGCTCTGAATTCCCTCCCCCCTCCCCCTTGTTTAGTACCTCCTTTAGTAGAGACCAGGTCATGATGAAAAGAAATATAGTTCGCAATATCGAGCCATTCAAAAACCGCGTATGGCAAATATTCCCTGTAGGGAAAAAGCCGTTGTCGTCGAAGATTGTGTCCTTTTCCGATGGAATTGTTTTAGAGAAAAGGTTTTTGCAGGATATAAAGGGACGCTTTGATTCTTGTCTGCGTGATCTTTTAGAATAACGGATTATTTAAAATATTCTTAAGGATTTTTATAGGAAACAATATTTGTGTCTTTTACCAAGTATTTTTATTATTTGGTTCAGTTTTAGGAAATCTAGACTGGCTCATAATAACATACGAGTCGATTTTACCTGACAGAATTCGTTAAAGACCTTGAATTGAAAAACGAGTTGAGAAGATGAATGTCAAGAAACAGAAAGAGACAAAAACAAAAGTATAAACTTGATTATACTATTTGAACGGGAATTTTTCCAATGCACAAATGGTGATCAAATCATCTTGAAAATTCTGGCGAAAGATGCTTTATCTGTCCTCTCTCCGAGGAAATATGGTGGCCTGATAGCCAATTGACTAGTGCTTTGGCCTTTAGTACCACAGGCTTAAAATTCAAATCCTGGAGATGGCATGAGTGTTTGTGAATGGTTTTGAATCCAAGTTAAACTGTAGGTCTCGGTCAAATTGACCGTAGGGCTACAAACCAAAACTACATTGTCATGAAATTACACTAATCAATCGCTTGAATAATAAAAAATTACTGATATTAAGAATTTGATTATAAATTTTAATAATTATAAATTCATAGTAATACAGGCTTTTCTGTAACATATATTGTAAATGCTGGGTAAAAATCTGACCCTTCTTCTTTTGGTGGATAACACCTGAATCTTTGCAAAGAAACTCACCGCTTCTCTCACACTGTCCCAAAAATGGAGAGCAACACTTTTTCAAGTTGCTCCTTCGTTTTTGAATATTTCAGGGGAGAAACCTCAACGGTCTTTTCCTCGATCCTTCTTCATAAATCTCCTCTCATAAATCAAGATCTACGCGCAGTGACCACCGAAGAAGCACTTGGCAGTTAAAGAGGGCTTTTATGCCGCTTTGAGAAATGGCCCCGAGATTCGATGGGGTAAGAGGCATTGGACAAAATACGTCGTTACTTCGCTCTGAATTCCCTCCCCCCTCCCCCTTGTTTAGTACCTCCTTTAGTAGAGACCAGGTCATGATGAAAAGAAATATAGTTCGCAATATCGAGCCATTCAAAAACCGCGTTGGCAAATATTTCCTGCAGGGAAAAAGCCGTTGTCGTCTAAATTGTGTCCTCTTCAGATGAAATTGTTTTAGAGAAAAGGGTTTTCAGGATATAAAGAGACGCTTTGATTCTTGTCTGTGTGATCTTTTGGAATAGCGGATTATTTAAAATACTCTTGATGATTTGTATAGGAAAGAATATTTGTGTCTTTGTTTCTTTTAACAGGAAATATTTGGTTTAATTTTCAGAAAATGTAGATTGGTTCATAACAGCATAATATCATATGAATCGTTTTCCTTAACATAATTCGTTGAGATCATTGCATTTAAAAAGGAGTTGAGACGGTGGTGAATATCATAAACGAAACAAGACAAAAACATATGTATCAACTTGATTGTATTATTTAAACAGGAATTTTTCCAATATAGAAATGTGATCAAATCATCTTGAAAATTCTCACGAAAGAGGATTTTTTCCTCCTCTGTCCTCTGTCGGCCATATAGCCAATTGGCTAGCGCTCTGACCTTTGATACTAGAGGCTTCAGGTCCTACTTCTGGCGGTAGAATAGATGTTTGTTGTTGTACACTATAATTCATGAACTTCGAAAAATTCAATTATCAGTTATTTATTAATAAAAGACATATAAATCGATTTCATTTTAAGGTGCCTTCATTGAAATTCACATGAGTACTCAATAAATGTGGTACGAATTATCAATTTGATTTATGGATTCGACTAATCATTTAAATTAATTTTTCATAGTTGGAATAAAATAAATAATTATATAAATTTTAATCAAAACTGAAATTAATGAAACGTGATGTTCATCAACTTTGAAAAATTCAATTATCAGTCATTTATTAATAAAAGGTATATAAATCGAATTCAGTTTAAGGTTTCTTCATTGAAATTCATATTAGTATTCAATAAAATACAAATTATCAATTTTATTAATGTATTTCCCTAATCAATTAAATTAATGTTTCATATTGTAAATAAAATAAATATTTATTTAACTTTTGATCAAAACTGAAATTTATGGAAAGTTGTGCTCTATTCTATAGTTCGTTAGCTTTGAAAAATTCAATTCTCAATCATTTATTAATAAAAGACATATAAATAAAATTCATTTTAAGATACCTTCATTGAAAGTCATGTTAGTGCTCAATAAATATAATACGAGTTATCAATTTGATTAATAATTTAGTGAAATTTGTCAATTTGTGGAATTAATCAATTTGAATAATTGCACTAAATTAAATTAATCTTTCATAATTTGAATAAATTAAATATTTATTTAAATTTTGATCAAAACTGAAATTAATGGAAAACAGTTCATCAACTTTGAAAAATTCAATTCTCAGTTATATAAACTACAATTTATTTTAATGTGCTTTTATTGGAATTCATATTAGTATTTAATAAATAATGAATTATCAATTTGATTAGCGATTTAGTGGAATTAATCAAATTGGTTAATTCCACTAATCATTTAAATTAATCTTTCATATTTTGAATAAAATAAATATTTATTTTAATTTTGATCAAAACTGAAATAGTTCATCAGCTTCAACAAATTAATTTGAAGACAGCAACAAACAAAAAAAGCTTTAATTGCCGGTTTATGTAAAGAAAGTTTTTACATTTTAAAATAGGAAATAGGCATTTATAAATTTCAAAAGATCCCAACAAGCCTGAGTCGGACATGTGTATTGTTTTCCTGGCAAACAGAGAACCATTGAAAGCCCTCTCTACCACACCACACAACACTGCATAATTATTTCGCTTCAAAAACACCCGCTTCTGAATATTCTAAACGAGTTCCAGAACTTGGAGCCATTCTTTCCCGCCAAAGAGGCGTACATCGCCAGCTCTCCAAGAACAAAAGGTTTCTGGAGGGAGAGAAAACTTGGCAAGTGCTATTCATCAATAGGCAGCTAACACTCCTGTCTGAAAACGATTTGCTTTGTCGGTTGCAGAGACATTGAAGAGATTTCTCCCAAGGATGAATGGTCAATATACATAATTCATCTAACTGTTGGTGCCACCAGAAAATTATGGGGGGAATTTAATAATATTAATTAATGGAACTTTTCGGGAACCGGGATTAAGAGTGGGTATTAAGCCTCTCTCTCTCTAGAAGTTTTTGGAAGATCTTTTGAAGGGATTACCGTCCTCCCGATCTATTAGACCGGTGATGTCGAACTGTCAGATAAACGTCCAGGACTAATCTGATGATATATTGATTGGAATCTCGGCTCTTTTGGCTCCCAGAGTTCATGAATACTCGAAGAAATTGTCACGGAATAGTTGAGAATGAGCTGATTCCCTTATTATTCAGGGGGAAATACAAAAAGTATGCATTTAATATCTAATTCTAATAGGTGTTTAATTAAATGTGCCTTATTCTAATAAGAGTATATTAAATGTATCTTATTCTAATAGAAATATATCAAATTTATCTAATACTGATAAGAATATATCTAATGTATCTTATTCTAACAGAAATATATCAAATTCATCTAATACTAATAGGAATATATCTAATGTATCTTATTCTATTTAGAATATGGGCATTTAATATTTATATAGCTAAAATTGTCTTTTTCTTTTTGATAAAAATGTATTAGAGTTCCCAGAGTTCATGAATACTTGAAGAAATTGTCACGGAATAGCTGAGAATGAACCGATTTCCTTATTATTCAAGGGAAAATACACAAAGTGTACATTTAATTTCATCTATTTCTAAAAGTGTTTTATTATTCTAATAAGGAAAATACTACTAGAAAGTGTACATTTAATTTCATCTATTTCTAAAAGTGTTTAATTAAATGTGCCTTATTCTAATAAGAATACATTAAATGAATCTTATTGTAATAGAAATATATGAAATGTGCTTTATTCTAATAGAAATATATCAAATGTATCGTATTCTAATAGAAATATATTAAGTGATCTAATTCTACATGAACCAAAATGAATCTCATTATAACACAAATGCGAGTGTTATATAATATGAGTACAAAATAATATGTAAACATATTATTTTGGCATATATATGATATTAAATATTATATAATAATAAACACACATTAGTTTCTGAGCTATTATGTTTGACACATAAATAATATTAAAGATATGTTATTTTGTAAAATTGTTAATAATTTGCATAAATCTATTTACTTCAATTTATTAACAATTTTAAGGAATTTAAATAGTTCTAATTCCAATTCGATTGATTCTGGAATTCCAATGATTTCTATTCTGAGAGGCAACATCAGAGCAAAAAAAAAAAAAAAATTCACGAGCTGAAAATTTTTTAATGTGTCTACAGTCAATGTGAATTAAAATGTTCTGGTTAATCTATTGATGAGCCTGTAAAAAAATAAGGGGAGAAAGTAGTGATAAATTATAGAAGTTAAAAGTGGTGTTACTAGAAAAGGAGAAAATTAAGGCTAATTGAGGTCAGTGCAGCAACTGAATCTGAATTTGTTACCCTGCTTTTTTTCAACACAAATCTCAAAATTTAACAGTACATTTATTTAAGCATAATTGCGATACTATTAGCCCTACTAATACTAGCAAGCCCTACTAGTAAAACTCCAGCAACGAATATTTACAATCCATTTGATCATTTACAAAACAAACTGCTGCATCATCATTCCTTCACAATCACACAGTACTTTGATTTCTCTTTATCCAAATACATACGCAAATTAAACTGATTTTTAATTTTTTGTACTCTAAGCAATTATTAAGTTTCCAAGCAGCAAAAGCTAATCAACAGATCCATAACTTAAAATTCCTTTCATCAAACTCTATACAGACTGTTAAACATGTCAGAGACGTATACACACTCATTATACACATTACTATATACCTGTTATTCATAATATATAATTCGCAATATTGCATGACTATTATTCAAAATATATCATTCACAATGTGTGCATCCTAAATCTATATCTCATATATATATATATATATATCGATTTTAATACGAATATTTAATACAGCCATATCAAAGGAACATTTGAATTAGATGCTTGTTGTGTTTTGTAGCAAATTTTAAATGTACATTATATAGTAAATTGTTTATTGGATGAAGGTGTATTAGCGAGAAAAATTAAAGAAACTAAAATGCTTTTTGTTACCTCTATTAAGTGAACTGCAATGAAAGGTGATTGGTTGGTAAGTCAATGTCAACGTTATCAAATAGCCCCATGGAATTCACCTACGCTACAGAAATACATGCAAATTTTTAGCCGGTCCTTTCAGCACGTGTGCAAAGAAGTGTGCGTGGGTGATTTGAATCCAAATTGCAAGGATTGTACGAGTAGTTGGATAAAACTTTCGCTCGTAATTGGTGGAGCATATCGTCCTGAATACATTTGATGGATTGTGAGAAATGGCGTGCGATAGAGAGAATGGAAGCAGGGCAGACACTGACATGGGTCTGTAAAGATTTAAAAATAGCCAAGAGGGTCATGTCATGAATCTGGAAACGGTTCAAAAGCACTGGTAATGCGCATAGACAACCAGATAGAAAATGTGTCGCAAAAGACTTTTCGGACACCCCTTATTTCGCAACGTTTGCTAAAAGTAACAGGTAACTGACGTCAGTTCAGATTGCAGAGGAGTTCGCTGCAGCAATAGGAACTGGACTATTCAGATTTACAATGAATAACGGGCTGCATAAAAGAAGGTTGTATGCAAGGAAAGCCATTTGTATTTTACTAACTTCTGCAGCGAAATGCACTCGGTTACAGTGGTGCAGAGAACATAGTGACTGGACTACCACGTACTGGAGACGAGTTCTCTTAACCGTTGAATCCTGATGTTGTTTGGAGAGTACTTCTAGACGTCTTACACTCTAGAGAGCTAGACACTCGGCCATTCATGTCCCAAGGGAAAAGAACACTCGCAATGTCCTTAAAAACGTTCGTATAGGCGGACATCATTTTGAACGGGAGCATTAATCTACACATTTTTACACTACACATTTGAAATATACTGAAATATACGGATATGAGGTTCTTCATCTTCCTGCCAAGTTGTTTTGGGATGCAATAGATAATAACTTCTTTCTAATGCGCGTTCAAATGCGCGTAATCTTCTAACAATGCGCGTTCTTATGCTAATGAATGGTTATCTTTAAGGCGAAAGAATCCAGAGAATGGAGTGTCCCCATACTTTTCAGATTTAAATCTTATAGAACATGTGTGGGAAGCACTAGGACGCGGTCTTGCATCTCGGTATCTCGGACCTAACACTTTCCAGGAGTTTCAAAGGGCTATTCATCTTGAATACACATCGTTACCCAAAGCACTACTGGATAATCTAATCCACAGTATGGAAAATTGCTGTATTACCTAGCATTTCGGCCAGGGTGTCTACATACCTTATTGATTTCTCCTGTGTGCCTTTAAAAAGTTGTAAAAGTAACATTTCCTTTTCCATCTTATATCACATATTCGTATGTTTTTATTTAAACTTATTTTTTGTAAAATAGCCAGTTCTGCATTTTGAATATCTATCAGGCATAACAAAATAAAGTACTTGTGCAAGTTTCATGTTCTTATCTACTAATTTATTCAAGTTAGATGAGTTTTTACATTTGATTCTTTAATTTTTCTCACCAGTCTAGTATTAAATATTGGATAATGTTGATTAAAGTTCGTTATCAAATTTTGAAAGGTTGGTTATTGAAGAAACCCGATATGAATGTACCATTGTAAACAAGTATGAAATAAATGAAAATTTTAACACGATTATTAATGTAAAATCGTAACATAAACAAAAACCTATAGTTATCTTGATGGTTTAAGCTTATTAACTGTAAATGATACTTACTTTAACTAACATCATCCAAAATTAAATTACAAAAAGAATAGAAACACTACATGCTGTGAAAGACGGGGCTGACTAATATTAAAAGAAAGAAAAAAATATTTATTAATACTTCCTTCGTATTTGTTGCTTATAAAATTAATAATAAATAGAGTTTAACATATAAATTTTGTATTCTTTATAGTAATAATTTCCTAATGACGTACTTAGGTACTATTTCACAAACAAAATAATGGAAAGACGCTGCATATAATAAATATTCTTAATATGTGGGTGAGTCTAATAATTTTGGCAGAGATTGTATCTTAAATATTGTTTTTTACAAAGTAATAAATTAACCATTGGAGAAAGTAGCGATAACAGCATGAATAAACTCCATCAACAAAGTAAGCTTTCGTTGATCTTGATATTTTAATATTTTCTTGTAGTATTTCTAAGCTTTTCTTGTAGATAAGAGTATGATAGAATTATAGCATTTGATTTTATGAAAACTGCATTAAACCAATTGATATTCTTTGTTAAAAATATTTAGGAATATTTTTTCAACATTGGCAAGCTTTGTTATTTTAAATTGATCTTGTTTTAGTTACATTTGTTTATTTGTATCACCAGGAACTGTTTTAGTTGTGACATTTAATTAGACTTCAGAAATTGAATTATAAAATGAAGTAATATATTAATTGTTTATCAGTAATTGAAGTAATATTTTGAAATAATAATCAGTTCTTGAAATAATTGAAAGCGAAGAATTTATTACTTAAGTTTTGTTAAATGGACAAACGTTAGTTGTTAGATTTTGTTAATTTAATTATTTAATTTTTGTTAATACGACTTAATTAATTTTTGTTAAAAGGACAAAATTTGTTCATTAAATGGACAGCAGTATAATAATGTGACAGATAAATATTCAACTAGTTACTGTGAATAAGTTATGTCAAAAAACATTCAGTTAAAAATCCAAAAATAAAAGTTTAAATTTTTTATAATTTATTTATAGATTTTTGTTGCATATTTTAATTGAATTTTCCAATTTATACAAAGGATATTATTAAATAAAATCATAAAAGCATATGATTGCAGATTTAAAAAGTTAAATTTAAACAAAATATACGAAAATAATTCCCAATGAACTTAAGCAAAATAAATGGCTTTCTTTAATACATGAAATTAGATTTCCATTTCATATATTTGTTTAGTATTTTATTCGCGAATGAATAAACATATTTTACTTTAAAAAATAAAGGCAAATCTTTTTTCAAATTGACCAGAACTATCTATTTTAATAACTTTTCTTTTAAATATAAATATAAAAAATTATTTTATTTTTATTTTAATAAAAAAAAAATATATATTTTGCATTTTGTAGCATAAGATACATTCAATCGAATTCAACTGAAACAGACAAATAATAAATAAAACATCTCGACAAAAAAGATTGAATCTGCAATTTTGAATGTTCGATTACTTAAGATTAAACAGATATTTCTTACTTTACAAAGTTATTTTTTTTGCATTGATAGAAATAAGTTCAAACTTATTGTTTCGAAACATTAAGAATCCAGAAACGGTCTCTTTTGATTTTAGTTTTTAACAAGCAATTCAATGACAACAAATATTGATTACAGATAACTTATTTTTTACGAAAAAGTAAAGAACGAACTAAACCTCACAATAAACAGAAAGCGGTATTTGGATTTCTTTTCTAGACTCACAATATAATACGGTATCGTAAAAATTGATACGAAATAAAGAGTTTCTACCCCATAAAGATATCGACCATCATTAGTAATCCATCAGTTTCATTCAAACACATAAAAAAAACTACTACATACTGATATCTGAATGCTAAGGAAAAAAATACGCCGATATTTTGCCATACCTCTATTACTAACACCAAATGCATAGTTCAATATTCACTGCGATACGTCGTAGTAATGTCACAACCACTAGCAACCAATTCGAATAAGAAGCCGATGCGTTTGTTATAGAAAAAGTGATATATGATGTTTGTCGTACAACTTAATATATTGCCCAGAGGTCCTCTCTTTTCTGGATATGGGGATCGTTAGTATTCGTGGGCTCTCAAGAGTTTCTTCTCTGGGAGATGATACTGAAGGAGTTCTGCCTCCTCCCCCAAAAAGAAAAGAAGACAACTCAACCTGAAGAATGAAATGCAAGAAAGTTCTTCGCGCCAAAGTTCTTCTCTTTTGTGAAGAATAAATACGGTTTCAGGACTGGCTATTTTGGAAAGATAAATGTATGACATTATTCCTGAGGACAGTTTCTGTGAGGGGTTCGGGTTTAGTTTCAGATTTTCAGACTGTTATATAGAAATCCTTTTGACTAATAGCGGTGAATTGGCTCTTATCATGAAACTAATATATGTTAGTTAATATGTGTAAATACAGTAAGGTATCAATATAATATAAATGAAATCCAAATATCATTTTACAAAGCTATATAATAAGTTGTATGTTTTAATATGGTGAAAATATCGCTATGTAAAGTTTTAAATAAAACAAAGCATGGCTATTAAATTTCTACATACAGAAATGATTCCTTTCTTGAATGTCTTAAAAGATAGATGAATGTTCTGTTTTTTTCTCAGACCTACAATCTGTTTCATAAAATTCTTTAGAGAATAAAAAAATTGACCGAAAATGTCTATTTTAATAATTGTTTTTTAAATACGCATTGTTAAAAATTATTTTATTTTTTTATTTTATTGAAAAAATTATTTTAATCTTATGCAATAAAATATAAAACATTTTTTTTTAAATAAAATAAGATACATTCTATCGAATTTAACTAAAAGAATAAAACTCCACAAATAAATGACCCCACAATTTTTAAATTTCGTTTATTTAAGGTAAAATAGATATTTCTTACATTACCAAGCATTTTTCTTATTTTTTATTGATTAATATAAGTTCAGTCCTATTGTTCACAAATATTAGGAAACCAGAAACGGCATCTTTTGATTATAATTTATAGCAAGCAATTCAATCACCAACAAATATTAATTACAGATAACTTATTTTCTTACAAAAAATCATACCTAAACCCCACTAGTAACAGAAAGCAGTATGTGGCTTTCTTTTATACTATCACAACATAATACGGTATCGTAAAAATGGATACGAAATAAAGAGTTTCTACCCCATAAAGATATCGACCATCATTAATAATCCATCAATTTCATTCAAAAGCATAAAAAAACTACTACATACTTATATCTGAATGCCAAGCAAAAACTACGCCGATATTTTGCGATACCTCTACTACAAACACCAAATGCATAGTTCAATATTCACTGCGATACGTCGAAGTAATGTCACAACCACTAGCGACCCATTCGAATAAGAAGCCGATGCGTTTGTTATAGAAAAGGCGATATATGATGTTTGTCGTACAACTTAATATATTGCCCAGAGGTCCTCCTCCCTTTTCTGGATCTGGGGATCGTTAGTATTCGTGGGCTCTCGATAGTTTCTTCCTTGAGAGATGATATTGAAGGAGTTCTGCTTCCACCGCCAAAAAGAAAAGAAGAACTACTCATCCTGAAGAATGAAATGCAAGAAAGTTCTTCGCGCCAAAGTTCTTCTCTCTTTTGTGAAGAATAAATACGGTTTCCAGGACTGGCTATTTTGGAAAGAAAAATGTATGACATTATTCTGAGGACAGTTTCTTTGAGGATTCGGATTTCTTTGCAGATTTCCTGACTGTTATGCAGAAGAATTCTTTTTTTGACTGATAGTGGTTCCGGGCTCTTATCATAAAAATTAATATATGTTATTAATATGCATAAATATAGTAAGGTTTCAATATAATATGATGAAATCCAAATATAATTTTACGAAGCTATATGATAAGTTATATATTTTGGTTTGATACAAATATATATATAGGTATGTAAAGTCTTAAATATAATAAGTATAGGCGGTTTGATTCATACATATAGTTACGATTTCCTTCTTAAATGTCATTAATATTGATAGATGGATGGTCTGTTTTCTTTTCTTTCGACCTACAATATTTTTCATAAAGTTTTGCAGAATAAAATATACTATTGCAATATTATCTGCAACTATTTCGAATATAAATACTTACCTATTATTTGAATAGATATATTTTTTTTTCAATATTATTTCCAACATCAAATGTATGATTCAATATGTGCATGGCTGTTGCCTTAACGAAGAATGTTTAACCCAAATAAAAACATGATTTTGACGATATCAAAAACATTATATGAAAGCATATACCATGCTTGCATTATGGTAAAGCATTCTATGAAAGCATATACTATACTTCAATTATGGTAAAGCTTTATATGAAAGAATATACCATACTTTTACACGTATATTTTGTTTTAACATTATTTCCAACATGAAATGTGGGGATTAATATGTACGAATACATGGATGTTGCTGTAACGAAGAGCATATAAGAAGACAACTTTGAAGATAGTAAAAATGGTATATGAAATCATATACCATATTTGTCGCACTAATTAAAACATTGTTTTTTAAGATATACAAGATAATTAATATTCGAGGGATTTCAAAATAATTTTCGTTCGTCTCTTTTAGAGGATATTGAAGTGTTCTACTTCATATTCCAAAAGAAAAGTCTATTCATCTTTAAAAATTAAACACAAATTTTTTTCTTATTAAAGTCTCTTTTTTTCCAGAGAATAAAATACTGTAGCTATATCCTTTATCGCACTTAATAACGAAGTATTTTGGGTATTCATAAAGATTGATGCATTCCATTGCGTATCTGTTGCGAGTTAGATATTTTTTAGAACATTCAAAGCTTTGATTTGAAATTTCTTAAATAGTACATGGAAGAGTTATGATTGTTATTTCATGAACTTTACATAAAATTACCATTATTAAGAGAATTATTACTTGAATTAGAAAGACTGTAGAAATGGGACCTTCTCAGGAGGAAGCAGGGCGTGGGGAAGCCGTATGTCTTTAAACGGCATACGGATCTGCCTAGTCAATGGTAGCCAAAAAATTATGTAACATGTTTACGCTACCAATTAGCAGAGCGTAGGAAATGAAGAAATTGACAGAATCCACAGTGCGAAATATTGAGTATTATAATTTAATGAACAAATAAAAGTATGAAAATTTTATTGGTTTAGTGCAATAATTGTAATTGCAATTGGATATTGGAAGTTCGGGAAATCAGAAATAAAAGAGAGCAAAATGAATGCCATTGTAGGGTTCTTTGTTAACTTTCTATACACACACGCATATATATATATATATATGTGTGTGTGTGTGTGTGTGTGTGTGTGTGTGTGTGTGTGTGTGTGTGTGTGTGTGTGTGTGTGTGCTTGTGTGTGTGCTTGTGTGTGTGTGTGTGCGTTTCAAACATTTGATTACAAATCTTATATATTGAGTATTTCTCAGGATGCACTTTAAGGAAACTTCTTGAATTCCATTAACAAGAGAGAAAGAGTCACGAATGTTTTCCTAGATATTTTGGTTTGTCTCTCAGCCGTCCTTTTCTGCGCCCTTTAGGCTAATTATACTAGAACCTACATTTAAAGCGGATTCCGAACCACTATCCTAGGTATTTTAAGATCCATATGTCATTTTAATACTCTATATAAAGATAGTTAGACACACATGCCTGTAGCCAGCCCTTACTATACGAAGCACATATTAATTTACCTGTTTGTGTAAATCTAGCCGAGCGATGGGAATTGAACTCATATTTTCTGCCTCTGAAAACTTTCATCCCGGATGAAAGCGGTGGCAAATTGGCTAGCTCTCTGGTCTCTAGTACCACGGGCTTCACGTTCGAATCTTGGCGGTAGCATGGATGTTTGTCAATGGTTCGGAATCCACGTAAATTGTAGGTCCTTTTCTAATTAGCTTAGAGTGTACATAAACTGACTGTAGAGCGACAAATCATCCTAGATAAATACATGCAAGATGAGACATACGAGTATTAATAAACTCGAATGCCTTTTACCAATCCAAATATCATTGGGCTATCATAAACCGTAAATTTTACCATAAATATAAGTTTCAAATATCATAATCATAGTGCCTAGATCATGCAATAATAAAACTCCCAACTAAAAAATTATGCTCTTCTTTCCAATAAAAAAAATTTAGTCCGAAAACTTAATGTGAAAGAATCTGAACTTTGAATACTAAGTATTTTTAAGTAGGAAAAATCTTTGGGCAAATCCTGCCATTAGCATTTTCTTCTTATCTCTTTTAAATTGATCAAGAATGATTTATTACCTTAATTAAATTGATTGGAACAGATTAACTACTTCTAGAAAACTTGAATGATGGTTTTTGCAACCTTTATTTTTCTGCAAAAAATATTGGCAGAAGGACTTGTTCAAGTACTTTGGAAGAACTGCTTTTTTGGCTATACATAGTTTCTCATTAGGGACAAACACAAATCCAACATGAGATCAATCATCGTCATTACATAAGGTATATCCTTCTTAGCCACTTTTTGTATAAAAAAAAATATTTCAAATTTGTATAGCAAAGAGCTTTAGTATAATAATTTATAGTTTAAAAATGGTATTTTTAATATATGCTTGTACATGAAAAGAAATAATAGTGAAAATGAATAATTTTCAAAGATTAGTTATATGCATTAAATTTTTAATACATACTACTAACTTGCATTTTACAAAACAATTACTGTACTTATAAAATGAATATGATTTTTTATAGGTAGAATAAATAATATTTTTCAACCAAACATAGGAAAATTGTTCGAAATTAAATTTTATGCAATCCTTTAAGAAACCTGGTGGTCTGTCATTTTTATAGATATAGGAAAAAGAATTAAAGAATAAATGAAAAAATACAATTGATTAAACATAGAGGTGTAATTAAATGAAAAGAAATTGATGAAAAAGCAAAAGCAATGTTGTTACAAATTATTTTTTTCAAACAATTTTACATAGTCTTAATTTATTTATGTACTTATTTGTATTTTTGTGTAAATGTAAATTTATTTTTGATTAAATAATAAGTGATATAATAAAAATGACGTAGTGATACAATCACTCATTAACATAATTTTTTATTAATCATTAAATGTAAACAATAATAATTAATCGTTAAATGAATAAAATAAATTAAATATAATAAATAATCGTTGAATAAATAAAATAAATAATAAAATATAAATAATCGTTAAATGAATAAAATAAATAATAAAATATAAATAATCGTTAAATGAATAAAATAAATAATCGTTAAATGAATAAAATAAATAATAAAATAATGGTAAAATGAGAAAGTTAAATCGGTGCATATTTACTGTTTTTACATTGTTTTCGTTGTAATCAAGGATTATAATATTCCTATTGTTTTATATATAATTCGGTTTACTGGAGGAAAAAAAGTTAAAGACGTATGGATTTTAAACAAAACCTATGAACTATTTTGTTTTTTAAGGATTCATTAAAATAACAATAAAAAAATGTCTATAGTGCAATCTTAATTTGCATCATAAGTATAAAATGTATGTTTGACAGCTGTTTTCATAATCTTGTTATAAAGCAACTAAGACAGTCAATTTATTGAACAGTTTGTAAAAATAATTCTCCTTAAGAATTAAAATGGAAGGCTTCTATAAATATAAGTAAAACTAAGCCATACTGATACTCTATATTTGTATTTCTGCTATTGATATTCTTTGGAAACAAATTTTAGCAATACATTTCAATTCCAACGTTCTATGCAAAGTGACACGCAAATATTAAGACTTACATTTGATGCAATGTTTTAAAAAAGCAAGGCTTCTACATAAAAGCACTTAAGATCTTCTCTAGTTTGTTTAATAGAAAGTTTGATTTATGCTACATTCAAAGGTTTTCTCAGGTAGGGCTAACAATATGTAAACTTATTACCATTTGCCAAAAGCAGGAGCTTTTAATATTATTATATTAATATTTCCATTATATTACAAGCTAAAAAAGTGTTTTCTTTGTTAATGAATTAAATATAAAACAACAGTAACATCTATTTGTTTTGAAAAGAGTGTGGAAACTACTATCAAAATTCAAACATCTTTTAACATCTTTAAAAGAAATTGATTTGAAGAAGATATCACTACTTTTTAGTGTTGAATTTCTTTCAGTGAGTTCAACTTTTTTTATCTTTTTAATTGCAATTGTGTTTGCTTCTGTGGAAGGTTTCTGTTTCTTTTAGAGGAATAATTCTGATGCTTCTTTTTTGTCATGACAAACATTTGATTTTGAATCATTAACTACTTACGTGAGGAATTAGATATTAAAAAGTGCATTAAAAGAAAAAGGAAATGTTGTTGCACTACAGCTACAAAATAAAATTCCTCTAGTAATGATTTATAAATTTCAAAGGTAGCTGCTTTGCCGTTGCCTATCATATTAATAAAATTTCACAAATTCATTGCAGGTAGATCAATTTTCAAAAACACCTAATGTCTACTCGTTTTTTTTTTTAAGCGACTTTAGAGTCTGTCTTTTGCGGGCGCCGAACTGTTGTCCACTCTCTGGTGATTAATGTATAAGTTTATGTCATTTATCTATATACACGTGATCTATGCATACGTTTATGTTCTTATTTTTCTATCATATACTTAAGTTGTAGTAAGTAATTTTTATTCTCCATTAGTGGCAAATCCTTAATAGCGGAAAAACACATTAAATCCATTACACAGTATGCATATAGAATACCTTTGTAGAATGTTCACTTAGCCTACTACACAGTAGCCTATATGGAATGTTCATACAATATGTAGTACGTAATGTATTTACGCAATACAACGCTGTTTGAGCATCTTGGGAAATTCGTTGCTGCTCTCAATCTTATCCATTCCACCATTAACGTGTTTGACACAATGTTGGGTATCAATGGCTGTGGAATTAATAAAGGTTGATTTTCGTGTGTGTATTATATATGTGCGTATTTCGTGTGCGTTTATATATGTGCGTATTTCGTGTGTTTCGTGTGCCTATAGCGTGTGACATATTGAAAACTTTTCCTGTTTCAAAATAATAGGCTTACTGTTGGCTCACTAGAACACTTAGTCAATAGGATATTTTTAAATTTATTCTAAAGTTTCAGGTCTATTTTTCCAAACATATATCCATCTATTAAAGTTGAGAGAAACTTAGAAACAATTAACACTCAGAAATCTTTCAATCATTTCAGAAACTAATAAAATTTAGTTATGCGCTAGATATAAAATTTAACAGTTAATTATAAATATTTTACGCATTTATGGATTGTTTTAAAGTAAAAGAAGGTTAAACACACACACACACACACATACATATATATATAGATATGTATGTGTATATATATATATAAGATAGATAGATAGAGAGATAGATTTGTGTGGATGTTTGTATTAAATTTAAAACCATGGAAAGTCTCTCAACTTTAATAGACAGATATTGGTTTGAAAAATAGACAAACTTTAGAATAAATTTCACTTAGGCCAGAAATCATCCAATCAATTCTGAAACTAATAAAATTTAGTTATGTGCTAGATTTAAAATTTATCCATTAATTAGGAATAGTTTACATCTTTACTGATTGCTTTTAAAGTAAAACAAAATTATATATATATATATATATATAAGAGAGATAGGGAGAGATATGCGTAATGAGCTGAAAAAGTTCTTTGAACCTTGCAAAACCTATAATCTTTAAAAGCCCCAAGTAGTGTAGAAGAACAGAGCCATAACTTTTGCATAAATTTAAAATATTCTGGTGACTAAGCCTTTCGGTTATGAAGAAATTCGCCGCCACTTCATCGAAGATTCAGAGGAGATGGTCTTAAACATGATCTATTGATAGCCAGAAAGTGTGCATAAAACTGAGATCTCGAGCAGGATCAATTTACCTTTAAAATATTTCCAGGAAACTTTGATGAGAAACTTTGGGAAAGATTTTGGAGAATTATTAAACCTAATCCGTGGTGTAGTAAAATATAAAATCCTCTCAGATTCTGGGAGATTATTCGATACTTGGTGTTAAATGCATTCGCTTACGAGATAAAGCTTTATCGAAAATATTTTAAGTTTGTTATGATACCGTTTTGAATATGAAGTCTAGAAAGTACTGTAGAAGTGTTAAATAGTAATTTATTAAGGATGTATTTTGTTATTCTGTGTATTCAGTTTAGAAAGACAAAAATTGTGTGAATGAAGCTTAATTGAAGTTTGTAAATATATATTTTAAAATGTCAAAATCTATAATAATCTTAAATTGCGTGCAAGCAATTAACGAGGTTAATTATAAAAATAATTTGCTAATACTATATCAATATTGGTAAATATGTATCCAAGAAGTACTATTCATATATGCGAAAGTACTATTGATAAATCGGATACAAAATTTTGATGACAATGAAGGGCAATGAAAATTTGATGACAAAAATGACATTGAATATAAATCTTGGCATAAGCATTACTGCTAATTTAAAAATTGGAAAAAAAGTGTATTTGAAAAATTACCACAGATTTTATATTTATTTATATATTTTATAATGTATCAGATTTATTCATCTGATGTTAAAACTTCATTTTTCAATCCTCATTTCCTTAGTGACTAAATTCTGCCATAAAATATTTTTGTTTTAAATTTGATAAATTGATTGGACTGTTTGATGACAAAATTTGATTTGACACTAAAAAATATAGTAATAAATGAATTTGCAAATCACAGGAAAAATAAAAAATACTTTTATATTACAACTAATACTTTATAATTTTCATTATTTTAAATTTTTTTTATAATTTTCAATTTTTAAATAATTATTTTAAGTTAAGAATAAAGTTATATAAAATATACTTTATCGTTAGTAATATTAATAGTTTCAATTTAAATAAATTAATTCAGATAAAATTTTATAAAAACAAATAAATGGTAGTTTTATTTCAGATTAACTATGAGAAAGTAAGTCCAAAAAATGTATGTAAAAGCGACTTCAAGTATTTATTTTTAATAATAAATATGAAAGCTTTCTTATAAGCCAGTTAACTATACATTTTTAAACATAATTTGTGACATTAAAATTTATATTTTATGAAAAGTTTTATTTTAAAATTTGTATTCAGAGGCAAAGAGACGATGTAATGTTTTAAACTTCCCAAGACACTTAAATGCATCTGAATTTTATCTTTTTTTTTTTTTATTGAATACATTTGAATGTATTTTTTTATTGAAATACATTGTAATTTCATAAAATACATCTTCAAATTTATGAAACGAAAGTAAGTACTGACTGACTAACTCAATTTGAGAAAGAAAAGCTTAAATTTAATACATGAGCAATAAAAAAATAGCACTTAATGTACCTTTTTTGTGTAATTTTATCCGAATAAAAATAATTTGAGAATTTTAGAATTATTTCATCTTTTTCTGTCTTCTCATGGGAAGTAAAATCGAATGTCAAAAAATTAAGGAATGAATTCTCCAGTCAGACATCAGGCATATTTACAAATTTAAGCAAATCCCAGAATATATTTTTGTTTCATTTTTTTTCTTAATTCTGTGACATAACAGAAAACAAAAGATTTCTTTTTTTTTTCCAAAATCACTTAGCTTTATGAGAATTTATGTATGCTTTTGGAATGGTTTTTATCTTTCCTGATTCGTAATGGGACTTGTTTTAGGCTTATTTATTTATATTCGTGAAAGGAAATTTATTTGTTTCTCTTGTAAAATGATTTAACGATTCAAAACGAAGCAAAAATAAGCATGGCATATTTCTGCAAATTCTTGTTATTTTTTATTTATTTATTCTTTTTTTGTCTTTTAACGTTTCTTACTCGTGAAGATCAGAAAATATTCCAGAAACGGAATAAAATATTAAAAATATCTTGTTTAAGAATTGATGACAAAAATGTGAAAGATTCAACTAATAAATCAAGAACTTGATTCCATTTTATTTATTTTTTTTTTCCATCGTGGGTCTGAGGAGATGATTTTTTTTATCCTTTTAAATTCTAAGTAAAAACTTTGGACAGATATAAAAAAAGGAATGATGTATAAAAAGTTCTCCACTACTGCCAAAATTTATCTATCTATAGAAAACTCTTGTAGATCCATATAATGGGCATTCTGACCTATTTTTAGTTCCGGCATCTCCTTTATTCATTTTTTTTATTATTGTTATTTTATTTAGTACATGTTTTATAACTTTTTTTTTTATTACAATTGCCCATTGTCCGCCTAGTTGTATGGAAAATAAATTTTCACCAGCAAAGCTGTGACATTTGCCAAGTGCAGTTTTCTTCTCCTAGAAAATTGCATGAGAAACGATCTGAAATTGTGATTATGATGCTAACAATACTGTCCATATTTAATGGTGCCCCTGTAATGATGATTCACACGGAGAACAGCTTTCAAGACACTGGTTTAACTCTGGTGCAATGTGGAAGCAAACCAGAAATGGAAGATGCATAGCTCAAGAGTTGGCAATATTCCCAAATGGGGAGCTTTTTTTCCCCCCTCAATCCTTCAACCCAATTCAGTACCAAAAATGTTCAATTAATCAAGCATTGTGCGTCAGTAACTTGCAACAGTTCAACGCGTGCTTTAAAAAGAACAGATAAATAAATCTTTTGCCAGTCTACTTCAAGTATCCAGTTTAATTTCATTGATGCTTTTTTCGAACCAATTCCAAGTTGGAAATTTTGTTTGTTCTGGAGAACGTTGATGAATCGTGCTGCTTTTTATTTGAAATAAATTTAATAGTTTTTCACTATTTTCTGCAGATTGTTTTGTCTATTAAATGGTATTGATAAATATGCCAAGAAAATTTCAGGCGAAATTTATAAGTAAATAAATAAGTTATAAGAAAATCAAAAATGTACTAGTATAGTTTTTTTAGTTCACATTCATAATATAAGTATGATGATTCAAGTCATTTGTATTAAAGCTTATTTTAATCAACAACAAGTCCAAAATTATGATATTTTATAACTCAAGGTTGCAAACATTTTTTGTATTACATTATTCTTCAAGATTGGAAACATTTTTTGTATTACATTATTCTTCAAGATTAGAAACATTTTTGGATTTTATATAACTTAAGAAGGGAAACATCTCCATTGAGTGGGGCACTTCAGGGTTTTTGTATTGTAAATGATAGTTTTGTTGCACAACTTGTCTGTAGCGAATACTATTCTATCTGTTTTTGTGCAAAACGGTTATATATGTTCCTTGATCATATTTGAAATAATAATCACCCAGATCATAATGATCATATTTGAAATTAAACTTTTATATATTTTAAAATATTTTTAAATAAACACGTTTTAAGAATTTACTAATTTTTAAGTGCAAATTCCTTGATTTTGTCAAAAATCAGTGTAATGTTCTATTCTATTTCAAGAAAGAAATCAGAAAAATATGTTTCTTGAAGGACTTTAAAAATCATACTATTTTTAGTTTATATTCAAAATTTAAGTACGACAATTCACGCCATTCGCATTAATGCTTATTTTAATCAACAACATGTATAAATTTATGATATTATATAACTCAAGACCAGATATATTATTGATATTATATAGCTCAAGCAAGACCAGATATATTATTGATATTATATAACTGAAGATTGAAATTATTTTTGATATTATATAATTGAAGTTTGGAAACATTTTTTTTATTATATAACTCGAGATTGGAACCATGTTTGATATGGTATAATTCAAGATTGGGAACATTTTGAAATTATTTAACCAAGACTGGAAGCATCTTTATTGGGAGGGTCTTTGTATTGTAAATGCTATGATAGTTTTGTTGCACAATCTGCCTATTAACGAATACTGTTCAATATTTTTTTGTGCAAAGTGATCTTATTTGTCACTCATTCTATGTTATTTCCCTTTTGGTTTTTGTGTTGTTTATATATATAATTTTCTATCAATATATTCGTATTTTTAATAGCTTCAATACATCGAAATGAATTATGCCAATTTGGTTAATATTCATTCTATTATGAATACATATTTTGCCAAATATTATTGCATTAATACCAAACATGTTAACCACATAAAAATAAGTCAACCCATTTTACATTCTACAAAATGAATATCCATTTAAACCATTTTCCTTAGACGAAATCTTACGAAATCAAATTTCAGCAACAAAAAAAAAAAAGCTAAATATTTAAAAGCAAATATTAACAGTGTTCTGCTAGAAATGACTGATATTTGCGGCGAAATAAATTACGAAACATTACACAAGTCCTGCTGCTATACACTCTCTCAGCTGTAATTATGAAACGACTGAGCGACAGAACCTAAGTCACCGCGTAATTAGAAATGTAGTTTTGAAGTATGATTCGACGATAAAACTTTCATTTGGCGCAGAAATATCCACAGTTTTCCCTGCACAAAAATTAATTAACAAAGGTAAACTGCTTCTGAAAACTTATCTTCTTCAAACGATGTTTCAATGAGAGGGAGATTAGTAAAACCGCGAATATTAATTGCAGAATAATTCCAACACTTGGCTTATTAAGAGCACTTTGTTTTCCCAGAAAAATAAAAGTGTTCTCGCCAAGTAGCCAAATTAATTTGAATACCTTCACTGTGGAAAAGTTGCCTTTTAATTTCTGAACTTCCTGCATTGGCTGTCTTCCGATTCTTTGCAAACGGGATAAAATGTATATTTTTGTTGCCTTCTGCATGTGTGGAGTAGCCCGGTTTTAAACTGTTGGGAAAGCATACTGTCCATTGTCGTCCATTTTTGGTCATTTTGATCTTAATGAGTTTTGGTTTGGTTTGTCACTTTGCTATCATTTTTTTTGAACAGTTTGGGCTAATTAAACCCAGAACCACAGTTTAAAGTGGAATCCCAACCACTAACAAACATCTATGCCCCCACCAAGGATTCGAATCTGAGCCTGTGGTATAAAGGCCAGAGCGCTAACCAATTGGATATGAGAAGGGAACAAAATGTATATTTTCCTTACCTTCTGCATGTGTAGAGTAACCGTTTTAACGTATTTGAAAAGCATACTATCCGTTATCGTCCATTTTTGGTCATCTTCATATTATTGAGTTTGGGTTTGGTTAGTCGCTTTGCTGTCTTTTTTGCACAGTTTGGGCTAATTAAACCGAGAACAACAGTTCTATGTGGACTCCCAACCAAACATCTATGCCATCGCCAAGTTTTGAACCTGAAGCCTGTGGTACCAAAGGCCAGAGCCAATTAACCACCAGGTCGCATTTTTTGATGCTATATTGGTTTAATTTTCAATTGAATATTTAAAAATACTTTTGTAAATTTAATTATGATACATATAAAATATAATTTTTTAGAAAATTATAAATGCAGTTGGGGCCTGATGGCGGAGTGACTATCGCTCTGGCGTTAGATGCCACAGATTTCGAGTTCGAGTCCCGACAGTGCCACGAGTGTTTGTAGTGGTTCGAAATCCACTTAATATGGCTGTCGAACGTAGGGCTGACAACCCTAACCCGTAAAAAGGGAAACATCTATCGTCTTGCAATCTGCCACTAGGCTGACAGCTTGGCCCACACTGGGGCTGTTGCGTCAATGATGATGATAAATGCAATTATTTGTAATCAATTTTAATAATAATTGTATCTATTTAAAAGCATTTAATTTTCATATAAAAATAATGGACTAAAACGTAAGATATCAGTAATATTTTTATAAAAAAATGAATTAAAAAAATATTTTTATCTTTTATTTATAAATAATTTGTTTTATATAATATGAATGTAACAAAGCTGCATCAATAAATTCTATTAAATATGTATCCCTTAATAATAAAAATATTGAATTAAATATCAAAGTGTTGTAATATTAACTCAGAATAGTTACGAAAAGTGATTGAACGTAATTTCTTTTTGTTATAATTTAACAAATTAAAGTTATTAAAAAATTATAATTTTAAACTTATCTTTGGAAACTATAGAATAAACCGATTTTAAATAGATTTTTTTAATATACCAATATATATACGAACATGGTGTAAAGGTGTAAAATGTAAAGGTGTTTTTATAAAGAAACAAAACAAAAATTCCAGACGAAAGTTAAATAAAATGAATTCTTAAAAAAATTCATATGGACGCATATAAATTCAAATATATGAATTAAATAATATAGTTAAAAATTATAATAAAAAACAATTTAATAATTAATAAATTATTCATTAATTTTAAATCTGTAAGAAATTAAATTTATAATATTAAAAAATAACAATGTTAATTAAAGTTATACCCTTACACAGGAATATATTGCAAATATTTGTTTTTGATCGTGACAGTTTTACTGTTTCACTTTTGAAAACTCCAAAACTTTTTCAGAGAATTTTGTGTGATCTGTATTTCCTTTTATGCTACTGAATTTGTCTTCTTATATTGATAACATCCATGAATTCTTAATCGTATATTGATAAATTTTATACAAAAAAATATTATACATTTTTGAAGTAAAAATTAATTTTTTTAAAAAACACCAAGATATATCTGTTAAACAAATTATTATTATGTCATCTATCCGCATTTTGTATATAAATTATGAGGGATTTACTGACATAGAACTCCGCTAGACAATTAATTGAAAATAGAGATTGAAATGTAAAATATTCATATGTTATAATAAATGAAAAAAAACTCTTCAGTTACAAAAATAGATTATTCAAATAGAATAAATTTTGAATAAATAAATACATTTAAAAAATAAAACAAAATATTATGTTTGCATTAAATGCCAGAATTACGAAACTTAAAAAAAAAGAAAAATTTTCAGAAAAGAATAAAATAGTATTTCTTGATTTAAATATATTTTTAAGAATAATCTTAATGTTTGTCTTATTTTTATTTATTCTTTTATGATGATGAAGTTTCTTTGGTATTTCGCAATTCGCAAGGTCTTTAAAGAGAAATAAAATTTCATTTGGAATATTTCTATGACATCACATTAATCTGAGAAGGAAAAGAAAGAAAATCCTGTTTAGTAAATGCGTTTAAAAAGTTTAAAAAAATTAAAAGACAACAAAACGTTACATTTGAAAGAAACACTGTATTTATTTGATTTATCTGAACAAATAACTATTAAAATAAATTAAAACAATATTCTATTTCCAATCGTTTAAATAATAAAAAAATAAATAGAAATAAGAAATAATTAATTGAATAATGTGCAATACAATATCTGTGGCGTATATTTATATATAACTTAGTGAAATACATGTTTGTTAAGTAATATAATTCAAAAATTAATCATAGTTAAAAAAGGGCATAATCAAAAATCAAAAATATATTTTTAAAATGTTTATTTGTCTGTTATGTTAGATTTGTGACTTTTTATTGAGTTAGATTTTTGTTTCCAATTTATACTTAACAAAGTTGTTCAAAAATAAAATGGCATAATAGTTGTTGTCAAAGATTTGTTTTATATATAAATATTTATATACATACTATATATATATATGTATATATAATATCATCTACATTAGCGCAACAGCCCCTGATGGGCCAAGACCACCTGCCTACTGGCAGATTTCAAGACAGGAGATGTTTTATTTTTGTATTTCTGCTTAGGGTTGTAAGCCCTTCGCCCAAAGCTCTACGGTCATGTTAAACCAGGACTTATGGTTTAAAATGGATTCTGAACCACTACAAACATCCATGGCACCGTCGTGGCTCGAACCCGAAACATGTGGCACGGACAGCCAGGGTGCCAGTTACTCAGCAATCAGTCCTATATATATGTAATATATTGTCAAATTGTTCTCTTTAAACTTTAAATCTTCATCACTCTTTCATCATCTTCATCATAAATCTTCACCTTGTAACAATCTAGCAAAGAATATTCATACTATTTTACTTTACAGAGCGTGTAAGCGAAATTGCAGACTAACATACTCTTACATGTTCCTAGAAACCTGAAAAGCCGACAATCCTCAACCGTAACTCTTAAATTCTCTTAAAGAAACCACAGAAACGCCTATTAAATGAAACCCAACTGACAAATTGGACGGTTGAACTAAGTTATTCAAAAGCGGAATGGTAATACCCTATCCATCAGGATATCCATGGCAAAAGATGGCGGTTTGACAAGTTTACCCTTTCTTTAAATCTCTTCCCGCCCTTGCAGGCCTGCACATTCGTTTAATACGCCAACGAGTTCCATCCCTGTATCCAGAAGATAACGCAGTAAAATCAGAATGCAAATCCGTGAAAGATTCATTTGCAATTCAAATGCAACTCGGTGGATCTCTGCCATGGGAATTTCCATACCACGCATCCATCCATACCAGGAAGTGGTACACCGCCACAAAAGATATTTCCCTTCCCTTACCTTTTCGCCAAAACCGTTTCTAAACTTGTTTGGTCAAAACTGCTGATATACCACCGATAAATTTGGTGCGTGTGGTCTTTCGGTTTGCTTGCTGGTGCTTGCTGCACCACATGAGGCTGGTAGCCATCTTTATTTATTTTTTTTTTCTTTCTTTCCATCTCTCTCTCTCTCGCTGTTACCATGCGAATGCAGTCGCAGGTGTTGCAATGAAAAAAAGAAAGAAATGGTATAGAAGAAAATAAAAAAAAAAGAACCGAAAAGAAAAATAAAGAAGAAATGAACACTGCAGAAGCATTTCTTTTCATTTTTTTCTTTTCTTGTTTTCGATGGCTGGTGCTTCGGAAAATACGTTGGCAATCTATATATGTAAATGCTTCGGTTTTCCACGCTTAAACGCCGGGAGAGAACAGAAAGGGAACGATATGTGTAGTCTATATTTTAAAATTTAAAAGAGGCAATCCATGAGATGAAGAACTTGGAAGAAATATGGTTGATGTTATTATGCATTGCGTTGGGCTCGATCGTTTTAGCGTGAACATAAAAGTGGTCGAATAAATTTCGCTTTCATATAACTACTTCTGAGAAGACTTTAGTTTGGAATGGGCTATATATATATAGATATTTTCTGAATAATACATGATTACACACACATACTCAAAGTGTTACGATTTGCATTAAATGTTTCGTTCATTTTTTAAAGAAATTTATAATTGTTATATCGCTTATCGATTGAAATATCCTAATTATTCAATATTCATTTATGAATAATTGAATTGTATTATGAATAATCCAGATGTACAGTAACGATTAGAAACATTATAAATGAAAATACATCTATTTATTGAAATATTTGAAATAAAAATTTGTTACTGATTTATTTCAAAGTTTTCATTTTTAATATATATATATATATATGTATTTCGTATCTGACTTGATAGACAGCAGCATCTGGATCAAGTCCAGGAATCCGTGGGGTCTCTTGGAAGGAGGTAAAGGGAGCGGGCATCTTCTGTTGTGATGGAGCATCTGTAAGTAGAAATCTGACTTGGCTCCGTGACGCTGAATGAGAAGGGACCTTCCATGAGGACTTTTAGGGGGAATTACCCCGCATTTGCTTATAGTATGAGAGAAAAGCACGAAAAACTACTATCAGGTAGTCTGACCAACGAGACAAGAGGCTGAACAACACAAACGCCATCGAGTGTCCTCGTTTTTTGAAACAGTGTCCACAACAAAGCCGCCTGCGGATTGAACCTCAGCCCTAATATTTACCAGATGCGCGTTGCCACTGAGCCACGAGTCAGGCATAAATATGTAATATATTTTTATATTTTTATTTGTATATTTTTATATCTTTTTTATTGTTAATTAACTAAATAGGAGCATCAAAAATTATAATAAAAGATCAATTTCCAAAAGGGAAACGGGGGACGCAATCAAGTATCTACCTCAGTGTTAAAAAAAATTTTCTCACTAAAAAGCTCAATTGCAGCTACTAAATGAAAACTGATTCGAGTTCGATTCCCGCTAGTGGAAGCATAATTTGTTCTCTTTTCAAGAATTAATTTGATTCTTAGGAGACTATGATAGTGCATCTATTGGGATAAAACTATTAGTAAATTTTTGAGTTTAACAATTTATAAGTACTGGAAATTTTGCTTAAAAGTCACTCAACAAACATACGCACTGATATTTAATGAAATGAAGGACTCACAGACGATTTACACAGGCGGTTTCGCATATGAAAAACAATTTCATTGAAAAATAAGTCGTTTAATATATGGAAATGATCGTGGAAATAATTTGTTTCAATTTTTTTGGATATAAATCCTTCAAAACTTCTTCAATAACTATTAAATTATTTATTTATTAACTATTATTTTCTTAAATAATTGTTAATTAATTAATAGTTATTTAATAACTATTAACTTCTTGTATAACTATAAAACTTCTTGAATAGCATGTGTAAAATATAGTTTGACAAATAACTACTAGAGAACACATATAATTTCTAACATACCTAAATAAATATTATATAAATCCCGATCTTTTCCCATTACATGTCTGGAATGTTACTTTGGTACACACATCGAAACATGGAGACTGCACTAAATAAAATAAATTAACAATTAGAACTTATACTTTTTTTATCTAGTAAAAATCGAAATGACGAAAAGTGATACAACATTTGGAAAAAATGATAAATGTAGATTCTTTTTTTCAATTTTCTGTATTTATTCTCCGAAACACTTCTTGATTAAATGTTAAATTAATTATTTATTAACTATTAACTGAGGGCCTGAATGGCCGAGTGGCTAGCACTCTGGCGCTCGGTACCACAGGTTTCGGGTTCGAGTCCCGGCGGTGCCATGTATGTTTGTATAGTCCCGGTATAGTTTGTAGGTCCCGGTCTAATATGATCGTAGAGCGTTAATTACATTGTTACTCCGCGTCCGTGGCTTATCTTCAACTTACACGCGCCCCCTAGGTAATGCAAAGTGAGTAACGTCTGTGCAGCGCTTGCCTTAAGGTCGACCACGCTGTCTAAGTGTTTGCCAGCTGCATTAGAAAGAAAAAAAAATTAACTATTAACTTCTTGTGTAACTTTAAAACTTTTTGATTAGCAATAGTAAAATATACTTTGACAAATATAACTGATATAATCTATATATACTTTCTTACGTAACTAAATAAATATTACATAAATGTCTGATCTCTTCACACTACATGTTTAAAATGGTATGCTCAACGAATACGGAGTCCCTAATAAATAAAATAAATTAAACATTATAACTTTTACGCTTTTTAACTAGTAAAAATCTAAAAGGAGAAAATTATTACAACATATGGAAAAAAATCTTAAATATAATTTCTTTTTATTCAATTTTCTGTATTCATTCTCAAACTTCTTGAATAACCGAATTAAATTCGTAGAACATCGCTTTCAAATGTCATTCTTAATAACATTTGCAAATCGTATCCGTTGCAAAACATACGATGTGTTATAAATCATACCTGCATAAATCTTACAGAAATATGTAATATAGTTACAATTTTACCATATTACAATGAGTTTATATATGAAATTTATGCATATATGATATATGAGAAGAAACTGATGCCACCAGTTTTACTATAGTTCGAATACCAAGCCAGATAAAATGCTTTTTTTTCCTGCAAAGGAATTTTCCTGTTCAAGATATTTTATCCAAAATATTTGCATTGTAACAGTTTCGGTATAGAGCTGAAATTCAATTTCGAGTATGAGAAGATTTACGTTTGTAGACAATCTTTTTCGATGCAAATTTTCAAAAATCAGACTTTTCTCAGATTTGTTTTATTTTACGTAGGTTGGCCGTATCTCTTGAGAAATCATTTTATAAAGTCAAATGGAGACTTTTCTTTACTTTTTTTTACTCAGAAAATTTTATCGCAATGTTGTTTTCAATCTGATTTATGTAGCTGATGAAACTAGCTGCTGAGCATATTTATTTTGAGAGGCAAATTTAAAAAAAAAACTTTAAGAAATTGATCAAAAGCTTATTGCATTTAATTCACTTTTTAAAAAAAATTACCTTTTTATTATTATGCATTAATTTAAAAGATATTCTCATCATAATTTCAATAAAAGATAATTTTTTTTCTTAAATGAAAGTAGTAAAGATTAACTAGTAAAAATCTAAAAGATGAAAAGTATTACAATATATGGAAAAAATCATAAATATAACTTATATTTTTTTTCCAATTTTCTGTATTCATTCTCCAAAAACTTCTTGAATAACTGAATTAAATTCATAGAAGACTATTGCCAAATGCCATTCTTAATATCATTTGAAAATCGTATCTGTTGCAAAACATACGACGAGTTACAAATCATATCTACATAAATCTTACAGAAATATGGAATATAGTTACAATTTCCCCATATTGCAATGAGTTTCTATATGAAATTTATGCATATATGATACATGAAGTCAGTTTTACTATTGTTGCAAGACCAAGCCAGATAAAATGTTTTTTTTTCATGCGAAGGAATTTTCCTGTTCAAGATATTTTATCCAAAATATTTGCATTGTAACAGTTTCGGTATAGAGCTGAAATTCAATTTCGAGTATGAGAAGATTTACGTTTGTAGACAATCCTTTTCGATGCAAATTTTCAAAAATCAGGCTCCTTGTATCTATTTTTTTTTCAAATTTGTTTCATTTTACGTAGGTTGGCCGTATTTCTTGAGAAATCATTTTATAAAGTCAAATGGTGACTTTTCTTTCCTTTTTTTTTACTCAGAAAATTTTATCACAATGTTGTTTTCAATCTGATTTATGTAGCGGATGAAACTAGCTGAGAGGCAAATTTAAAAAAAAAAAAAAACTTTAAGAAATTGATCAAAAGTTTATTGCATTTAATTCACTTAAAAAAATAACTTTTTATTATTATACATTAATTCTGTAAGATTTTTTCTCTTCATTGTAGTAAAATATATTTTTTCAATTCCTACTATTAGTTCACACTCTCCCTATATATATCTTGTTCAAATTTTCAATCGTTAATAAAATACTTTTTTTTCATCCATTTAAGTTCAAAGAGATACATACAACTTGTAGAGGATGACACTTGATGTTAATACAGTTTTTTCAATTTTATTAATTCAGTAATTAAATGTAATTAATTAATTTTAGTTTTTTTAGATTTAAGGTGCATGTATCTACCAATAGATGGCGCCAAATGTAAGAGGAAAATTTCAACTTTATTTATAAAGGACATTCTATATAGTGAAAAAAAAGTAGGAATTGACTTTAAAAACTTTTTTTTAATATTGCTTGTTTTTTCTTAAATTAAGGACACGAAAAGATAATTTTTTTTTTTTAAATTAAGGACACGAAAAGATAATTTTTTTTTCTTAAATTAAAATAACGAAGAGCTATTTTTTTTTTCTTAAATTAAGAATCCGAAAAGTTATTTTTTTTTTTCTTAAATTAAGGACACGAAAAGATAATTTTTTGTTTTTAAATTAAGGACACGAAAAGATAATTTTTTTTTCTTAAATTAAAATAACGAAGAGCTATTATTTTTTTCTTAAATTAAGAATACGAAAAGTTATTTTTTTTTCTTAAATTAAGGACGCGAAAAGATAATTTTTTGTTTTTAAATTAAGGACACGAAAAGATAATTTTTTTTCTTACATTAAAATCACGAAAAGATATTTTTTTTCTTAAATTAAGGACACGAAAAGATAATTTTTTGTTTTTAAATTAAGGACACGAAAAGATAATTTTTTTTTCTTAAATTAAAATAACGAAGAGCTATTGTTTTTTCTTAAATTAAGAATACGAAAAGGTAATTTTTTTTCTTAAATTAAGAATACGAAAAGGTAATTTTTTTTGTTAAATTAAGGACACGAAAAGGTAATTTTTTTCTTTAGTTAAGGACACGAAAAGATAATTTTTTTTCTTAAATTAAGATCACGAAAAGATAATTTTTTTTCTTAAATTAAGATCGCGAAAAGATAATTTTTTTTCTTAAAATAAAGTCACGAAAAAATATATTTTTTTTTTAAATTAAGGAAACGAAAATATTTTTTTCTTTAAATTAAGGACAAGGAAAGATAATTTATTTTTCTTACATTAAGGACACGAAAATAAAAATTTTATTCTTTAATTATTCTTTAGATTCAGAATTAAATGCTTTTAAAACATGTTCTCGTGAAAGTTCTAAAATGAATGGCAGCTTCTATTCTTTGTTGTTTTTAATGTATTGTTTCCCTATTACTGGATCACCCAGGAATGTTCAAAAATTATCAGTTCCAGATTTAATTTTTTTGCCATAAAAAATATAGAATATTGCTTTAGGGAGAATGGGTCAGTGATGTCCTGGACCACTTTCAGCATTTCTTATAGGTTTATTTATTTAATTTTTTAAAAATTATTTCACAAGCTATTCTTATTGGTTTATTTAAATTACTTTCCCGTGCCTTTCTATTAAATTTATTTCCCGTACTTTTTATATAAAATCGTTTGAAATTCTACATTTTTTATTTAATTTGTTTTCTTTTTGCAATTTTGAACGAAAACTGATGAACATAATTTATTGCTGATTTTGATTTATTGATATTTTTCTTTGTTTAAGATTGCTATTATGCATTTTGTTCTTACATAAATTTCTAGATTTTATGGGTGACTGTATATCTGCCATTCCGATTTTTTTTTTTGAACGATAAAGGAAATGTGGGAGTAAACAATCCCCACGCATATCTACCCACACATCATGTGACAATATATCATGACATCACCTTTTCAATCAATTTGTTTTTTCACTAAACAGTGAACTCCCCTTTTGCCCAGCCTTCTTTCAAACTGTTTAATTGAATAATAAAGGCGATTATTATTGTTTCTTGGAATAGTTTTCTTATTTTATAACTGTTTTGCAAACACATAACGTGTTCGACATCATTCCAATTCCATTATTCACATAATTCCCAATTAGGGTTAACTTCTAGACATCAGTGTACAATATACATCCATAATTGTTTACAATATGCAGTTATTTACAAAAATTTTAGAAAGGTGATATAGCAAATTACAAATAAAAATTTATTATATCTTATACCAGATAGACAGTAATATATGTTGTTGTGAATGAAATAATTTAAAGAGAAATGTTGAAATATATTCCATCAAATTTTTTAATAGAATAGAATGTCAAGCATTTTGTAATTTGCAGCCATGTTTCATCCTACACATTGACAAGAGCGCCCCTGTGGCGTTCAGGAGAAGTGATTAGTAGGTCTACAGACTCTCATCCTAGAGGAAGTACAGTGCAATCACACTCTTCTGCTGAGGTATTCCTGGCGGTGGCATGGATGTTTGTGAGTGGTTCGGAATCCACTTTAAACTGTAGGTCCCGGTCTGTTTAGCTTAAAGTGTGCATAAGATGGTCGTAGAGCGACAAACCAAACCAAACCACATCTGCTGCGAAACGTTTAGTTTACAGTCTCATACCCAGGGATGAAATATTTTTGGCACATCCCTGTGTATTAGTTATCCTACAAACTCTCACCCAGAGAAAAATATATTTCATGCATCCCGCGCATATCTGAATATCGGGTTTCCGGATTAGAAATGGAATCCTTCCACTAATCGATAATTATATATGTCTTTAAATGTGTTTAATATAATCTGTCGTTAATTGTATGTGTGTGGTGTTTGTGCGTATGTAAATACAGCTTTGAGTTCTCAAGTCTCAACGCAACACATCCAGTAACAATCCAATCCTACCTGCACACTACAATTCAAAAACATTTTAAAAGATTATATTACGATTTATTGAAATTTATATTTTTCTTAATCCAATGTTTGAATACATTAATTAAAATGCTTTAATTGTATTTTCTCCTCTAATGACGAATTCCTTTTTTTCATTTAAATTTTATTCAAACTTCTTATTGATTTAATCCAGTTCCTTAAAAAAATCCACACAATAAATTCCAATCTTTTCTTCCCATACAATCCTCTAATTAAAGCTACTGTCCTAGTTTCTTGAAGTCTGTTTCTAAACTTTTGTTCTTCTACTTCCAATCCAAGGTAAACTTAGTCTAATTAGTCGTAAAGATCATCCCGATGCTAAGGTCTAATGAAATAAATTTCATTATATAGCACACGTTCAATTAAGTCTTAATTCAAGAAGACTGGTAATTGATCGTACTTTGCCAATTACCAGGATCTAGATCTAGTACATCAATAGAAATGATGCATAGCCCTGGTTTAAAACCCAAAGTTTATTAAACATGATTATTTATTTGAAGAGTTTATTTCATCATCATCAATCTCTAGGCTTCAAAATTCAAGGGGATCAGTTAGCTTAATTAGACATTTATTCATATTTTTCAAATAAAAATAAAAATTAGCAGTCATTTTAGGATATCTTAATGATGTAATTTAATGATCACTGTACCAACTTAATCACCTTCTTTTAATGAATGAAATATTAAAATTAATCATCTGAATTGAAAAATATTTTTGAGGGAGCATAATTTGGAGTCAAATAGTGTTATTCTAATTTTTGGAAAACATAAAAAGATATAATTACAGAAATAATATTTCCTGTATATACTATACGCCCATTTCTTTTTTTATTTTGCATCAATGGACCTTTGTTTCACTTACATATGTTACTGACAGAGAGGGTATTGCCTGCATTCCAATAAAAGTTTAAGGGGTAGTGTTATTCTTAGCATTCGAATTTAATGAAAACATAAAAAGATGTAATTTCAGAAGTAATATATCCTGTTATTATACGCTCATTTCTTTTTTAACTTACATCAGTGGACCTTTGTTTCACTTCCATATGTCACTGATAGAGATGGTATTACCTTCCCGTAGAAGTTTTAGGGATAATGTTATTCTTAGCATTCTAATTTATGGAAAATTTAAAAAGATGTAATTTCAGATATAATATATATTGTTGCTATACGCCCATTTCTTTTTTTTACATCAGTGGACCTTTTTTCACATATATATGTCACTGATAGAGAAGGTATTGTTTCCGATAACAGTTTTAGGGATCACTGCCCGTATTTGCATGTTTTATGGGAGAAAATCCAGTAAACTCCCACTAGGCAGTCTATCTGTCGATGGAAGGCATAGTCGCCATTGAATTTCCTCATTTCTGAAATCAGTGATTAACACGGGAGCCACTTGTGGATTCTAACTTGAGTCAGCCTCACGCTAGCTGCAAGTTTTTTCGTTAATTTTAATTTAATTTTACATGTTTTTTATATAATGTATGCATCATAAAACAAAAATTAGCAGTAGGGACTTTCAAAGACGAGAAGACTCGATGGCGTTTGGGATGTTCAGCATCTTGCCGCGTTAGTCGGACTACCTGGTGGGAGTTTTCTGGATTTTCTCTCATACAATGCTCAAATACAAGGTAGTTTCCACTTAAATTCCCCCGGAAGGTAATTGCCTTCCTTCTTCAGGCATGGAACCAAGTTTGACTTCTACCTACTGGTGCTCCATCACAACAAGCTGCTCTCCCTTTTTCCTCCATCCATGGGAAGATTACTCATGGGACGTCCTTAACGCATTACAGGACACTGAAGATTAGTCACAAAAACACATTTTTTGATTCTGTGGCATATATATCTTTAATTACCTAATTAGTGTTTCTAATATGATTATTATTTAATGATTATTATTTATCATGGAAAATTACTTAATGTGATTGATATCAAATAATATAAATATATATGTCATTTAATATATCTGATATTATATCGTATCAAATAATATATATTGTTTCCAAATGGTAGACACTTTCACCTGAGGACATTCGTAGCTAAATGATAATCATGCAATAGAATCAGTGTTACCTTGGTTATGTCACGGACAGCCTAATGCATCACATCTACTTCGGTGTCAACCGAAATATTAAAACACTTTTAAAAGTCAATTTAAATTTCCTTTCTTAAAATTTTCAAAATCATTGACATATTATTGAAAATGCTTTATATAATAAAACATTATGAGGTGTTTAATGTCGAAAAAAAATTAGTGTATTCATGCTTTGAGAATAAGATTCTATAAAGAAGCAAGAATGAAATATAATTAATACGTATATATTTTCACCGTTTATTAAAATGAAATCATTTAATGTCGGTTATAAAAAAATATTGTTTGATTGGAAGTCATTCGCCAACAAAATGACGAATATGTAGCAGATGCAGCGTTATTCATGATGCGCTCAAATAGAAACTTTATAGAACAACCTTATATTTTACAACCACTATTTGGGTTAACATCTCCAAGGCCAACATTCAGGGGTTAACATCTCCCAGGCCAACATTCAGGGGTTAACATCTCCAAGGCCAACATTCAGGGGTTAACATCTCCAAGGCCAACATTCAGGGGTTAACATCTCCAAGGCCAACATTCAGGGGTTAACATCTCCAAGGCCAACATTCAGGGGTTAACATCTCCAAGGCCAACATTCAGGGGTTAGCATCCTTCTTTTACCCTCCTCTAACCTAATGAATTTCTGGCATAATTATTTACTGTCACCACCCAAGGCATTCACGTGAGACACGGGTTTCCTTATTGGATTTCGACAAGGGAATCTTCCTATTGGAAACACAGTGCTTTGTCAATCAAGTCGCTCTAGATTCCTCTATAAAGATTGAAACTGATGCAAATGATAAAAGGTATAAAAGTTTTTAATCAAGTTCGTACTTTGTTGTTTAGGTTTTTTAACGCTCAACTCTTGGCTCAATGATAACGTGCGCATTATGGCAGGTGTTCAATGCGTTGGTGGCATTGATGTAGACATAGTTTCGAAAACGAGATTTGGTTTGGTTTGGTTTGTCTCTCTATATTCATATTGTGTATACTTTGGGCTAATTAGACCGGGACCTACAGTTTAACGGGCATTCAGAGCGCCTAACAAACATTCATGCTGCCAACAGGATTCGAATCCGAAGCCAGTGGTAAAAAATCTAGAGAGCTAGACAATTGGACATCAGGCGGCTTTCAAACACGAGAAGTCTGGACGGGGTTTGTGATGTTCAGTTTGCCTCGTTAATCAGACTACCTGGTGGAAGTTTTCCGGGTTTTTCCCACTATGCAAATCGGTATAGTTCCCCTAAAAGTTCTCCAGGAAAGCGCTTCCCTCTTTCTTCAGTGATTCTGAACCAAAAAAAAAGTAGTAAAAAAAATGTACTTCTAACGGAGTTGTCATGGAGCCAAGTCAGGGTACTCCTAGTCAAGGTGCTGCGTTAGTTCGGCGGCTAGTGTTCTGTCATTTGGTTCCCAAGCTTGAGTTTCGAATCCTGACGGTGACATGGATGTTTGTTAGTGGTTCGGAATCCACTTTAAACTGTATGGCTCGGTCTGTGTAGCCCTCGTGTACACAAAATGATAGTAGAGCGACAAACCAAACCTAGTCAGGGTGGAAGCTGACTTTTTTCCTCCACTCATGAGTAGACTACTCATGGACAACTGACAACTGGTGTACCTATAACGGAGTACCAATGGGGATAGACCCTTTAATCTCCTCGTCTTAATTCATAGATATATTTACAATTTTAACTGGCTGCTTTAGGTTAGTAAAAAAGATGCAATACAATGTTTCTAAAAATTAAAATATGGTACTCAAAAAAATAAAAAAATACTAATAATAAATAAAAGTAAGATAAAAATTAAAAATTAAAATTAAAAGAGTTTAAATTAAAATGCAATGCAATTAGGGTGCCGGCCCGTGCTATCGACACTGATGATTAATCTTAGCAATAACAGGTGTTTTAGCCATTACGCTTAATATATATATTCGAAGAAAATTAGTATTTATCATTTAATGATATGAAAACAGAATAAATATAATCAAAAGACATTTTTAACATGTGAAACATTGAATTTAAACACATTAAATTAGTTATAATTCTGCATAGATTAGATTAAATACAAAATGAACTTTTTCTTTTCATCTTCATGTAAAGAAGACACATATTCGCTCGCTGAAATAAATTCGAACTCTATCATCCTCGGCAAACTGAAATCTTTCGCCCACCGAGGATATGGATTTATAATAAAAATTCTACACAAGATTCGTCTCATGGGTAACTTGAATTCTTCCAATAATAAACGATGTTCTAAATCTCGTTTCAGTTTGGTCACGGTGTAGCCATTTCTTTCATTAAAATTCTGGTGATAACCTTTAGAATTCCGAGTTCCACGCATCGAATGAAGATTTTCTGATTTGAGCTTTCTGGAAAATATTCTTTTTCTAAGAGAATTTTCTCAACTCCATTAAAACTGGAAATACTTATACACTTTTATTTACACTCTGACCTGTCTACGGAATTTTAATGAATCTTTTGAATTAGTATAGTTAGTATTTTATATTTAATAGTGATTTTTTTTAAAAATTATTCTTTGAAATGTTTAAGTTTTGAAAATTTGTATTTTTATTACATAATAGTTTTGTAAATTTAAAATGGAATTTAATAAATCTCACTGCATTACAAAAGTTTTTGAACGAATACCATAATCATTAAAAACTGTTTCAATATACACAAAATTTATATATTATTTTTCTTACAAATTTAAACTAGATTCATACAAATGATTTAAAATAATTCTAATGAAATATTTTGAAGTATTTATAGAAAGGGTGAACCTTATAAAAAGTTCTACCATTTTTAAGAAGAATAGTTGATGTATCTACATACAGTATATTTTTTTCTATTTAAATGCGTTTTGTAGTTAAAATCAATTTAAAAAAGGCCACAAATCCTATACAGATGTAATCATAATGATGGTCTTTATTTAAAAGGTAATTGCTGTATTTATTATAAAAAATTGAAAATACACATACATGGGAAATACACAGGTTCTAACATTATACGTATTTTTTTGTAATGCAAGGAGGACATTAAAAAAGAAAGGCAAATTTTTTTTATAAATTCTGAGTAGAAACAAAATGAGTAAATTCCTGATGAAATAGTTACAGATATCAATTTCTTGTTCATGACACTCAGTAATCATCCGCCTTTATTTTACAACAATATTTATTATAATAAAAAAGTCTATAAATGTGATAAAAGTCCATAAATTGATTTGCCATAAATTATAAAAGTTCATAAAGTGATTTGCTTTAAATTACAAAAGTCTATAAAGGGATTTGCTATAAATTATAAAAATCCATAAATGACATAAATGAGATAAAAGTCCATAAAATGATTTGCTATCTTTTCGCAAAAGAACATACTGCCGAAGAAAAAATTAATGCATCCTTTATGGACTTACAATTTACACTAATGAATGTAGAAAAAGTATTTTAATAGTAACTATGTTCCTTACATTCAAGACTATTTTAAAAGTTCATTATAAAAAAAGTTTTTCTTCACTTCATAAACCTCAACCTTGCACCCTATTTTTTTTCACGTTTTGATAACTTAAACACGTCGTGTTTTTTCTCAGACTTTTGCTGATAGTGAATTACTAAAATCACCAGTGCTAAACTGCCGAATTTCTATTACATCAGGCTGTGAAATTTAGGGTTAAAAATGATTTTGGCGTTGTATCAGGACTGTTTATGGGTAAATGGTGATTACGTGGACAAATAATCATTATTACGGATGTATTAAATTGGATAAATTATAATTCCCGCCGAAACGTTAAAAATCATTTGGTGGAATAGTTTGTGTAAACCTCTTTTGTCTGCCTATTTGTCTTAGACTGAAAATGGATGGTGTGACATTTAATAACCATTATTTGTGAAATACTTGGATAATTGGCGTTAGTGCACCTAAAGCTATTTGCATTCAGTGGTGCAGATTTCTAAAACTATTTGATAATCCTTTGCCGTATTAATAATCAACCCTATTTGGAATATTTAATGAATATTTATGTCTATTCTTTTTTAATTTCATAACCAGTTAGCCACAATTTTTTTTTTCAATTGAAATGGGCCTAGTGTATAAACGCTAAAAGCATTTTCAGACAGAATCTTTAACGATTTTTGCACATTAGAATTTTGCAATTATTTTATAATGCTCTTTTTAAAATTATATCTATTATATGCTCTATTTAAAATTATATCTATTATATGCTATATTTAAAATTATGTCGATTATATACTCTATTTTAAATTATAGCTGTTATATGCTATATTTAAAGTTATATCTATTATATGCTCTATTTAAAATTATATATTTATAAAATTCTATCTATTTTATTTTACACAGGTCTATTTGATATTCTTCAGATAGAAGTAACAAAAATTATTAATAAAATGTACATACTTATAAAACTTACTTAACATTCTTTTTCTGCCGTCAACTGCTTTAAAAAAATTGCAGCTTGGAAATCTGCACCACTGAATGCAAATTGTTTTAGGTGTACTAACGCCAATTATCCGAGCATTTCGCAAATAATGGTTATTAAATATCACACCATCCATTTCCAGTCCAAGACAAATAGGCAGACAAAAGAAGTTTCCACAAACTATTCCACCGAACGATTTTTAACGTTTCGGCGGGAATTTTAATTTATTGCGCGGAACCTTTAAGCTGTGCACGTAACTCTTCTTTGTCAATCTAAATTCTCCCCTTTGTCGTCTTTGCTGGGGTGCAAAATGCATTAATTAATGCACCAGCACGCTGAAAAAAAAATTCACACTGCTGTGGTATGTAATTTGCTATTCCTGGATATGCTGGATAACTTTTGTTTAAATAGAGTGGATTTCGTTTGCTAATAAATTATGCCTGCTCTCTTTGAAGATCATTAATAACGAAAAAAATTAAATGGAACTAATGATTAATTGTAATTAATTAGGAAAGATTATGTGTTTGGTGAAATTTTTTTTTATTGTTATTTTCTTTTTTTGAAATCTTCTGAACTGAGAAATATTTTTCGTGAAATGTAACTGTCTGGAATTTGATATTCGAATTCGTTGAAATTTGTTAAAATGTTAATTTATAAAGATTTGCTACTGTATTGTGTTTAATCATTTTTTTTTTTTTTGTTTTTTTTTCTGACCATATTTCACATGTTTATTAACTAATTAAAATATTGTTGTTATTTTGTTAAAGCTAGTAATTAATTAGTTTTTATTCGGTTCGGATCTTTAAAATGAGAAAAAATAAAATTATTTTGAGGTGTCAAATATTAAATTAATTAATAATTTTAGTTTTAATATAATCAACGTTAAGTTTTTAATGCATTTTCTTTTAAGTTAATAAATGTGGAATACAGTCTCATATTTAATTCATGTCCCAGTTAAGTTTTTTTTAACTATTTACAGGGAATAATTTATTATCATAAATCTATTTTTTATTTTATGAATGATTTCTTTCATTAAAAATATTTTTTTATCTACATGCATGTTAATTAACATATGTAGATTTTTCACAATTCAACACGACTGTCATTTGAAATATATCTTGCACAAAAACGGGATATTTTGTATTATATATATATATATATATATAAATAAGATGAACTGTGGTTAAATCCGTTTATTTTACATCATTTTCCATAATGTTATTTTAATAAATACTGTTACAAGACAAAAATTGTAAAACGTTGTACAATATATCAATAGTAAAAATAATTTCATTTATTTAATTATAAATTGTTATTCATTTATTCATAATTCATTCATTCTGTTATTCATAGTTGTTATTTAGAATTGCTATTTATTTATTTATTGTTTTTCATATTATTATTATTTTATCTATTATTTAAATCTTTTACAAGGGTGAACGGAGCAAAAATTAAAATAAAAACTAATTTATTATACATATCCATGTTTCATTTGGTTTGGTTTGGTTTGTCGTTTAGAGTCATTTTCTGCACACTTTGTGCTAATAGACGGGGACTTTCAGTTTAACGTTGATTCCTAACCACCAATGCATATCCATGAAGCAGCCATGATTCTAACTTGTGGTACCACCGGCCATACATATCAATGAAAAAACTATACTAGAACTATCAAACGCAGATGTAGCTTACACATAACTTATTACTCGCAAACATTACTTATTTAAAAAATAATCTTTCAAAAACTTCGTTAATTCAAACTTTGTCATTCTTTTTTAATTCCATAACCAATCAACACCTTTTTTTTTACATTTCAAATGTGCTTGTAATAAAAATGCTCATAGTATTTCCATACTGAATCTTTAACTATTCTTTCACATTAGAATTCTGTAATTATATATCGAAGCTCTATTTAAATCATGATATTCTTCAGACAGAAGTAACCAAAATTATTACTAAAATGTACATACTCAACATTCTCATCGGCGTCAACTGCTTTAAAAAAAAATTGCAGCTTGGAAATCTGCGCCACTGAATGCAAATAGCTTTAGGTGTACTAACGCCAATTATCCGTGCATTTCACAAATAATGATTATTAAATATCACACCATCCATTTCCAGTCCAAGACAAATAGGCAGACAAAAGAAGCTTCCACAAACTATTCCACCGAACGATTTTTAACGTTTCGGCGGGAATTTTAATTTATTGCGCGAAACCTTTAAGCTGCTCATGTAACTCTTCTTTGTCAATCTAAATTCCCCCCTTTGTCGTACTTTCTGGGGTGCAAAATGCATTAATTAATGCACCATCACGCTGAGAAAAAGCTCACACTGCTGTGGTATGTAATTTGCTATTCCTGGATATGCTGGATAACTTTTGTTTAAACAGAGTGGATTTCGTTTGCTAATAAATTATGCCTGCTCTCTTTGAAAATCATTAATTACGAGAAAAATTAAATGGAACTAATGATTAATTGTAATTAATTAGGAAAAGATTATGTGTTTGGTGAAGAATTTTTTTCATTATTATTTTCTTTTTTGAAATCTTGTGAACGTAGAAATATTTTTCATGAAATATAACTGTCTAGAATTTGATTTTCGCATGCGTTGAATTTTGTTAAAATCTTAATTTATAATAAAGATTTGCTAATTCAATATGTTTAACCAATTTTTTTCATTTTCAAATTTTTCTAACACATATTTCACATGGTTAATAACTAATTAAATTTTGCTATTATTTTGTTGAAACTAGTTATTAATTAGTTTTTATTCGGTTCGTATCTTTAAATTAATGTGAAAAAATTTAAATTATTACGATGCGTCAAATATTAAATTAATTATTATTAATTTTATTTTTAATGTGATCAAGGTTAAATTTTGAATGCATTTTCTTTTAATTTAATAAATGGGGAATATAGTCTAATATTTAGTCCATTCTTCAGTTAAATTTTTTAAAATTGTTTACAAGAAATTATTTATCTTTATAAATCTATGTTCATATTTTGTGTATCATTTTTCAATTATTTTAATTAAAAAGATGTTTTTATCTTCATGTATATTAATTAAAATATGTAGATGCCTATCAATTTGGCACGACTTTGAATTAAAATATGCCTGACCCAAAAACGGGATATTTTTTATTGTTTATATTAATAAATTAAGATGAAATGGGGTTAAATCAATTTACTACTGTGTCGAAAAAGTAAGACCATTTTTCAATATAAAATTCCCGGGGCTAATGAAATTTCAATTTCTTTTCTTCTTTAGATTACTGGCACTGTCCTTGTCCTGTCCTACCGAATTTCTATTAAATCATACAGTGCAATTTAGGATTAAAAATCAGTGTGATGTTGTATCAGGATTGCTTATAGGTTAATAATGGTTACGCGGACAAATAGTCTTTATTATGGATAAATTAAATGCATAAATTAAAATTCCCTGCCGAAACGTTAAAAATTGTTCGGTGAAATAGTTTGTGGAAACTTCTTTTGTCTGCCTATGTGTCTTAGACTGAAAATGGAAGGTGTGATATTTAATAATCATTATTTGTGAAATACTTGGATAATTGGCGTTAGTGCACCTAAAGCTATTTGCATCCAGTGGTGCAGATTTCCAAAACTATTTGATAAACCTTTGCCGTACTAATAATCAACCCTATTTGGAATATTTAATGAAGATTTATGTCTATTCTTTTTTAATTTCATAACCAATTTTTTTTTCATTTGAAATGTGCCTAGTATATAAACGCTCAAAGCATTTTCAGACAGAATCTTTAACTATTCTTTCTTATTAGAATTCTGCAATTATTTTATAATGCTCTTTTTAAAGTTATATCTATTATATGCTCTATTTAAAATTATATCTATTATATGCTCTATTTAAAATTATATCTATTATATGCTCTATTTAAAATTATATATATTATAAATTCTATCTATTTTATTTTACATAGGTCTATTTGTTATTCTTCAGATAGAAGTAACAAAAATATTTTATAAAAAAAACGAACTTATAAAACTTACTTAACATTCTTATTCTGCCATCAACTGCTTTAAAAACAATTGCAGCTTCGAAATCTGCACCACTAAATGCAAATAGCTTTAGGTGAACTAATGCCAATTATTCGAGCATTTCACAAATAATGGTTATTAAATATCACACCATCCATTTCCAGTACAAGACAAATAGACAGATAAAAGAAGTTTCCACAAACTATTCCACGGAACGATTTTTAACGTTTCGGCGGGAATTTTAATTTATTGCGCGGAACCTTTAAGCTGCGCACGTAACTCTTCTTTGTCAATCTAAATTCCCCCTTTGTCGTACTTTCTGGGGTGCAAAATGCATTAATTAATGCACCAGCACGCTGAAAAAAAAAAGTCGCACTGCTGTGGTATGTAATATGCTATTCCTGGATATGCTGGTTAACTTTAGTTTAAATAGAGTGGATTTCGTTTGCTAATACATTATGCCTGCTCTCTTTGAAAATCATTAATTACGAGAAAAATTAAATGGAACTAATGATTAATTGTAATTAATCAGGAAAAGATTATGTGTTTGGTTAAATTTTTTGTTTTATTATTTTCTTTTTTGAAATCTTTCGAACTTGAGAAATATTTTTCACGAAATGTAACTGTCTAGAATTTGATTTTCGTATTCGATAAACTTTTTTAAAATGGTAATTTATAATAAAGATTTGATAATTTAATATGTTTAATCATTTTTTATTTTTTATTTTTATATTTTTCTGACACGTATTTTAGATGGTTAATAATAATTAAAATTTTGTCATTATTTTGTTAAAACTGATTATTAATTAGTTTTTATTCGGTTTGTGTCTTTATATTAATGAGAATAAAAATTATTATGAGGTGTTAAACATTAAATTCATTAATAATTTTAGTTTTAATATAATCAACGTTAAGTTTTGAATGCATTTTCTTTTAAGTTAATAAATGTGGAATATAGTCTAATATTCAGTCCATATTTCAGTTACATATTTTTTAAATTGTTTACAAGAAATTATTTATTATTATAAATCTATTTTCATATTTTTGTATCATTTCTCAATTACTTTTAATTAAAATATGTTTTTATCTTCATGTATATTAATTAAAATATGTTGATGTCTAGCAGTTTAACATGTATTATTATTTTGGTGTTGTATCAAGATTGTTTTTAGGTGAATGATGATTTCTTGGAAAAATAATCATTATTATGGATAAATTATACAGGATAAATTAAAATTCTCGTTGAAGCGTTAAAATTCGTTCTGGGGAATAGTTTGTGGAAACCTCTTTTGTCTGCCTATTTGTCTTAGACTGGAAATGGATGGTGTGATATTTGATAACTATTATTTATGAAATGCTTGGATATTTGGCGTTAGTGCACCTAAAGCTATTTACATTCAGTGGTGCAGATTTCCAAAACTATTTGATAATATTTTGTCGTATTAATAATCAACCCTATTTGGAATATTTAATAAAGATTTATGTCTATTCTTTTTTAATTTTATAACCAATTAGCCACTAATTTTTTTTTTCATTTGAAATATGCCTAGTATATAAACGCTAAAAGCATTATCAGACAGAATCTTTAACTATTCTTGCACATTAGAATTCTGAAATTATTTTATAATGCTCTTTTTAAAGTTATATCTATTATATGCTCTATTTAAAATTATATCTATTTTATTTTACATAGGTCTATTTGTTATACTTCAGATAGAAGTAACAAAAATTATTAATAAAAAGAAATATAAAAAGACCGAAAGAAATATTAAATAGAAGAAATATTTTTCATGAAATGCAACTGTCTAGAATTTGATTTTCGTATTCGTTGAATTTTGTTAAAATGTTAATTTGTAATAAAGATTTGCTAATTTAATGTGTTTAAAATTTCTTTTTCATTTTCATATTTTTCTGACACATATTAGAAATGGTTAATAACTAATTAAAATTGTGTTATTATTTTGTTAAAACTAGTTGTTTATTAATTTTTATTCGGTTTGTATCTTTAAATTTATGATAAAAAATTAAATTATTATGAGGTGTCAAATTTTAAATTAATTAATAATTTTTTTTTAAGTTAATAAATGTGGAATATAGTTTTATATTTATTCCATGTTGCAGTTAAATTTTTTTCTATTATTTACGAGGAATTATTTATTATTATAAATTCATTATCATATATTATGTATCATTTCTCAATTATTGTAATTAAAAGAATTTTTTATCTTCGTGTATATTAATTAAAATATGTACATGCCTAGCAATTTTACACGACTTTCATTTAAAATATATCTTAGCCAAAAACAGGATATTTTTTATTATTTATATTAATAAATTAAGATGAAATGGTCTTAAATCAGTTTACTGCTATGTCCAAAAAGTAAGATCAATTTTCAATTTAAAATTCCCGGAGCTTATGGAATTTCATTGTTATTTCTTCTTTAGGTTGCTGGCGCTGTCCTTGTCCTGTCCTGCCGATTTTATATTAAATCACACGGTGAAATTTAAGATTAAAAATGAGTGTGGTGTTGTGCCAGGATTGCTTAAAGTTGAATAATGATTACGCGGACAAATAATCATTATTATGGATAAATTAAATATATAATTAAATATTAAAATTAAATCCTTCCGGAACGTTAAAAATCGTTCGGTGGAATAGTTTGTGGAAACTTCTTTTGTCTGCCTATTTGTCTGAGACTGGAAATAGATGGCATGATATTTAATAACTATTATTTGTGAAATGCTTGGATAATTGGCGTTAGTACACCTAAAGATATTTGTATTCAGTGGTCTCGTATTTCTAAAACGATTTGATATCTCTTTTGCCGCATTAATAATCAACCTTATTTGGCACTTTTAATGAAGATTTTATGTCGATTCTTTTTTAATTCCATAAAAAATCAACATCCCTTTTTTTTTTTCCTTTTGAAATATCCCTAGTACATAAATGCTAATAGCATTTTCAGAAAAAATCTTCACCATTACAAACAACTATTCTCGCACATTGAGTTTTGTAATTATTTTAGAAAGCTCTAATTAAATCCTAATAATAATTTTTATTATTTCTATTCTTCATATAGAAGTAATAACGATTATTACTAAAATATACATACTTATAAAACTTACTTAACATTCTCATTCTGCCATCAACTGCTTTAAAAAAATTGGAACTTGGTAATCTGCACCACTGAATGCAAATAGCTTTAGGTGTACTAACGCCAATTATTCGAGCATTTCCCAAATAATGATTATTAAATATCACACCATCCATTTCCAGTCCAAGACAAATAGGCAGACAAAAGAAGTTTCCACAAACTATTCCAACGAACGATTTTTAACGTTTCGGCGGGAATTTTAATTTATTGCGCGGAACCTTTAAGCTGCGCACGTAACTCTTCTTTGTCAATCTAAATTCCCCCCTTTGTCGTCCTTTCTTGGGTGCAAAATGCATTAATTAATGCACCAGCACACTGAAAAAAAACTCACACTGCTGTGGTATGTAATTTGCTATTCCTGGATATGCTGGATAACTTTTGTTTAAATAGAGTGGATTTCGTTTGCTAATAAATTATGCCTGCTCTCTTTGAAAATCATTAATTACGAGAAAAATTAAATGGAACTAATGATTAATTGTAATTAATCAGGAAAAGATTATGTGTTTGGTTAAATTTTTTGTTTTATTATTTTCTTTTTTGAAATCTTTCGAACTTGAGAAATATTTTTCACGAAATGTAACTATCTAGAATTTGATTTTCGTGTTCGATAAACTTTGTTAAAATGGTAATTTATAATAAAGATTTGATAATTTAATATGTTTAATCATTTTTTATTTTTTTTATTTTTATATTTTTCTGACACGTATTTTAGATGGTTAATAATAATTAAAATTTTGTCATTATTTTGTTAAAACTGATTATTAATTAGTTTTAATTCGTTTTGTGTCTTTATATTAATGAGAATAAAAATTATTATGTGGTGTTGAACATTAAATTCATTAATAATTTTAGTTTTAATATAATCAACGTTAAGTTTTGAATGCATTTTCTTTTAAGTTAATAAATGTGGAATATAGTCTAATATTCAGTCCATATTTCAGTTATATTTTTTTAAAATTGTTTACAAGAAATTATTTATTATTATAAATCTATTTTCATATTTTTGTATCATTTCTGATTTACTTTTAATTAAAATATGTTTTTATCTTCATGTATATTAATTAAAATATGTTGATGTCTAGCAGTTTAACATGTATTATTATTTTGGCGTTGTATCAAGATTGTTTTTAGGTGAATGATGATTTCTTGGAAAAATAATCATTATTATGGATAAATTATACAGGATAAATTAAAATTCTCGTTGAAGCTTTAAAATTCGTTCTGGGGAATAGTTTGTGGAAATCTCTTTTGTCTGCCTATTTGTCTTAGACTGGAAATGGATGGTGTGATATTTAATAACTATTATTTGTGAAATGCTCGGATAATTGGCGTTAGTGCACCTAAAGCTATTTGCATTCAGTGATGCAGATTTCCAAAACTATTTGATAATCCTTTGCTGTATTAATAATCAAACCTATTTGGAACATTTAATAAAGATTTATGTCTATTCTTTTTTAATTTTATAACCAATTAGCCACTAATTTTTTTTTCCATTTGAAATATGCCTAGTATATAAACACTAAAAGCATTTTCAGACAGAATCTTTAACTATTCTTGCACATTAGAATTCTGAAATTATTTTATAATGCTCTTTTTAAAGTTATATCTATTATATGCTCTATTTAAAATTATATATATTATAAAATTATATCTATTTTATTTTACATAGGTCTATTTGTTATACTTCAGATAGAAGTAACAAAAATTATTAATAAAATGCACATACTTATAAAACTTACTTAACATTCTTATTCTGCCATCAACTGCTTTAAAAAAAAATTGGAACTTGGAAATCTGCACCACTGAATGCAAATAGCTTTACGTGTACTAACGCCAATTATCCGAGCATTTCACAAATAATGGTTATTAAATATCACACCATCCATTTCCAGTCCAAGACAAATAGGCAGACAAAAGAAGTTTCCACAAACTATTCCACCGAGCGATTTTTAACGTTTCGGCGGGAATTTTAATTTATTGCGCGGAACCTTTAAGCTGCGCACGTAACTCTTCTTTGTCAATCTAAATTCCCCCCTTTGTCTTTCTTTCTTGGGTGCAAAATGCATTAATTAATGCACCTGCACGCTGGAAAAAAATTCACACTTCTGTGGTATGTAATTTGCTATTCCTGGATATGCTGGATAACTTTTGTTTAAATAGAGTGGATTTCGTTTGTTAATAAATTATGCCTGCTCTCTTTGAAAATCATGAATTATTAGAAAAATTAAATGGAACTAGTGATTAATTGTAATTAATTAGGAAAAGATTATGTGTTTGGAGAAGAAATTTTTTAAATTTTATTTTCGTTTTTGAAATCTTGTGAAGTTGGAAATATTTTTCACGAAATATAACTGTCTAGATTTTGATTTTCGTATTCGTTGAATTTGCTAAAATGTTAATTTATAATACACATTTGCTAATTTAATATGTTTAATCAATTCTTTTTTATTTTCATATTTTTCTGACACATATTTCACATGTTTAATAACTAATTAATACTTTGTTATTATTTTGTTTAAAGTCGTTATTAATAAGTTTTTATTCGGTTCGTATATTGATATAAATGAGAATAAAAATGTTATGAGGTGTCAAATATTTAATTAATTAATAATTTTAATTTTAATATAATCAAGGTTAAATTTTGAATGCTCTTTCTTTTTAAGTTAATTAATGCGGAGTATAGTCTCATATTTAGTTCATGTTGAACTTAATTTTTTTTTGAATTAATTACGAGGAATCATTTATTATTAAAAATCTAATTCATATTTTATATATCATTTCTCAATTATTTTAATTCAAAAATTTTTTTTTATCTTAATGTATATTAATTAAAATATGTAGATGTCCAACAACTTAACATGTCTTTTATTTCGGTGTTGTATCAAGATTGCTTATAGGTGAATGATGTTTTCTTGGACAAATAATCATTATTATGGATAAATTATATAGGATAAATTAAAATTCTCGCCGAAACTTTAAAAATCGTTCTGGGGAATAGTTTGTGGAAACTTCTTTTGTCTGCCTATTTGTCTTGGACTGGAAATGGATGGTGTGATATTTAATAACCATTATTTGTAAAATGCTTGGATAATGGTCGTTAGTGCACCTATTGCTATTTGCATTCAGTGGTGCAGATTTCCAAAATTATTTGATAATCCTTTGCCTTATTAATAATCAACCCTATTTGGAATATTTAATGGAGATTTATGTCTATTCTTTTTTAATTTCATAACCAATTAGCCACCAATTTTTTTTTTTTTTTTTTTTTTCATTTGAAATGTGCCTAGTATATAAACGCTAAAAGCTTTTTCAGACAGAATCTTTAACTATTCTTCCACATTAGAATTCTGCAATTATTTTATAATGCTCTTTCTAAAATTATATCTATTATATGTTCTATTTAAAATTATATCTATTATATTCTCTATTTAAAATTATATCTATTATATGTTCTATTTAAAATTAAATCTATTATATTCTCTATTTCAAATTATATCTATTATATGCTCTATTTAAAATTATTTACATTATAAAATTATATCTACTTTATTTTACATGGGTCTATTTGTTATTCTTCAGATGGAAGTAACAAAAATTATTAATAAAATGTACATATTAAAACTTACTTAACATTCTTATTCTGTCATTAACTGCTTTAAAAAAAATTGCAGCTTGGAAATCTGCACCACTGAATGCAAATAGCTTTATGTGCACTAACACCAATTATCTGAGCATTTCGCAAATAATGGTTATTAAATATCACACCATCCATTTCCAGTCCAAGACAAATAGGTAGATAAAAGAAGTTTCCACAAACTATTCCGCCGAACGATTTTTAACGTTTCGGCGGGAATTTTAATTTATTGCGCGGAACCTTTAAGCTGCGCACGTAACTCTTCTTTGTCAATCTAAATTCCCCGTTTGTCGTACTTTCTGGGGTGCAAAATGCATTAATTAATGCACCAGCACGCTGAAAAAAAAATCACACTGCTTTGGTATGTAATTTGCTATTCCTGGATATGCTGGATAACTTTTGTTTAAATAGAGTGGATTTCGTTTGCTAATAAATTATGCCTGCTCTCTTTGAAAATCATTAGTTACGAGAAAACTTAAATGGAACTAATGATTAATTGTAATTAATTAGGAAAAGGTTATGTGTTTGGTGAAAAATTTTTTTTTTATTGATTTATTTTTTGAAATCTTCTGAATTTAAGAAATATCTTTCATGAAATGTAACTGTCTAGAATTTTATTTTCGTATTCGTTGAATTTTGTTAAAATGTTAATTTGTAATAAAGATTTGCTAATTTAATATGTGTAACCATTTTTTTTTTCATTTTTAGATTTTTCTGACACTTATATCACATGCTTAATAACTAATTAAAATTTTGTTAAAACTAAGTTATTAATTGGTATTTATTCGGTTCGTGTCTTTAAATTAATGACAAAAAAATTTAAATTATTATGAGGTGTCAAATATTAAATTAATCAATAATTTTAGTTTTAATGTAATCAAGGTTAAATGTTGAAGGCATTTTCTTTTAATTTATTAAATGTGATATATAGATTTATATTTCGTCTGGTGATATAATTTTTTTACTTATTTACCAGGATTTATTTATTATTATAAATCTATTTGCATATTTAATGTATCATTTCTCAATGATTTTAATTAAAAAGATTTATTT
>BPLQ01000995.1:0-20592 GCA_021605075.1 Caerostris darwini
CTATATATCTATATTTGTGTTCATTATTTTATGGTAATGTAGCTATATCCTATCTCACAAGATTCCGGAGTAAAATGAATCTCTCGGGAAATATTTTATGCTGGAATGTGTATTAAATTGGTAATATTGTGGGTTATTGGATAGACACAACACATTAGTTTTGATTTATTTATGTTTAGATGTGACAATTTTGGTGGTATTTACGCGGAATTAGTAAATGTGGATCTTATTAGGAAGGAATGTTTAAGTTTAATCGTGTAATGATTGTAATTAATTTTGCTAGTTAATTTCTTTTTATTCCACAACACCACCATAAGTGTAATACGAGATGTAACTTATACTCGCCAACAACAACAAAAAAAAGTTACACAAAATAAAAACTTAAATATAAGACATAAAATAATGATCACAAATTTTTAGAATAATCTACATTTGGATTGAGTTTTTTTTCAAAACATTAAGCAAGGAACAGTATGATTTATGCCTTTTATTTAAACAATTATTATGTATGCAATATGCATTGAAGAATTAAATAGTAGAACATGATCATCAAAGTAAATTTGCCTCTTTAACGAGAGGTAGCGTGTTCGCGAGCTAATTCATTGGTGGTATCCAATAAAATCATTTACTTATGAAACTATGAGACAATATGGACATTGACAACAATCAAAGTGTTTGGTAGGATTTTCTCTCATATGACACGCAAATTCGAGACAGGTATTCCTAAAAGATATCATGGAGATCTATAATCCAATTTTTTGGAGATCTAAAATATTACTGTAATGGAGATCGAAAATACTAATGTCTTGAAGATCTATAATACTACTGTCGTGGTCACCTATCTCGAAAGGCACGACCATGTTTTAATCAGCAGTTGCTGTTGGTAAGTTCACAAAAAAATAAAGGCGACTGATGTATAAAAGAAATAAATATGCAAATTGATTTCTTTATCTTTCTTTCTTTATTTTAAAATTTAAAATCTTTCCAATCTAAAAAATGCTTTTTTATTGCTCATATTACAATTACATAAAGACGACTGGTGTAAAAAAAATATATAGTTAATTGATTTCTTTTTTTTATTTTAATTTTTTCTAATCTTCTCAATCTAAAATCTAACTAATATTGGATTGCTTTTTGTAAAAGTAATCTTTTATTGCTATTGTATTGGAACAATGTATAATAATTTTGGACACTGTACATTGTTTTTCATTAATTTAAAGCAATGAATTTTAAACTTTTATTATTTTTTCTGTTTTTAAAAAAATGCTTTATTATATATCTATGCAATTCAAGTTTAAATATTTTACATTTTAATTTTATCATCATTTTAAAAATGTGATAACTTTCAATATTAGCATAAAAACCAGCAAGTTTTACGGTTAGAACGGTATTAGATTTACAATCCCTGTTGACTGCGTACTACACATATTTTTCTAATAAAACATTTTAAATAAAATTCCCTGTAAAATTTCTTTTAATGTAGAGGAGCTAAATCCCATATGTTTGGGAAAAGTCAAGATTTTGAATCTTTATTTTCAACAGCGAAAAGACAGAGAGATTAACTTAAATCTTTTAAAAGTTAAGAAAGCTGCCAACGTCTGTCGCATTCTCGTCTGAGTGCAAACGATTTATGACGTCACTTTCAGCAGAATTCTCCGAATTCGCGGATCGAAGACAGCAGGAATTAACGGAATATATTCACCGTGGGAAAAAACTGCAACTCCGAACAGGTGAAACTGATGCAAAGTCATTACCGCTACTCGCACAATTTTTAAACGAAAAATAAGTATGAAAAAATGGGGATCTTTAAACAAAGAAAATTAAATCTGGGATGCATTTTCCAGACTGCATTAATGAGCAGAAGTGTTTCGATAAAAAAAAATAAGAAGAAAATAATAATCCATTTGGCTCATTGTTTGATGCCAGGAAATCGTAATGCCGTGTATAATGAGGAGGTTTGAAGGTGTAATGCAAAGAATCTGAAGGGAAAAAAATTATGATGATGTCTAAAGCAGATAATTAATATGACTTCTGTTTTCGGAAAGCAGTTTTTTTTATTCCTTTATGGATTGAGATTAAAATCAATTATGAAAATCTTTTTTCTGAAGTGATTTTTTGTTCTAAATGAATATTTCAATAAACACGACGGAAGATAAAAAATTAAATGCCTTATTTATTATTTTTTTGGTTCCATTTGTGGCTGATAACTTGATTAGATAACATACAAATCAATCCTGGTTTGATAAATGGTCATGATATTTGTTATAGTCACTATTTTCAAAATCGAGTTGTCTCAGTGGTAATATAGCTGAGCAATTTAAATAGAGTTTTGAATTTCCAGTTAAAGTTTTCCAAGTGTTATCAAATACAATAGGAAAATGTCCTTAAATGGCATCTGTGAACGCCTTATTCATGATTTTTTTGTACTTTTGTGGGCACCGTGCTCCACTTGTGCGTGCTATAATGAAGGTAAAGTATTGTTTTCTAAATTATTTTTAAAGATTACTGACCCGCAATTTCTTGTGGTAGGGAAGAAATTCCGAAAGTTTCCTACCAAACAGTCTGGTTGTCGTTGCGAAATGCTTATAACGCACTTTTTAGTCATCATCTAATCTTTATATTATAAGCATCTTAATTCTGAGAGTTAGATAAATGCTTACAAAGCTCTTCGTAGCCAATCTCTTATTGTGGAACCTAGGTCCGGAAAAGAAGCATAGGAGAATTAGATGAGTTTCATTCTGAATGTCAGAAATGCGTAAGTTTTGCTGTCCACACTAAAATTTCAAAAGCAAAAAATAAAGAGATTTAACGAACTCTTAAAGTGCACTGTCACTTATTAAGAAAGACTAAGAATTCATTGTAGATAAGCGTCAAATTCATACCGTTAAAAAAGTGGTCCAACGACCTGAAGATTCATGGTGCTGTTATTATTCTGCTCGATACAGCAACTATTTTTGCGTCAATATCTCCTATGAAGTACACAGGTATTTCGCCCCATATAATTTCTTGTGGCATCTTAATAGTCTAAAGGAGTTACGTTATGCAATTTTAATGAACAGTGTTTTCTTTGAATCTCTACTAAAGTTTGGTAAATCTATGAAATATGGGATTTGCATATGGTATATACTTCACGTGTTACATCTCAACCAAGAAAGAAAAAGAACTTGTAATAGTTTAACGTGTTTTGGAAATATATTTTTCTGACCTTCAGTGTGGAATCCGACTCCAGGTTTTATGGTAAACGTATGGTATCATAGCATCATCATAGTTGGACCTCAAAGAGAATACCATTCGCATAGGGCAAAGCATCATCTGCAGTTATTTTCGCTCACTTGCACATCAATTTAGCTGTTGATTGATTTCTTTAGTGACTACAGATTTGTAACAGTTTTCTTGAACAAAATTCCAAAAGGTCTCAATTCAGCTCGTTGACGTTAAAATTAAACAAATTTATCTGGCCAAGGATAGCGTAAGCAATAACTTCACAAACACATAAATTAATGCATGGTACAATACACGCTCCGTAAGCAAAAAGTTTAGTAAAAAAAGAACGACGCACATCTCGTCTTCAGTAAGCCCATTACACACAAAAATGTACAAATTACCTAGTTTTTTCCATTCAACACACACACACACACACATATATATATATATAGGAGGGAAAGCCAAAAAGTTCCCGGAATTTCGTTGTAACTCTTTATTACCACAATATATTTAATTAATTTTTTTTATTGTTACTATATTTTTACTACCGGAATTCATAACAAGCAGGTGACTGCAGTCGAATGTTTTGAAAGAAACCCAAAGATAACAGACAAGGATTACCAAGACGATTCTTGAAACAACCCTTATCTGGTTGTGATCCTACAACAATATAATTGGTTGCGTTCTTACAAACTGGAGACAAGGATTCAGTCATCAGAATGGAATAGAAAGTCCTCTCCCCGACCGAAGAAATCACATCATATCAAATCCAAAACAAAAGTGATGTTCGTTACGTTATTCGACAACTAAGGTGAAGAGCACCATAAATTTGTACCAGCTAGAGAAGCTCTTAACGGCCCTTTGTACGAGCACGTTTTGACGAGACTGATGGACGCAATCCGAAGAAAAAGTCACTTCAAATAGAACTGGCTCTATCCCAAGATCTAAATGCTCATCAAAGGTAACCTTTTAAACAAGCAGAAGACCAGTATGACTGCTGAATGTCGGAAGATACAAGATTTTCCTCGTTGTATCCAACTATGGCAGGAACGGTGGATCAAATGCGTGTGTTCTGAAGGAGTTTATTTTGAAGTAGATTAGGTAAATGTGTACCTATATTGGGGTAATAAACAGTTACAACGAAATTCTGGAAAATCTTTGTCTGCCCGTTGTATATGCTGTTGTTCTAATGCAACTGGCAATGTCGAGACAGTTAATTTTTATGCCATAAGAAAGGGCTGCACCGTTGCCACTCATTTAGCACTACATAAGGGGCAAATGTAACTTGAAGACGTTCAACGGACGCGAGTAACACTATCCCCACAACACTCTACGATTAAATTAATGCTGGATCTATTGTTTACAGTGAATACTGAATCACTACAAACATCCAGGCACCGCTGGGGCTCGAACCCGAAAACTGGGCTAGCGGTGAGCCACTCGGCTAGCGGGAGAAATTAGTGAATATGTTTGCGGGGGAAATATGTTTGTAAATATTAGGGGACAGTTGAGATAGGGGGTTTAGAGGGATTATGGAATAATTAGGTTAGGTGAGTTATATATATATATATATATATATAATCACTGCAGATGTTCTATAAAAACAATTTCTTTCAATTTTTCACATTTTAGCCATTACGCCCTTAACATGATGTCCTCTCAGACACCATGATCTATAAACTCTAATGGGAATATTATAACACAAATAGGAAACTCGTAAGAGGAGAGAAAAATATTCGTTGTTTATTTTTGTTGTTGTTTTTATAGAAGTCCTCTATTTTGAGTTATTACCCAAGTCCAATAACTAGGGATAAAATCGGATTGTAACTTTCACTTCTTCGAATGGCTTGCCCTTTTATGAGTCTTATTTTTCTTCCACCATTTTTTTTTTTTTTTTTTTTTTTTTTTGTTCAGAAAAAGATAAAAATAAAAAAATAAAAAAAAAAAAAAAAGAACACTTCTTGGAATAAAAGACAAAAATTCTACAGATTTGAGTTGAAGGTTATGTGAACAAGAGCATACTTCTCTTTTCGAAATAGTTTCTATATTTCGAGTTGTATAGATAAAACTTTTAGAGTTTTTAAGATGTGAAGTACTTGACTTTTTTTTGTCACTTAAACTATAGAAATGTAAATCTTTAATTAGCTTATCCTTTTCATAGCTTAATCCAAAATGTCCTTTTAGAAACAACACAAAAGTAAATATTGTTTTGATCATCTGATTTTTCTAGTTTTATGCCTTATTTCATTGTTCATAAAAAAGTAATTCCTTTTTTAAAATATTTGTTATGTTAAATAAAATTATTCATTTGTTTTTAATCTTTCCTCTAAAAAAAATGTTTAAATGATAGTATTCATGACAATTGATATGTTATGTTATTTAATAATATATAATAATTTTATATAAAAGTTTATTTTGCTATATCTTGAACAACATTACCGTATCAAAAGGGGCTTGGCTTAAATTCTAATATGAAATGTTTTTAAATCCCAGTTTACGAATGAAATATTTAATGTATTCTGCTCTATTTTTACGTTTGCAATCTATTCTTTAGTACAGATAACAACTGGTTTCTTTTTTCATTTTAGATGTTTTTTTTTTATATTTTACTTCAGTATAAAGCATGTTAGCAGGCGCCTGATAGCCTAGTGTCTACCGGTTTGGCGCTCGGTGCCACAGATTTCTGGTTTGAATCCCGGTTGTGCCATGGATGTATGTAGTGGTTCAGAATCCACTTTAAGCCATAGGTCCCGGTTTTACATGACTGTTGGGCGTGGAGCTGACCACTCTACCCCGTAAAAATTAAAACAACTCTCGTCTCGAAATATACCAATAGGTAGATGCCTTGGCCCACACTGGGCTGTTGCGCCAATGATGATGTTGATACATATATATGCACTGGTAGGCATCTAGTATTTTGTGTGTGGGCATTGAAGAAAGTAAAGCGTTTATAAAACATAATATGTCATACTAAACTATAGTAATAAAAAAGGTATATAAAATCGAAATTCAATTAAATAAATATTATATTATTTATTGTTACATTGTATTAGTTTGTCTCAAATGCATAAATGACTAGAAAAAAGGGTTGACAACCCTAACACTTAAAAAGAAAACGTCTCCGGTCTCTAAATCAGACAGTAGGTAGACGGCCTTCGCCCATCATAGGGCTGTTGCGGCGATGAAGAAGAAAGAAGGTTAGTAAATAATTATTACAAATTAAGGTTTCTTACAATAAATAAAAAAACCAAAATAATATTTAATTTTTTCTATCATTAATATATATATATATAACAATTTTCAAATGTAAAAAAAAATATTTATTTTATAAAATTTAACAAATTATTATAATTAAACAAAATCTGGTGCTACAAAAATTGGTTAGGGATTTAAAATTTCAAAATACAGAAACTGTTTATGATTCTGAAGATAAAGTGGCATCTAAATAAATTTTTCTTTCTTTGAGTAAATGTTAATTCTTATTTGTATTGCATTTGTATTTTTGTGGCCTTTTCTTTTTATTGATAACATTTTTACTAAATGCACGTGTTTTTAAACATTTTGTACTCTTTAATTTGATTTCAATTCTTTAGCATTCCCAATTTACACTTTTAAAATGATTGAAAAACATGGAATTAGAAATATTTCACGGCTCTGGTATAAGTACTAGATAAAATATTGAAAAATTCCATAGATAAAGGTTTCATATATGATTATATATATATAATCTTACTATGAAGGTAAATATTCATCAAATTCATATATAATCAATTTATACATTCATATATAAACTGATTAATAAAGCGTTTTTCCTGTAAGGTATTTACATAGAAGAATACCGGCTTAAAAATTATTTTTTTTATTAACCTTTAATTTCAAATATTATATATTTATGGAAGACTGTTTGAAAATTGAAAATGAGAGTAGTGTCAAGAATAATCTTAAAAATGTATTTCACAGATGAACGTCGTATTTACAGATAAGAGGGATAAAGTTATTTAAAGAAATTCAGAATCGATGAAATCATGAATCGATTTAATTTTTTTAAGGGATACTTGAAGTCATGCCACTACAAATGGTTCTTCTAAAAACGATTATAATCAGAAGAGAGTATTTGGCTGGAGAATACCTCTTTCGTCACAGAATGACTTAATGGGAATTCTTTAATTATCTTCCATGATGAACAAAACAGTGAGACTATTATTTTCGTAGTCAAAGTCCTGCAGAAGTTCCTTCATAGGCCTTCTGTAGGCAGTGGCTTTAAGTAATAGAATTTTCCGAGATCTTGAATAAAGTTCGTGCGAAGATGAAAGGTTGACAAAAGGCTACTGCATTGGAGTAAAAATGTCAAAAATGATTGAGAGTATATTGAAACATAAATTATTAAAAAAATAATAATAAATAAGTATATAAATTATAACATATAAACTTGTTAAGAAACGTATTTTTTACATTATATATTTTGTAAATATTTTATTGTGCCTTTTTTTTTTCAAAATCTTGTCTGATTTGTCGCTTTAAGGCCATTTTTTGCCCACTATGGGCTAATTAGATCAGAAACAACAGTTTAACTAATACACCACACCACACCACTGTGCCTAGAGCTGAATTGACCATTTACAGTTTGGGAAACATGGGTGAGAGAAGTCTGACTGGGCTGTGTAACGCTCATATGAGACCAGATGAGAGACGATCATATGAGACCGGGTCCTAGGCTTTAAAGTGGATTCCGAACCACTACAAACATCCATGGCACCGCCTGGATTCGAACCCGAAACCTGTGGTACCGAGCGCCACAGCGCTAGCCACTCGGTCACCAAGCCCCTACCTACAATTTAACGAGGATTCTGAACCACTAAAAAAATCATCCATGCCATTGCGGGGTTTCGAACCTGAAACATGTGGTACCAAAGGCCAGAGCGCTAGCCAATTGGCCATCAGGCAGCTTTTTTTTTAAAAAAGAAAGTTCATGAGACGTATAAATTTAACGCGACTAAATATTGACATCGGTATTCCTTGTATTTTACTTTTGTAAACTATGATATTGCCTTCTGTATAGACATTTAGAAATAATTTATCCACATTTGCGAGTAAAGTAAGCTCGGAAAACTCTTATCAGACAGCCTGGTGGTCGATGGGGAATGGTCAAAACACGTTGTTACAATAAAAACAATGACTGAAATGGCCGCCAAAGCAAATTTTATCTTAAGCCCTTTCGCATGCCACCTATGGTGACATGTTGTAAGTATTTTGTCTTTATACCGTCTATAATTTTGTCCTCAAAAAATCTCATTTCCTATATTTTATCATTTTTTAAGGAACCCTTTTTTTAAAGCTTAAAATTAGGAATGAAAAGCACATCAAACAATTCTATTTAAATGACGAGAGTCTCTATTTAAAAAAAAAAAAAATTACAATGATTAGATTTGTACTCTGATATAGTAGGTGAACATTAAAATTTGCTATTCTCAAAGTATAAAAATTTCGATGTTTTGCAAAGGACAAATGTAAAAACATACAAAAGCATTCGCATACGTTTTGAAAACACAACAATTTAAAAATTAGCATAGAACCTATAATTCAAAATTTTTTTTTTATTCAATTATTACTATACTTCAAATATTTTTTAGTGTTTTTTTTCTTGGATAATTATTATTTAATTTAAAAGTATTAAATAAAAAAACATTTTGGTCAAATATGACACACTTAAATTACCACGTAAAAATTTCGAATGAGAGTTTGTATATTATTGAAATGATATTCGAAAAATTTCTCAAATTACTTCAAAAATGATTAATAAATTTGAAAATAAGACTATTATAATTTCAAATTTATTACTTCGACAAAAAATTAAATAATTTCTCGCTTATAGTTAAATTTTCATAGATTTTCCAATAGAATTCGTAAAACTTTCAAGAAATTATGCAATGGAGAATTCGTAGAATTTTCTAATTTTTTTTATTTCAAATCTGAAACCATTTTACGTAACTTAGTTAGAAATTAGTTTTTTTAAGTATTGTTTACATATTATATTATTCGATAATTTCTTCAAATCATAGAAATTCTTCATAGATGCTTTAAGAAAAGGATTCTGCAAATAACGGTATTATTAAATCAAATTTACTAGATCACCAGGCAGTAAAATAATGTAGCATTTATAATTGATATTTCGTAAAATTTCCAAGAAAAATTTTGTAAGGCGAAAAGACGAGATAAATATTCCGACCATACATATATTTACGGGTTGTTCTCCGTAACTACAACTATAAATGGTAAATTTATGTCTCTCATGCAGTTTACATATTGATGCTAAAACTGACCAGGTCATTGATTTGGATTTGTGGAAAAAACTCATTTTAATAAAAAAATAATAATAATTTTCCATAAATGGAAACTTTAATCTTCATCAACAAATTAATCATCACCATGTTTGGTCTTATTAATTATCTTCATCTAAAATTTCGGTAATCAGTCATCTTATCAATCCTCTTACCTAAAATCTCGATGAGCGGTAGGTCATCTTTTTCGTCTTCTTCAAACTAAAATTTCAATAATCGGTCATCTCATCGCTCCTCATCATCTTTAAAAAAGAAATAAAGTATATCGAAATACATTAAACAGATTAAAATAAAGTATATCCAAATACATTAAACGGATTAAAATAAAGTATATCCAAATACATTAAACAGATTAAAATAAAGTATATCCAAATACATTAAACAGATTTTATTATTAGACCATTAAAAAAAACAAAAGGATTCTCATGTCAATCTTATTTAATCTTATGCAAATCAATCATCATCATGTTTGGTCTTATTAATCAACTTCATCTAAAATCTCGGTAATCAGTCATCTTACTAATCCACTTCACCTATAACTTCGGTAATCGGTCGGTCATCTTATCGGTCTTCTTCACCTAAAATTTCGGTAATCGGTCATCAGTCTTCACCATATTTGAAAAAAAAAAAAAAAAAAAAAAACGATTAATATAAATGCGATCGAAAAGTTTTTTTTTAATTGAAATTACCATTAAAAAAATAAAAGGATTCTCTGGATATCCATGAAAATAAATGGGACTTACATTACTACCAAATTAAGTTTTTATTTTCCTAGAAACAATTTTTGAATGGATAACTATTCATCAAATAAAAACAAATCATTTGTATCTCCTGAATCCAAAGGAAAGCAATCATAAGGGTAACAATAATCTCTGAGAATTTTCTCCAAATGAATTTCTATCTTTCCAGTTTGGAAAGTAAAAAAAACCGACAAACACACGCACAAAAAAATAAAAGCTGATATATATTTATTTATTTTATTTTCTCAGTTAAAATAATTTTTTTCGAAAGCTATTCTCAAGTGAATTGGAATCAGAGAGGGAAGAAAAACAGCATTACTTTATAAGACCGATCGATGAAGATGAAGTTTTTTCTCTGGTATCGATGTATCGTATTTCTCATCTTATTCGTAAAAACACGTTTAGCTGAGTCACAATGGAAATATTTCTTTTTCGCCTGGACGGAACTTGAAATCCGGAGTTAAATCTCCGGAATCGAGTATAATAGACAAAACTTTAAGAAGAATTTCAGAGCAAAGAAACACTCGGAATTACTTTCAGCAGTATTTACGAGTCAGGAAAGAAGAGGATAATCTTTAAAGCCTCTGGCAATGAAATTTTAGAAGACTTGAAAAATAAAAGGGATTGTATATCGTATGGTTTCCTTATCAAGAGAACCCTTGGCTCAAAGAATCCTAAATTCATGTTTCCCCGCAATATAGGGAAACGTCATACACTACGTAATATCTCACGTGATTTTTTTCATCCTAATAGAATAGTTTTAGTTTCAGTCTGAACTTCGGCTTCCTACAGGAATGGTGCTGTCGCTCTGAGCAAGTTGAAACTTAACGTTTGTTGAACGAATCACAGAGAGAGAGAGAGTCCGGAGCCTAGTTACTTACTAGTATTTAATAACACCCCTCTCTTGCTTTGAGACAAGTCACCTGCAGAACTCTAAGAAATTTTAACTGTCAGCGGACTGAAGATCATGTTTGTAGATCATTTTGCCGTACTAGGTGTTGCCCGGAGTGTACCACCAGGAGGTGGATGTGCATTCATTCCTTGGATATTATATTTATATGATAATTGCAGTCATTATAGTCATGATCGTCTTTTTTTACTACATTTTGAAAGATATTCCACAATTTGAATTACTGGAAAACGGATTTGTATTTTTGGAATAAGCATTTATGCTTTTACCAAATTTATTACTTGACGTGTACAATGAAAATTACATTTATTAAAAAAAAAAAATCATCATTTCAGTATTTTCATAGAAATTTATTTTCCAGGAAATAATGAAGGCTCATTACATTACATTATGCTGCACTTTACCATTATATTCAAGTCTACATAGCCACCCACCTATTATCTATCGCTTGCATTCAAAACTATTTTATAAAAGAATAAAACAAAAATTCCATCCTTTTTGAGACAAGGCTATATTTTTATTGTTTACATTTCAATATCAAATAGAGAAAAGTTTTAAATTATATGCTTTAACAACTCTACTTTAATATTCTGGAAAATAAGTTTACTAAAAATACAACAACTGTACTATTTTTTTTTTTATGTAAATAAAAACAATTTTCATTGAAATCCACGTCATATTACTTTTAAAGATCAAATTTATATAGTGGAGCAAAATGTTAAAGGTAATTCATTCCAACTTATATCGTAGATGAAAATATTGATGACATTCAAATATTTTCTTTCTTTATATAAATATTACTAAATAAAGAAAGAAATGCAAATATTTGTTGAATGTAATGGAATTTAATATTACATAATATGAGGATTTATTAAAGAAATATAATATATATATATGTATATTTAATATGTCATCCTTCTTAGAAATATATATTTTTTAAAATGACGATGAAAAGCTAAACGTTTTAAACAAATAACTGCTTAGAAAAACAGATATTACATTTTAAGCTATGCCCAAGATGAAATTAAACCTTTTGATCTTTAATATTTCTCAAAACACAGTTATATTAACATATTTATTAAGTAGGATGTTGCTATTGAAGTAAATAAGAAAGAAGCCATGAGGAACAATTGTGTTTTTTGTTCTAAAATTAATATTAATAATTAATAATTTTTAATAGAAGTACTTATTGTAATTAATTAAAAAGCCTTATCAAATCACTTTATTTAATTGTATGTTAAGTAATGGTAAAAGTGAATTTCTTTACAAATATTTCATTATTATTATTAAATAATTATTTTTTAAATAATAAAATATTTTAAGAATTAATAAGGAATGCTATTATATTTGAAAAAATAATATTTATAGCATTGACATACGATGAATAAATCGTTTTGATATGCTTAAATATGTTCTGAATTGTATCTCATTTATTTACTACAAAAATTAGTGAAACATTTTTTTTTTTTTTTTTTTTTTTGCATTTATATAAGAACATTTTAATTACGGTAATTACAAAATAAAGTGCAAAATAAACTTTTTGCTTAATAAATATATCAAAGAAAAACCTAAAGATAAAAAGCTGGTTAAAAGATACGTAAAACGAGGAAATTTCTTTATGGCTTTATCAGACGTGCTTATTTTGGTAATTTCAATATTAAACAACACGCCGTGTCCACTCATTAAATAAGTTTAGCGCTGGGCACACACCCAGTATTTATCCAGCACTCAGGGCGATTTGTAGTGCGTAGGTTAACTTTTGTCCCACGCAAACAAGATTGGTGAAGGTCATACTCAACCTTAAGTTATTGTAGAAATGCTAACACCGATAAGCTTCAAGTAGAAAGAAACGAACAACGCACGTGTGCCATGTGCTTTAAGCTGACATCAGCGCCTCTTTCATGCAACAATTGGATAAATTCGGAATAAAAATTTGACAATGTTTTAAAACTTGTGAAAGAAAAAAATTTCATACATAACATATATATATATATAGACGCTAGCGCTCTGACGCTCGGTACCACAGGTTTCGGGTTCGAGTCCCGACGGTGCCATAGATGTTTGTAGTGGTTCGGAATCCCCTTTAAACCTTAGGTCTCGGTCTAATATGACTGTAGAGCATCACGGAGCAAAAGTCAGACTTCTACCTACGGGTGCTCCTTCACAACAGAAGCTTCAATGAAGCAACCATGAGTCCACACGGGTTCGTGGGCTTCTTCTAGATTAGATATCTACCAAGTGGGATAAGTAACAACAACATACATAGATTTCCTTAAATATTCGTACCTTTTTTGATACAACATTGAAATTAGAATTTTAGTCTTGCAATAAGAAATATGATCTTAAATCTGAATGAATAATAACTATTACTGAAAATGAAGAATAAATAGTTGTAAATAATGTATTGGAGACTCATGGCCGAGTGACTAGCTTGCTGGTGCTAGGTGCTACAGATTTCTGTTTCGAGTTCTGGCGGTGCCAGGGATGTTTGTAGTAGTTCGGAATCCACCTTAAACCGTAGGTTGCAGTCTAATAGGACTGCTGGGCGAAGGACTGACAACCTACCCCTTAAACAAGTAATATATAAAAAAAAAATTAAGTCAATTCCCACTTTTTTTTTACTATATTGCAGAAAGTCCTTTACAAGTAATTTTCCTTCATTTTTTTAAGTTGACCTGGCGCCATATATTGGTAGATATGTGCAACTTAAATCTAAAAAAAAACTAAAATTAAATAATTAAATTTAATTACTGAATTAATATTTGAAAAAACTGCATTAACATCCAGTGTCCTCCACTGCAAGTTCAAAAAAAATGTATTTGAATAGAGTGGATGAATAAAAAGTATTTTATGAACGATTGAAAATTTGAACAAGATATACATAGGGACAGTGTGAGATAATAGAAGAAATTGAAAGAAAGCATCTCTTGTGTCGAAATCTACCAGCAGGCAGACGGTCTTGGCCCAACATGGGCTGTTGCGTTGAAGAAGAAAAAATAATGTATTAAAAGATATTATTAGACGGAGAAATTACAAATATTCTAATCGATAAGATATAGTGAATATTATGCTGCTGCTTGAGAAATTTAAAATGTATTTAAATGCTCACTTGCTAAAAGAAACATTTGTTTTCTTTGAGATTGTAATCTTATAAACATTTTTCACTTGTTCATAAAAATGAAGACAGTAAATACCAACGTATGTTAAAAGGTTGGTGCATTCATCGTAAAGATGATTTAAATGCTTTCGATAAATGAAACATATCTAATTGACGTTTTTGCTCTAAATATATGTTCTATTCTTTAAAAAAATAATTTTAATTTTTTATAAAATTTTGCTTTTATATAAAATATTAGTATCTTATGTTTTATAAAATTTATATTTTGAACGTTTCCTATGAGAATCGTTTTAGTTTCAATCTGAACTTTCGTGGGAAACCAAGTTAGCTGACCGCATCTTGACTCTGGATGTGTGGTAACCGTGAGATGATCCATTTTTATTTTAAAAATTTAAAAGATTTTTAGTTGTAGTTTAGGCTTTGTGTTGTAGCCATTGCTTTGCGTTGCACAAAATAAATATTAGAGAGTTTTTTGTATACCGTATTTTTATTGTTCGATATTTTTTTCTTCCTAGCGCTCATGCTCATAGGAAATTGCGCTTGCATCTGTAATAATAATAATAATAATCTGTAATAATGTTTCCTATGAGTATGCGCGCTAGGGAGAAAAAAAAATCGGACGATTAAAATACATTATGCAAAAACTCTTTAATATTATGTAGTTGAACTTTAATCTTTCTCTTGCAAGAACTGTGTTTTAATGTAGCACTTACCATTCCTGTTGAAATAATTGAAATGATCCATAATGAAATGAATAAGTCTTCTCTCGATGTTAAAATAATAGAGTTAGCCGAAGAAAGATGGGTGTTATAATATGAAAATAAATTTTTAAAGTTTACGTATAGAACAAATAACACAAATTAGATGTAAATGACAGAAATTATGCCATTATTTTAATGGTCGATTTTTAATGATATAAAAAGAAATCTAAAGCATAAATTTGTTAATTCTGAAATCTTAAAGGAATTTTCTGGTGAATTGTCTTGCCATTTATGTATTTCATAATGTTATATATGCCCTATTATTCTCCATTAAGAGTACGTTAATACCTTTATTGTAATGCTGTAATTAATTTAACAATTATTTATATTTTTTAATAATTGTTAACATTTTATATTTACCTATTTTCCACAGAATTACTAAAATTGTTTTTTTTACTAATTAAATCTGCAAATACCGTGTTATACTTTTGTGAGGAAGGGTGAGTGGATAACAATTAAAAAAAAAAAAACATTTTTCTTTTTTTTTCCGTTTGTTAAGTTTATTGATAATATAGAAAAGTATCTGGACATAGATTTCGAATTAACAACATTTTTTCACCAAATACACTGAAGTGACAAAAGTCATGGGATACCTCTTAATATCGTGTCGGCCCTCCTTTCGCCCGGCGAAGTGCAGCAACTCGACGTGGCATGGACTCAACAAGTCGTTAGAAGTCTTCTGCAGGAATATTGAGCCATGCTGTCTCGATAGACGTCCATAATTGTGAAAGCGTTGATGGTGCAGGATTTTGGGCACGAACAGACCTCTCGATGATGTCCCATAAATGCTCGATGGAATTCATGTCGGGCGATCTAGGTGGCCAGATCATTCGTTGGAATTGTACAGAATGTTCTTCAAACCGATCGCGAACACTTGTGGCCCGGTGACATGGCGCATTGTCATCCATAAAAGTCCCATCGTTGTTTGGGTACATGAAGTCCATGAATGGCTGCAAGTGATCTCCAAGTAGCTGAACATAAGCATTTCCAGTCAATGTTCGGTCCAGTCGCACCAGAGGACCAAGTCCATGCCATGAAAAGACTGCCCACACCATTACGGAGCCACCACCAGCTTGAACAGTGCCTTGCTGACAGTTTGGGTCAATGGCTTCGTGGGGTCTGCGCCACACTCGAACCCTACCATCAGCTCTTACCAACTGAAATCGTGACTCATCGGACCAGGCCACGATTTTCCATTTATCTAGGGACCAACCGATATGCTCACGTGCCCACGAGAGTCGCTGCAAGCGATGTCGTTCTGTCAGTAAAGGCACTCGAGTCGGTCTTCTGCTGGAATAGCCCAAGAAAGCCAAATTTCTCCGCACAGTTCTAACAGACAAGTCCCTTGTACGTCCCATTGATTTCTGCGGTTATTTGACGCAGTGTTGCTTGTCTGTTAGGATTTACGACGCTTTGCAGACGTCGCCGGTCTCGGTCGTTAAGTGCAGGCGGTCGACCACTGCGCTGTCCATGGTGGGATGTTATGCCTGAAATTTCATACTCTCGGCACACTCTTGACACAGTGGATCTGGGAATGTTGAATTTCCTAACGATTTCCGAAATGGCATGACCCATGCGTCTAGCTCCAACTAACATTCCGCTTTCAAAGTCTGTTAATTCCCGTCGTGCGGTCATCATCACGTCAAAACCTCTTCACATGAATAACTTGAACAGAAATTAAAGCTCTGCGAAAGCACTGCGCATTTATACCAGTTCTACGCGTTGCTACTGCCATCTGAAAATTTGCATTTTGCTATCCCATGACTTTTGTCACTTCAGTGTATGATTTAAAAGAATTGAAATAAAAAAATAGAATTGAAAAGAAGAATTGAAAGAAAAATAGCTTTAAAATATCATAGTAAGTAATTTATTTATAGAAAAAATAAGATTTTTTTTTTGTAAATTTAATGCCAAAATTTAAAACTACTGAAATTCTAATTAATATAATAATAATAAATATTTTTTTTTTCAGTAAAATAAGTACTATGACAAAATAATCTTCAACTTTATATGAAAATTAGGTAAAATGTTCATGATAATTAATCTATTAATTTATTAATAGAAAAAATAATTTCGTAAAAAAATAAGTCCCTCTAAAATTGATGCAAAAACTTATAAATAAAAAATAAGAGGAATAACACATATAATCCTCATTAAATTAAGTACTACAATGATGTTATAGTGAAATTCATATGAACTGTTTAAATTAGGGTGTTTACACTCAAAAATATTAATAACTTTATTCAGGATGCTCTGAAATTTAGATATTTTGGCTGCTTTGAAATGAGTCGTAAGTTAATTACCCTTTATGAAAATTTCACGTATAAAGAGTAGTTATATGACTTATAAACTATTTTACTACGTCCATTTTTGGGATTTTATGACTTGCATAATAAATTTTCAATTTATATAGCTTGTATATACTGTATTATCTAATTTTAAAATACAAAGTTTCAGTATTAATTATTACAGCTACTAACTATTAAAATATTAACTATTGACAGTAAAATTTAGTTTATTGTGTTTGGAAATAATATAAGTCTTTTAACATGTAAAGCTAATCAAACCTGAATGTAAAATGGATGTATTTCGGATGAAGGAAATCCATTGTCGTTAACAATCAGATTTTTTAATTCTTATGTGAGAGTTTTATATGTATGCAAATCGTTTAAAATTAATTAACAAATAATTTATTATATTCTTATATATTTTATTCGGTATTTTTTTGTAAATGATTTAATTTTTGTAATTGGGTTAGGTAATATTACACAATGTTGAATTATCTCTAATAGTATCTCTAATGTATATCGGTGAAAAATTGTGATACTTTCAATTAGTAATTTTTTTTTTTTGAAATCACTGAGTTAGGTGATTATTATTTTTTATTGTGATTCCATTCATCTTTTCTTATATTTCAGTTGGCTTTTACAAGTTGCTTAAAGCGTTTAAAATATTATGCCTTAGGCCATAACTTTGATCAATTAAAGTTCACACACAATTAGTAAACAAACTTTAGTAAAATAATGAATAATAATTTCTTCTTTTGTATGATAGCTCTATAATAATAAGGAATTCTTAGATCTACTTGATAAATGAATCCAAATTTTTAATTTTAATATGCAGTATTTGATTAAGAGACCTAATGGCCGAGTGACTGGCGCTCAATGCCACAGGTTTCAGATTCGAGTACTGGCGGTAAAATGGATGTTTGTAGTGTTTCGGAATTCACTTTAAGCCGTAGATCCTTGTCTAATATGATCGTTGTGCGTAAAGCTGACAACCCTATCCTTTAAAAAGAAATAAATCTTTTTTCGTTTTTGAACAATTGATTATTTTAACATTAAATGGTAGTCGCATATTCTTCTAAAAATAAAGCGGTAGCAGTCTGAATCAATAATAAACTAAATTTTAAAATTGTCCTGACATTTTCTATATTTAAATTTTAACAGACAACGAAGATTTATAATCACCTTTCAATATATATATATGATCGTATATATATATATATATATTCATTTCGACTATTGTTTATGTCTTTGATAAACAAAATCTTTCGAATTTAATTATTTTTGTGTTTAAAATTTATTATTTTTATAATAAATGGTAATCGTATATTCTTCTAGACATAACGCAATAATTTAGTCTGAACCAATAATAAACCAAATTTTAAAATTGTTCTGATATTTTCCATACTTAAATCTCAACAGAAAACGAAGTCTTGCCTTCACCTTTTAACATATGACATTTAATATTTTAGAACATCTTTCACAATAGATGCTGAAAATTAAAATGATATCTGAAACGACTCCCAACAATTTATTTATTTCCTGTCCTTTGATGTCTCTAAACTATGTTTCATTAGATAAAGATCGTATAGTATTGCCTTCAAATTTCGATTTCAATGTTCAATGGAAATCTGGTTCTATTCTAACCGAATATTTCCTTTTGTAAATTACATCTGATATGGCAACCATTTCATCGCTCTGATGAGAGTCATTTAAGTTTTCCGCTCTTTTAACTTTTAATCAATTCAATAATTGCTCTAAGCTGGGGATCAGTTTTAAATGAGAATATTTAATTTCATGTACTTTATTTATGCTTCCTTTAACGTAAATTAAGGAAAATGCATTTAAAATAATACTTTTTCTCAATATCTAAGAGTTTTGCGACGAGTATTGATGTAGAAATCTATAAATTTGTAGGAAAATTAAAAGTTAATTTAAATGTATGAAATGTAATAACCAAGAAGACACAAATAGGTATAAATGTTTTGTCAATAAATATTATTAATGTAAATATTAATAATAGTACATACCAGGTGGTGACCCAGGCTTTGGGTTTGAGTCCCAATGCTGGCATGGATGTTTTTAGTGGTTCGGAACCGATTTGAAACCGTAGATCCCGGTCTAATATGAATATTACACAACATCACAGTTTGGAAATGATGTGGGTGAGAAATATGATTGTGCTCTGTGACCCCTACAGTCATATGAGACAGGTACCTATGGCTTAAAGTGGATTCCGAACCACTACAAACATCTATGGTGCCGCAGGTACTCGGACCCCGGTCGTACCGAGAGCCAGAGCGTTAGACACTCGGCCATTCAGGCATACGGTCTAATATGACTGTCGAGCATTGGGCATAGTAGTGACAACTTTACCCCTAAAAAGAAAACATCTCTGGTCTTGTAATCTGCCAGTAGATAGACGACCATGGCCCACCATGGGGCTGTTGCGCCAATGATGATGAATAGTATATACATTTGTACAATAAATATTGATATAATCTAATAAGATAAAATTGTTCATAAAACTAAATTAAATGCAAATTTTAAAATGTTATAAAATAGTTCTTACTATTTAGAAATCTTTCTGAACATTATTGATAGCAAATTTCCATTCAAATACCACTCCTCTCTTACTGAGATTTTTCATATATTACATTTAAATTCCAATTTCAATGTACAGAGGAATTTAAAATTATATGTACATTGTACTTATGTATTTCAACATAAATGAAAATTCTTCAATATATGAGTATTATATATAGATTTTATATTTGTTAAATGAAGATAAAAAGAGACAGAAATTTTTATTTGATAAGTAATACTGTTGGTACAATTCATTTATAAAATAATGTATATGTTTTTTTCAAAAAGAGTAAGATGCTTTAAAATCCATGATTGTCTTTTCATGGCAGTCTAGTTACTTAGTTGCTTATCTAGTTATTCGTCTCTATTAAGGACTTCTCAGGGATTAGTGTTAATAAGAGCGCAGTTTGTCTTCAGAAAAGTTCTGATTCATATCCATTAGAGGCATATGTTGCAGTCATTGCTTTTAGAAAACTAGATTTTATGCCATTGGGTTAGCATGTGTAATACCTTGCATGGACAGTCAGGCTGTCTGGTGGGAATTTTTAGGATTTTCTCCAACATGAATCTAAAATGAACGCAGCTATCTCAAAGAAATTTCTCGTTTATTGCTATCTGTATATCTATCTCTCTGTCTGTCGGTCTCTGAC